>CM053786.1:100760579-101268079 GCA_028749045.1 Cupressus sempervirens
AGATTGAATTGAAATGAAAGTGGAAGAATGAACATGGATGAGATTGGAAGAATGATGTTGATATGATGAAGAATGATTAGAGTAAAATATAAATTTATTTGATGTGAAAGGATTAGAAGTAGGGAAAATTGATTGAATCAGAGGATAAATTAATTTGATTAAAGTGAGTGGAAGAAGGAGATTGAATATGATATGAATGAATGTGGGATAGAATGGATTGGGACCAATGACAAGGGAGAGCCAAGGCATGGTAAATGGAGGAAAAGCAACATGAGTCAGTGGATGGAAGGAATGGTGAAAGGATATGAGGGGAAAAATGATAAGGTATTAGAAAATATGGAGCCAAGGACCATGTTTTGAAGGAGTCCAAATGCCCCATACCAAGGATAGGAAAATGGAAGAAAAATATGGTGGGAAAAGATGCATAAAAATGGAAAGATGGGACAAAGGCTAGTGTATGGAGGAAGAGAAGGCATGTGCTTTTCCAAATCATGCATGAAATTTTAGTTATTATTCCTCTAGTATGGATCATGAGCATGGACATGAATAGGGAATGAATATGGGATATGGGAGAGAGGGTATGAAATAGGGATAATGATATGAAGGGTATGGATGAAATGTGGGATATGAAATGGATGAAATAATCAAGACCAAGGACATATGAAAGAAGGTTGGAAGTACGTAGGAGTATGGATGGAAAATGGATGAATATGACAAGGACTATGGGATGCAAGATATGGAGAGCATGTCAAGATCAAAGATATGAAAGGATTATAGAAGTATGTAGGAAAATGTATGGATGATGAGAAAGGGACATGGAAAGTGAATATGGATGGATGAAAGGAAAGTGAAATTCAGGATCAAAGAGGGAAGAGGATGATGAATTATAGATGGAAGTATGGAAGATATGTATGGAAGTTTGGTATGGATGGAGCTTGACTCCAGTGTAGAGTTCAAGTGGAAGAAGGAAAAATGAATGGATGGATAAGTGGAATTAAAAGGCAATGGATACATGATAGGAAAATGAAGGGAGGACTCAAGCATCTAGATATATGGGTGGGATCTCTTTTTACTTCTCATTGCCTTTTGTTTTTTTGTTTTTTTTTTTCAAGGAATTGTTACCATTTTCTCATAGATGTTGGCAGGATAGTGAAAAGAAGGGTGAAATGGGTTTGGGAATGGAAGATAATGACCTATGAAAAATTTTGGATTAAGGGGGTGGAGTGGGTGGGAGGAAGACATGGTTGATGGATGCTAGGTTGGAAGACTTGTGAATGAGCTGATGAAGGAGGTGGAAAGATCATCATGGGCACACACCTTGAAGGGTGATGGAAAGGAGAAAATTGTGAACAATATGTAGGAGAAAGTTTGGATTTTGGGATATAGGGACCCAAAATGGATGAAGGAGATGATGGATTTAGGATGGTGGATTTTGGTATATAAGGACCCAAAATGGATTTGGAAAATGGAAGCTTGGATGATTTATAAATGAGGGAAGCCTTTGGATTAGCAAAATTGGATGTCATTTTGAATCTTTCTTTAAGATTCATTGCTACATTAAGTTGCTTTGGGATCCACAAAATTTTTTTCATTTTTCATTATTAGCCTTTATGGCCTTCTTATTTTTCTTTGGATCATATTTTTTATTTTCTTGGACATGTTGATCCTTATATTTTTGTGGATTTTTGTCTTGGTTCACTTTTTCTTTGGCATCCAATTTGCTTCAATTGGCCATGGTATGGGTGCATGAAGATAAATGGGGCGGGGAGCATATGGATGGTGAATTCTATAACTAATTCAAGGATGTGTACCTTTGTTGATATTTACTAGGACCATGAGGGGATGAAGTGGAAAATGTGAATATGGTGGATGGATGTATGTAAGAACCCAAAATGGATGGAGGGGATGAAGGGTTTGGCTGTGGAACCTAGGGACCTAAAATGGATAGAAGTGAGGAAGGAAGCAAATAATGGATATAAGGTCCCAAAATGGACATGGAATATGGAGGATGGGAAAATTTGGGTTTGGATGGAGGAATTTTGGATTTGGAAGAAGTGGAAGGCATACCAACATCTTGAGACATTGTTTCTTCATTGGGATACTTATCATTTTTAATACAAGATGTGAGTCCATGTATATGAGGTTCATGAGTGGATTGGATAGGCGTGATAGGATCATGTGGAGGATTAGGATCACAAGGGGGATTATGAGGGATAATAGGATCTTGAGATGGAGTGGGATAATGAAAGGAAAAGAAAGGGCTACTTTTATCTTGACTTAAAAGAGGATCATGTGGTGGAATGAGTGGATCATGAGATGGAATAGAATCATATAATGGAGTGGAGGGAATGGAACCATGAGATGGAGTGATTTGATCTTGACATGGAGGAGTATTAGTGGATGGACTGGAAGGAAATTTAGAACCATGAGATGGAGTGATTTGATCTTGACATGGAGGAGTATTGGTGGATGGAGCGGAAGGAACTTCTTCATGCTGCGGAGGATCTACAAATTCTAACTCTTGAGATGGAGTGGAATCGGTAAGGTGTGTGGTACATGGAATGTCTTGATATTGATTACAAAGGGAATCATGAAATGGAGTAAGAGGGATAAATAGATCTTGAGGGATAAGAAAATGATGGGATGGAGAAATTCTCAAATCTAGGGGAGAAGAGGAATCTATCATGACATTCTTTGGAGGAAGGTCTTGAGATGGAATTGGGGGTATGACTTTGGGTGATTGGATCACTTTATTTTTTAATTTTGTACTTAGACAAGAATTCAAGTGAGAAAAACCTATTATGAGGTGGGGATAATGTTTTTTGAGGATTAGGATTGTGTGAAGGTGGAAGTATGGGTAGGGGTTTGGGGTGATGGTTTTTGACCTTAAGCTCAAAGTAGGGGGAATTACATGGAGGGTTGGGGTTGGATGGGACATGAGGATTATGGTCTTCGAAACATGGGTGAAGAGGACATATGACATGAAAGGTGGACTTTTTCTATTGATTTTCTAGGCTCAAGATAGAATTCTTTAGTTCCTCAATTTCCTTGGCAATGGCATTTCTATTTGAGGAATTGTATGGGATATGAATGGAATCATATGTGGTTGAAGGATAATGAGGTGGATTTCTCTTAGAAGAATAATGAACATGAGATGGATTAGAATTGGATATGAAGTTATGAGAATGGATTTGATATGTAGGTTGAAAGGGAGGTATAAATACATATTGATTTTGAAGATCATCAACCATTTGATTAAGCCAATTCTTATCCATAGATTAGAAAAGGAGTGGTGAGAGATTTGATGATGAATGAAATATGAACTTGAGACTAGGAGCAATTTTGGACTTTGTGTTGACTGGATTTGAATTGGATTTTACTCGATATTGATTGGATTTGATTTGATTTGATTTGATATTGGATGAATGTTTGATATAGCCTTGATAAAAAGCTTATGATATTTAAAACAAGTGAATGTGGAGTTTGAATCAAAGTCCAATGTTTATGATAGTGCTTCTATGTCCAAAGTATACGATTTGATGTAAAGTTGAATTAGAAGAAGGTGTGAATGAATGAAATTAGAAAGATTGATTGTGGATGAAGATGTAAATGGATTGAATTAAGAATTGATTAGAAATGACTGAACTTGAAAATGAATTGGATTGAGAATCATGCGTATGAAGCATTGGATGAGGAAATTGAAGTGTGATGTGGATTATCAATCATGACTAGGATGAAGATTATGGATTAGATTGAATGATTAGGAAGACGAGGAAATCATTTGGATGAATAAACATGATTAAGACTTCAAGGAATATTTTGAATGATTAAGACAAGAGATGCATGAGGATGATGAATTTGATGGAAAGAAGAAGTGATGTTGAATTGATGTGGACAACTTGAATAAGAGGACTTAAACCAAGACTTGTTTTTGTTGTTTTTGAGATTTTTTGAACTTTTACAATGTTTGTGGATTTTTTGAAACTAAACATGCAAAGCATACAATGAAATATATATATAATAAAAATCTTAGATGGCATGTACCCCTTCAAATTTGGAGGTTTTAGAATACTTAGCATGTCAATACTTAGCATGTCAAACACACCAACAATCTGTAATACCCCAAAATTGGCTTATTGCCATAATCACCAACTATGGTCTATTTCTGATCAATTCTAAAGTCCTATTTCACTAGAAAAATTCTTGTTCTAACTTTTTCTACTTGACTTAATTGTCAAATGTAGAAAACCCTAATCTGCATTAATCAGACTCTTTATTTAATTCCGATAGTATTGACTCATATTAGTCACATTAAACCTATTGATTAAGATTTAAATAAAAATTATTAAGTATTTATACTTTAATTAAATTAAATCATCACCTAAGGCTAATGTACTAAGGAATTAAAAATATTTAATTTAATAATTATGCTCACTTTAATTAATTGAATGTGATTATTCAATTAAATGAAAAAGGCATTTATGAGGTCATATCTCACTTTATTAAATTAAATAATATCTTCTCCAATATTCTCTCTTCAGTTCAAAAATGGAAACTCTGAGTGAACTATCTCTCGAAAAGGAATTAAATCAGTTAACTCCTTATTCCACTCATGAAAAGCTCAGTTAACTCTCCTTTCTTAAGGAAGTTTCCATTTTAACTGAATCTTGCTTCAATCTTGATTGTTGATCTGAATTGATCTCAGCCATTGATGGATTCTAGGAAAGTCTATTTAAGAGACCCTCATTTCCTCCTTACAGAGGTTGAATTCTTATGCTATCGAATTGCTACTAAATTGCATACTCATTTGATCATTATTTTCATAGCTTAAATATCATCTAGCTTAATATTATATAGATTAATTGTTCTCTCTCATTTAGATTTAACGTGCATACATATAATCTAGTTTATTTTATCTGTTCTTAGATTAATGCTTGCATAACATATAGATTAATCTGCATAATCATATAGTTGCATTTAAATCCTTCATTCTTAGAGGGTCTGGTTGCCTACACCTCAATTCTGAGGATATTAACAGGAAAAATCCCTTTAGATAGGAGGCAACAAGTTGACTCATAGGGCTAATCTTGGGTGAATAATCTGATGTTCGTTCTATGATGAATCCATGTATAATGACCATGTTGAAGTGTCTATGAGGTTCAAAGGCCCACATTTCATAGGTACACAATCCTATAAGGTTTTGACTAGGATGTATAAGGATCAACTAGAGAGCATCCTCGATATACACAAGGTACATGAGGCCTAAATCTATAGATGAAAGAAAATAATGCCACACAACTGGGGAGAGATAGCAACCCAAATCTCCTCCTTCACTTCCCAAAGATATAAAGTTATTTGGGGCTTAGCCAAGAGTGACAAGATTTTACTTCCAAGAAAGGTGTCTTTTGATTCACCTCCCTATTTTTATACTCTTCCAGAACACTGGAGTGAGATCATCCTAAGGGGTGATGAAATCCCCAAGCAGGCCTCCTAAAAAAAGAAAACAAGAGCACTTATTTCTTTTGCACTCAAGATCACCCAAAGGTGCGAGAGGAGAGAATATGTAAGTGGCCTGGGGGTTCAACAGACACTTGTTCTTTCCCAATGAAGTTTTAAGTTTTGTAATCTACTTTGAAGACACACATGTTTATAGAATACAATGTTCTTTTCAACTTGAAAATGTTGTCAACATAAAAATTGAGAGTTTTTCACCATAAGTAAATTGAGTGTCATCAACATAAGCAAATTTGATAAGGAAAGAATCAATTCCCTTTATGCATTCAAGATTTAGCGAGTGTTCATTTTAAGCACCAAATTGAAATGTGCATTGCAATGTTCATTGATCCTTAGACATGCAAGATTGTGCTATCATCCATTCCACTAAAATGTTCAATTTATTTATGGCATTCAAGATTGTGTTGAAACATGCATTCCAAATCAAAGGTGTTGTTCAATTAACTATACATTCAAGATTGAGTTTGATTGTTTTAGCTTTAACCATGCATTCAAAGACAAGTGTTTAAGCATACAAGTTCATTCCAAAACAAATTTAAGGAGAAGCCTACAAGAAATATGATTAGTGATTTCTAGAACTCTCCAACCTTCAATACATGAGTGAGAAAATATCCTTGCAAAACCACAAGTTAGGGCATCAAAAATGTATGACAAACATGAAATAACCCTACAATGAAAATGTTAACAATAAAATTAAGCCTTTGACAGAAATATATATATATATATATATATATATATATATATCTAAACAGCATCAAAATCTAATGAAACCAACACCATCATGATAGGCTCAAAATCAGCTTTCCGGTGATATTTTATTTTCCAAAAATGTAGTTCAGATGCTCAAGTTATGAGAAAAAAACTAAATGCTACTGCTTATGGTCTAGAAGAGCATGTGGAAGGCTTATGTAGTGATGATGTCAGCAACCTATAGGCTTAAATTTGATGGCTAGATGGATGTCAGGGGAAACATTTATTTTTTTTCTTAAAAATAAAGAATAATACCCTACTGGTAGGCATTGACTATGTATGATGGGGCATCATGTGTCAATGTTGATGTGGCTAGTAACTGACATATAGGTACCATGTGTCAGTGATTTGTGAGAAAATTCTTTAGGAAATGGTCCCAGTTGATGGAAGGTCACCAAAGTTAGGTGTTTGGAAGGGTTTTGAGGTATGGTAGAGGCGGAGGAACCCGGGCAGTGGAGGAGCAGGGAAGTGTGGGAAGAGGGATAGGAAAAGGGAGCAGAGGCATGGGTGGCACGAGTACAGGGATAGTAGAGTGGAGGGATTAGAGGTGCATGCAACGTGGGTGGAGGGAAGGGCAGAGCTGAGTGGGGGTTTGAGCAGTAGTGGCAGGCAGAGATGCAGGTGTCAAGCAGGTACAATGGCACGGGGAGGGTAGAAGGGTTTCGACATGCCCGCGTGAGGGAGGAGAGAGGAGAAGGTGGCGAGATGTAGCGAGGTGAGCAGGGTTGTGGTGAGGGGTTGTAGGAGGTGGTGGGTCGTGAGAGCAATGCGACCATGACAAGAGGTGAGCAAAGTGGTTGAGGATTGAGCAGAGTGGCTAAGGGTTGAGCAGGGTTCCAGATGGTTGCAAACGGGGAGCCGTGCGAAGGAGGTAGCGGCAAGTGCAGGGCCACAGACTGTGGGTGGCAGTGGTGCTCGTGAGCACTATTGGTGGTGGTCCCCGTGGTGCCCCTCCTACATAAACAAAATGATTTCATTGTTTTTTTTTTTTTTAATTAATTTTTTTTTCATTTTTTCATTTTTTAAATTTTTTCTCTTACCTAGACTTTTGCCATTTTTTTTTATAACAATTTTATATATATATATATATATATATATATATATATATATATATATATATATATATATATATATATATATATATATGATATAAAAAAGCATAAACAAGATAAAATAAAATAAAACCAACTCTCTCTTTTTTTATCTATCTACTTATCAAAAAATATAGATTTTTTTTTTTAAAAATTAGTTTTTTCACTTTCCTATTAATAAATAAGTATATTCAATGTATATACTCTTATATAACTTGGAAATAGAGAAATAAGAAATATATAGCGTTATATATCAAAAAACTTCTCTTGTGTGCTTCTAGCATCATTGTGGGCTTTTTGGCTTGCTTAGATGCTCTTCATGGAACTTGATCTCCAAGTGCAAGCCTTCAACCTACAAGCTTGAAAATTCACACATAAACTCCAAAACACATTAGATGATTAGTTTGAACCCGTGAAGTGGGTCTCACCAGGCATGCCAAAATATAACTAAGGAATAAACAATAAGCAACTACATCTATTCCTACATATTCATGCAAACCTCAAATATGAAAGACATGGAGCAAATCATGCAAATGTATTGAAATAAAAATAAGAAGCTAACTTAATATACTTGATACAACATATGCAAACCTCCCCAAAATGAACAAATGTTGATTTTGTTGTTGTTGAGGGTATGTGGTTGTTCACAAATTCTACAGCATAACAATGGACTAGATAGTGCTTATGGAGATGAGGAGAGGGTTCTCCTTTTATAGGAAATGAGATGAAACAAACAGTTGAGATTCAATGTAAGATGAAGGGCTAGGATCTCTCAGGATCAATAAGGTATCCATGAGGTGGAGGCCAAGTGGACTACATGTGGATTAGGATTTTTGACCATTCAAAGGGGTTAATATGCTCGCACATGTGTGAGCAACCTTTGGATGTGATGGGTCAATGATAGGTGTAAGGGGTGTGAAGGATCAAGGTTTCTCACACATGTGAGATAGCTTGATTCTCATGTGAAGGGGGGAAAATGTGTAAGAGGTGTGAGAAGTGTGAGGGGTGTGGGAAGTGTGAGTTTCCTCACACATGTGTTAGCACACACTTAGGACAAAAAGGGGATTTAGCAAGGTGTTTAGGGTAATTAATTGGGATTAAGTAGTGGATAGGCTTAGGAGGATGAAAGTGATGGGTGTAGACTAGGTCTTAGGCTAGATTTAATTTAATCATAGGTTTAGAGAATTTAATGAGATGAAGGGAATTAAATAAATTAGAATTTATTTAAAAGGGGATTTATGGAGGATCATGTATTAAAATAAATTTAACACAATTAGGGATGAAAGTATTTAAATCAAATTTAAATACATTAGGAAAGTGAACTTAATTAAATAAATTTAACTAAATAAGTAGTAGAATATGAAAAATATAATTAATTTATTAATAATTAATTATAATGTCAAGGGCAATATTAAATGAATTAATATAGTGTTTAGGACAATTTTAAGTGTCTACATTTTGCCCCTCTTTAATTCACATGATTCAGTGTAGCAAGATATTCATTGTCTTCTAGACTCCATTCCTTGGGATGACTTCTTGATAGACATTACAAGTTTGTTTGTGGAGTTCTACATTAAGGATATGGGAGACATTATTGATGATATACATCTTCTCTTTATTAAGGATGATCCTTCTTCAGTTGTTGTGAGGGAACAATCTAATCCTCATGATTCTCCACTTGATCTTTCTTTCAACTTTGACATGATTGTGGATACTTTCTTACAACATTTGTAGGAGGTCCCTTTCACTTTAGAGAAGACATTTGAGTCTTTGGAAATTGATTTACATGAATCTCAAACTTCATTTGAGATGTCAGATTGCATGGTTGATTGATGGGGACACAACCCAAGAACAGAATGGAACCAACAAAAAGGGAAAATATATTAACTAAGAAAATAAGCTAGTACAAATAGTACAGAGAAAATAAACTTCAGAACATTCCCTAAGGGCTTACAATAGCATAAATCTGGAGAATATTTCTCCTTTTAGCACCTCCTCTCAAACTCCACTCTGAACTGCCTTTTACAATGCCAGAAATCTCCTTAAATAGACCCCGGAGGGTTAAGGACTAGGATTACATTCTAGAAAGTGCTAGTAGGCATCCACTAACAAAATAGAAGGTTCCAAAAGCTGCGTTAGAAATCGGTGCAAATCTAGAAGAATCCAAAAACGGTAGCTGAACTTCCGGGAGGCATAACTTTTGAACTGTAGCTCCAATTGACGAACCGTTTACATTTTTGGAAAGCTCTCAAAGCGCTCTATAGCCCTATGGACAAGCTTTGCTCATCCCCCATTTTTTGACCCTTTTTGAGGTCATTTAATGCCCCAAACCTGACTTTGAAGCATTCTTAGGAGGTCTCCAAAACTCAAAAAACTATAATAACTTTCAAACCGTGGGGCCTATTGACCTGATTTTTTTTCTGGAATTCTCTAAATCATGATTACATTCATCTGGCCAATTCACACCTTCTAGTTTACCAAAATGATGGCCCAAATACATGCTCCTATTTTTTTGGGATTTTCAAACGCACTGATAGTTGAACTATGAGAGTCGGAACCTTTATTTGAGCCAAATGGGTATCCAAAAATGTAAAGACATAAAATAGAAACTAAGTCTAAGTACATTTTTTTTGGGTGACATAGGATTGCCCTTATACCTCTGGATGCTCCTGCATCATTGATCATACTCATGTGTTGCAGATTCCTATGTAGTTTTCTAAGACAAATTACATTCTGAGAGTTCTTCCTATTGATTGGAGAGGATTATTTTGTACACCCATGACACATTTGTTCCTCAAGGGAGAAATATTGTTTAGTTTTCATGGTGCAACTTCTACATTGATCCAAGAGCATGAAAGGTGTAGATTCTACATTGAGGGTGGGCTTATTTGTTTCTCTTCCTACTTTTGTTAAGGAGGTATCTTGGTTTTTGGAGTTTGATGCACATTCTAATAAGGAACAGTTGCCATTGGTTCCTTGTTTGTCACCTTCTTTTATTGGACTTGATCTTGATTGGTTCATGACATCTTTAGTATTCAAGGACATGGTGACACATCTTCAAACTTTAGACAAAATTTTTCAAATGGATTCCCCTTCCATCTTCCTATCTACAATGAGAAGCCCTCTTGCATTTTTATTTGGTGTATCTTCTTCCTAAAGGGAGAAATTTTGTTTGTAGGCATTGGATTCTCTTTTGTCTACAAGCACTCATCATTCTTGTAGGAGATCATTCACTGTGGGGGGAATTTCATTTCTCCTTATTTTCTTCTTATGGAGGAATTCTCTATTGTATATGCATGATGTATGTCACAATACAAGGGTCTTGATTACTCCATCCATACATGCATCTTATTTTACTTTTCTTCTCTCTTTTTGGGGGAGGATTTTTCCCATGAGGTTTTCTCTCTTTCTCCACTTTATGAGAGCTTGCATGCTTTTTGCATCTAATAGATGGGTACCTAACATGGCCTAGTAGCTGAGACCCATCTTGCATTATCATCTAGCTTTCATGAGATTAATCACATTCTCCTAAGTTGCACTTAAGGGGGGCTGTTGGTGTAATTAAGTATTTACTAATTACAGTTTATTTAAGTTTACTTAGGTTAATGCATTAGCATATTAGTTTTCATCTAGACACCTAAGAGTTTGCATATTCACATGAGTTGTCATATAGACAATACAGTAGTTTTTACTCCAATTGAGCACATGTTTTCTACTACATCTCTTTATAAGATACACCTTTACGTTCTTATCCTCTCATTGTTGCACGTACATTCATGCACAATGGAGGATAATCCACTCTTGGTGGACATGTGCTTAGTTGTTATGCTTATCTCTTTGTTGACTCCTAGTCATATCAGTTGCCTTTATATACAAGGCACTTCTATATTGTCTTTATCAAAATATCTACTATCCAATTATCTAATATCCAATCATCTGATACCCATTCTCATTTGATCATCATTTGTCTCTCTTGTGCTATCTACTAAGCTTCTTGATCTTGGCATTGAATTATTACCTTAGTCAAATTCTTACACAAGTAAATTACATATTCAAAAAATTAGATTCCAAGCACTACAATTTTATTTTTGAATTTTTATTATATTTAATCTCTCAATGCTTCAAATTTTTGCATCAACTGACAATATATTTCAAAAATAGGAAAAACACTTCCAGTTTTTGCCCAAAAGTGAGACCCAACTTCTTACACTAATGCCAAATCTCTAATCATACATCAAAATTCACATTAATATAGTTTTCATATCATTTCGCATATCACATACAACTTACACATTACTTAACATAATACAATCTTTCTTTTATACCTTTACATTTTACAAGAACTATCTAGTCAACCTTCAAGCTTTCACACGCTTGGCAAAATGCAAAATTAATTCTCTCTCCTATGGTTAACATATATGATGGAATCCCTAATTATTTAAGTAATTATTTTGTAACCAAAATAATTCCTTAACCTATAATGAACCATTTGTTGTTATGCTTTATTTTTCTCTATTCACTACCTTTTTTGGTGTTCAAACCATAACTCATTTTGTACCATTTGTACAGACTAGCACACTTACACATGTCATCCTCAGATACTATTGTTAGAAGTAGTAATCTTTCCTTAGTTGTATTTATTTATTAAATGGGATAAACCAAGGTATCCCTTATTTATTTTATCCTTTAGTACACATGTGAAGGACATATTATTTTCTTGTCCTCTAGTCCACATGTGAGGATAACTCTGTTTTGTAATTCTTTTATTAAGGAAAGTAGTTTATTCCTCCTTAAGAGGATATTGACACTTTGCACACACTTATTATGAATGGTGTCATTCATAGAAATGGGAGTTACACATGCAACTCCTTTCTCATCTCTATAAAAGAGATGCCTCTCTCATTCTTCTACAACTACTTCTTCTACACATCATCTTGATGTTATTGTAATGAACTATTTGTTCCACCTTCTCTCTCTCTCCTTTCTTAGGGCTTTTTTCTTCCATTCATAATATTACACAAGGGGTTTTCTTTGCTTTCCCCTTTCAAAATCTCTTGTCTCCATTCTTGTTGATCCATTGGGAAACTCATTTGGTTTATGGTAATATTCTTCACATTAAGCTCTCTTGGATTGTTTTATTAGTTTTCATTTTTCTTGATTTCTTACATGGTATCAGAGCTTTCTAATCCTTGTTTTGAGCTTTTGTGAAGGTTACCATATTGGAGAACTTTGTTGAGAGGAGAAGTGAAGAAAAAAATTCATTCCTATTTTTTTGCAAGTTTTTTATTCAATCTTCAAGTTTTTTTTCTAACTCTCTTTGGAAGGTTTACCGCCAAAGAGTTCTTTTTATCATCTAACTCATTTTTTCCTTTGCTTTGGAAGGCTTGCTGCCAAAACAAACAAAAAATAGATATACTTTTATTTCTCTTAACACCTTCTTTCATAGACTTTAAAAATATTAATTAGTTCATTTTTTTAATTAAAAAAAAACTTTACTCTTTACAAGTCATTAAAAGCTTCACTAATAATATTTTTAACTATCTTGTTTTTCTTTATTCTATATTTCTTTCAAATAAATTTATATCCATCATTGGTACAATTTTTTTTAATGATAGTTATAATCTCAAAGCTATAAGGGTTTCTATTTCAAATCTCAAAAAAAAAAAAAATTCATAACTATTCTTCTTTTCTATTTATAACACTTCTTTCCTATTATTAGCTTATTGTGAGTTTTACAATCATAACTATGTGTCTTATTCTCTTCTTCTAACTTTAGCCATGTGGTTTGTTCTTTTTGTCTAATCATTTATGAGATTCTATTTTTTCTTTTTTTCAAACTACTTGAATTTCTTCTCCACTTCTTTCATATTATGAGCTTATTGTGAGTTTTACAATCATAACTATTCTTCTTTTCTATTTATAACACTTATTTCCTATTATTACCTTATTGTGAGTTTTACAATCATAACTGTGTGTCTTATGCTCTCCTTCTAACTTTAGCCATGTGGTTTGTTCCTTTTGTCTAATCATTTATGAGATTTTTTTTTTTTTTTTTTCCCAAACTACTTGAATTTCTTCTCCACCATTTCAATCAATTACTAATTTTAAAAAAAGGATTGCTCTCATAAACAAATTGCATTGAAATATATAAAAAATTTCAATCATATTTTTTTCCTCTCACGTATTTTTAAAAAAAATTATTTACTATTATTATTCATAAAGTTTTTAATTAAATCTTAATTCAAATTTGAGATTTTTTTTCCTAAAATAAAGTAAAGTACATGATTATTTTTAGGATTTTTTTTAAAGAAACAAAAAATATATACTTTAAATATATATATTATAGTTAGTTTTTTTAAGAAAATAGAATCTAGATTTAGTTTTAAAATTTGAAATTAAAATTATTAAAATATTATTTTAAAAATAAAAAAGGGGTTTAATTATTATTATTATTCTCTCTCAAATAATTCTTTTATTTTTTTTCAAATTTATTTAGTAAAGAAAGTATTTTTTTTCTCATTTTATAATAATGTCAACTTTAATTCCAGAACTTAAGTTAAATAACTCAAACTATCATGCTTGGAAAAGTCATCTTCGTTTATATTCTGTTTCAAGCATATTTTAGATGTTGCTACTGACCCTTCTGTAGTTCCTAGGACCTTGGCTACACAAGATGAAAAAATGCATGGAATACTAAAAATGAGGAAGCCCTTGGCCTCATTGGTATATCTCTTAATTCAAATTTGTATGTTCTAATTTCTCATTGCACTGCTGCCCACAAAACTTGGGATATTTTAAAGCAAATGTATGACAGGCCATCTGAATCATGCAAGATTCAATTGCAAGACAATTTGGAAGACTTGAGGTATATTGATTTCAAATCTATAGATAAATTTTTACTTAAATTTGATTATATTAAAAGTCAACTAATTGGATCAGGTGTTACTCTCACTGATATTAGATTAATTACCATTATTTTAAAGAAATGTCTTCCTAAACAATTTCAACAATTTATCACTAATGATCATTCTCAACTTGCTATTCCTACTTTGTCTACTCAATTAACTTATAGTATTTTTCAAAAATTGTTATGTCAAGATCTAATGAACATGTCTTTGTGTCTAAAAGTCAAAATCAGAATTTCAAATCTTCTAATAATGATTCTCCCAATACTTATAATAATAATAATCACAATAATCATAATTTTAATAATAATAATCCAAACACACATTGTAATAATACTCATCCTAATCAATCTAATTAAAAACCCCACTGTACTTATTGTGGGAAAGATGGTCATGTAACTAATAATTGTTTTAAAAAACAAAAAGCTAACCAACCTATCAATAACAATAATAAAAACTCTCATCCATCTCGTCGTGCTTTTACTGTTAGTTACAATGTTCTTAAAAATTTACAATAGATTATTGATACTGGTGCATCTCAACATGTTACTTTTCATAAAGAAGTGTTTGATTCTTTAAAATTTGATTCTTTAAATATTCCAATTCAATTAGCTAATAATCATAGTTTCAAAGTTGAAGGATTTGATAATGTTAGTATTCCAAATAAAAAATTACATGATGTCCTTTATGTTCCTGAGTTGAAATACAATCTTCTTTTTATTTTAAAATTATGTCAAAATTACAAAGTTGAGTTTCATAGAGACATGTGCTCTGTTATTGATCCTAACACTAATGAAGTTGTTGCTAATGCTAAGTTAGGCCATGATAACTTATTTAAATTTTTTGGGTTCACCTCTTCTAGACATTCTTTGCACAAAGATATTGCTTTTAATATGGAGCACGAAAGGCTTGCTCATTTGAAAAATGAGCATATCTCATCTAATACAGTTGAAAATTTACCTCCTATTGCTTCATCTAGGATTGCATATACAGGGTGCATGAGTAAAAATATGAAAAATACCAAAGGTTATCAAGCTTATAATCCTATTACTAACAAAGTGCACATAGCATAAAATGTTTGTCTCTCAAGAAATGGTGTGCATGATTCTTCTAATGCTCAAAATGAACAATTTAGTGGAAGTAGAATTGTGTTAGTGGAGGACCAACCTCCTTCTCTAAACCCTACTCCTCATATATCTACCTTTATTTCTCCTATTCTTTCTTACAGTGGTAATGATAATGATGCATTTATAGATCATGGTAGTAATGCTAATATTGATAATGGTAATAATGTTAATGTTGATACAAATGGTACATTCATACATCATGACTCTTCCTCTAGTGATAAATTTGTTAAGAGAAAAAATAAATGGTTTCAAAAAGTACCTAGTAAAAGAGATCAATTTCTAGAATGGCTGGACTTTAACCTAGGAGCATTAATTACTGCAAATATGGTTTGATGTTAATGATCCTCATTTATCATCTTTGGCATTTCTCCTTAGTATGTTGCCTAGAAATTATGTTCTATATATGATCTTAATTGTCTTTGCATGATTTCATACTATGATATTTTAGGTATATTTATTCGTGTATATATATGGGGGCCCACATATATATCCTGATAAATATACAATTTTTTGTGTATTTTATGACTTGACAATTATGAGTGCATTTTTTTATATATTTCACGTACGCAATTTTTTTTTCCTTTGGATTATGAGCTATTATAAACTATTGCCTTCAACATTTATCTTGTTCTATTGATTGGCACATAAGTGTAGTTTATGCTTTTCTAGCATCATTCTATTGCCATATTGGCACTTTATGATTTATACCATTTATTCTTGGAGTTCCTCTCTAATTTTAGTTAATTTGACCCATCTTTAAGGCATTTTATTCTTATTTGAAGGAAATCTATTGTTACCACTCATACTTCTCCCCTTTGATATCTTTGAAAACATTCCATATAATGTTATGTATACTTCATTGCTTAAATCATGAGTCATGCAGGTTATGGATTGATCACCCATTAACTTGCAATAAAATGACTTATTAGTGGACTATCTATATCCATGTGATTTAAGCATTGTTGATGTTGGATTCATTAGCTAGCCTTTTCTATGGTCCTTTCTTGAAAGTTTTGATAACATATTTGTTCTTTGTCTTTGTGGTACCAAGTTACACTTATATTTACTCTATGAGAGTTTACTTATACATAAAAGTTTCTAACTTGAATATAAGATGAAATTATCCTTGTGGATAGTTGCCTTTTTTCTTGTTTCTATGTTTCAGGTAATCCATCAAGGCACATACAAGACATCATTATTTGTTGTACAGATCCTATGCCACATGAATCCACTTGAAGATGTAACACACTTGAAGGACTATCCACTTCTCTTGGCTCTCCAATGATGTACCCATGATAATAAGAGACCTCTTGCACAATGAAGATATTTCAAAAAAAAATTAAGTTGTAATATTGTAAATTGGGTTTGAAACCCTTTGATAAAATCTCCCCAAGTAAATATTAAAGGGGGATGTTAGAAGTAGTAATCTTTCCTTGGTTGTATTTATTTATTAAATGAGATAAACCAAGGTATCCCTTATGTATTTTATCCTTTAGTACACATGTTAAGGACATATTATTTTCTTGTCCTCTAGTCCACATGTGAGGATAACTCTTTTCTGTAATTCCTTTATTAAGGAAAGTAGTTTATTCCTCCTTAAGAGGATATTGACACTTTGCACACACTTATTATGAATGGTGGCATTCATAGAAATGGGAGTTACACATGCAACTCCTTTCTCATCTCTATAAAAGATATGCCTCTCTCATTCTTCTACAACTACTTCTTCTACACATCATCTTGATGTTATTGTAATGAGCTATTTGCTCCACCTTCTCTCTCTCTCTCCTTTCTTAGAGCTTTTATCTTCCATTCATAATATTACACAAGGGGTTTTCTTTGCTTTCCCCTTTCAAAATATCTTGTCTCCATTCTTGTTGATCCATTGGAAAACTCATTTGGTTTATGGTAATATTCTTCACATTAAGCTCTCTTGGATTGTTTTATTAGTTTTCATTTTTCTTGATTTCTTATAAGTCTTATTACAATACTTTTCATAAGTACTACTCTACCTTATTTTATTACTATTACTCCCCTTTACATTATACTATATAAAATTTTCCTTATATTTCTCCTCCTTTTACATCAATGAAAAAGGTGGCAAAACTATATACATGTCAAAATTGTAGAACTTTACCTCTATATTCAAGTGGATAAGCATGAAATATAGTCCTAAAAGCTTGTCTTTAAACTCTTAAAAATACTTTTGCATGTTTCCTTCACTCCCTTTAATATGTTGAGGAGAGCACACAACCCATAGGATGCAATCTCTATTACATTCAAATTTGAATATACAAACTTATCAAAGGATATCTTAGTTTTTAGGCATTCCTCCACTTGTTGTTCAAGTGTGCTTATTTTCAGTGATAAGTGTTCTCTCAATAGTGAGAACCTCTTTTCAATCCTTTCCTTATTTAACTCTATAAGACTTATCTCATCGTAAATATGGCTCATTTTCCCTTCAATATGTTCAATTCTGATGCCTAGTTTTTGAAGTTGATCTGCTAATGCATTGAATTCATCATGCTTCCTTCTAAACTCATCACCACTTTCCTTTGTGAAATTAAAATACATGGCACATTTGGAAAACAATTCCTTTCTTTCTATCCCACCTCCTTAGCTCCTTGATACAAAAATCAAGAGCTCTTAGATCATTCCTAGTGTTCTGACACACTATGTCAAACATTGGAGCATTATGCTTTACTTGGGCTTGAATTGATACCACATCTAATAGGTTAGTGAATTTAGCATCAAATTTTTTAATCACTACCTTAGCTTTTTCCTCTTGATCTAAGTCTAACATTCTCACCATAAGTGTGCTCTATAAATTTTTACTTACATCCATAAGAGTTTTCTGCAAACTATTCACCTATTTGTTCTTGTTAATTATCTTTCTTATAGATGATATCATCTTTAACTAATCATCATTATTTGATCATGTTAAAGTTGCATAGGTAAGATATGTGCTTGGTGCACTTGCCTTCTTATCCTCTTCCTCCTTTTTTTCTTCCTCTTCTTTTCTTTTCCTCTTTTCTTCTCTTCTTTTATATTCTTATGTCTATTTCTTCTTCTTCTCTTCTTCTTCCTTATACTTTTTCTCTTTTTCCTCCTTCTTTTTCTCTTCTTCTTCCTCCTTCTTCTTCCTTCTTCTTTTTCTCTTCTTCTTCCTTTTTCTTCTTCTCTCCTCTTTTATTTTTTGTTCTTCCTCTTACACTTTCTTTTTCTTTTCCTTGTTTTTCTTTTCTTCACTTTCTTTCCTCTTCCTTTCCTCTCCTATTTTTATTTTCTCCTCTTCCTTCTTCCTTCTTCCTTTTTCTTTCTTCTTCTTTTCTCTTTTTCTTCTCTTCATCTATTTCTTCTTCTAAATTGGTGTAGCTAGAGATATTTCCAACACTGATTGTACCATAATCCTCAAAAGGATTCTAAGTTTTATCAACTATGACTTTTGTGCTACTAATCTATATTGTATCACTTCTAATTGAGATCTATAGTGTTGTTTTCATTGCTTTGTTCAAGTTATTCATCATCTACACAATAGCATTTTTAGTCTCCTCATTAACTTCCTTATAATTTCCTCTCAATATCAGTATGGCCCTTTTCTTTTTTCTTATATATGGTTCTAGATTCTTCATTAAACTAGCCATATGCTCATCATTATCCATTTTGACATAATTTTCTCATTTTATTTTGCCTGATGTTCTTATCTTCTTCAACTGTTGGAATTTACAAGTGGGAAGATTTAATTTTGAGAGGGGGGTGAATCAGAAGTAACAAACTTTAACCTCTAAAACTTTTAATTGAGATCAATCACATGTATTTAACATATCTAATTAACATGAAAGTAAAGATATGCATGAAAAGAGAATAAGATTTTATCACCCAAAAACCCTCCAAAATGAGAAGGTAAAACTGGGGTGGGGATGACACCCACAACTTATCACTATAGCAATATGTAACTAGTTAAGGTTACAAAGTTTGACCACCATAAATGGTTTGCCCTATGAAAGGCCTACCCTGTTAAAGGCTTTACACACTGTTAAAAGTGACCTATTTAAAGGATTTACAAAAACTCACCTGGAATGTCACCCTATTAAAGGATTTACAACCCTATTAAGGATTTACAATATGGCTGCTAAAGTAACCTATCTTCATAGGATTTTCATTCTCCTAATATAATGGTTAGAAACTATAGTAGAATGTCTTGACTTGATGACTTACAATCTTTAATTTTTGATTCTAGATCCTTGTTCTATTCAATCTGATCTAATCCTTCCTGATTTGATATAACTCTGTTCATAGTACTGATGCTCTATTCTAATCAACTTGATTCTGAAATTTTGTTCTTCCTCTAAGTCTTTACATCCCTTTCACTTCCTTCAAAACTTCACTATAATTTTTATCATGCATTCCCACACAACCTCTTACACACACTTAGAATTATGGGGTTTCCACCTCCTTATAAAGGCTTCAAGACTTAGGGTTAGGTATGAATCTATGATCGAGATTCATCAATCTTTTCCTACTCAATTCTTTCCATATTTCTTGATTGGTTACATATTGATTGCATAAGGAATGTAATATATTTGATCTTATCTTTTAGATCCTTCAAGATTCATCTTGAGTCAGTTCAAAAATGTTTACATCTGAGTTTGTGAAGGCACAAACTCATATGTTGATTCTATGTTACTCAACACTTACTAATTGTTGATGCTTGACACATAAAGGATTTTGTCTTGCTCGGCTCCTATAGTAACTCTGTCTTGCTTGGCACCTATACTTTTCTTAGCACATATACTGGCTTGACATCTATTGTCACTCAACACTTGAAACCTACTTGACACTCGAATGACTCAACACCTGTTGAACTTCTAACTCGGCACATATTGTAGCTTGGCATCTATATATATTATACTTGAAATCAACTTAGAAATTTCTTAAGTGTGTTGACACTCAATTGTCAAAACTAATCTAAGACCAATAATCTCCCCCTTTGACATGAGTGTCAAAAACACTTAACCAAGCATTATGAATCTGATCTCTATGAGTACAATATACATCTTGTTCAACATATGTACAAAACTTCAAAAAATTTGTTCAAAATTTTGTAGAAGACTATATACCTCAAAAAATTGTAACTCCCCCTGAACCGATGTGCCATGTCTATATCCAAAACTCTTTATTTTGGATTTGTCTCATGTTGTTTCATTCTTTTCCTTATCATTTTACTCTTCTCTATTTTGACTCCCCCCTTTACACATCCCTTGCAGTTTTTGTATCCTTTTGGCTTTATCTCCTTATCTCCTCAAAACTCAAAATTTTATTATCTCCCCCTTTGGTTATCTCCCTGTTTTGGGTCTCCTTTATTATCTCCCTCAAAATGTATTATCTCCATAATGTATTATCTCCCCTAATTTATTAAATCTCCCCCTTTTTGACATTTATGTAAAAGGGTTCTATGAATTAATTGAATACTTAGCCAAAAGGATTTGTTTACCTCCATAATAATCTTTAAAGAAGCATCCCAATTATCTAATGCAATTTCCAATGCTTTAAGATGGATGGTTGTCTCTGCTGCAAGGTGTACCAAGACTTCTAATGTAGAAAGATTGGGATCTTTCTTCAAGACATTCTTTGCATAGGCCATTTCTTTGTGCAAAACTTCCATGTGAGGGGTTATGGCTGACTAGATTTGTATAAGCTTGGCCTTGGTATTATCCTCATATGGTGTGAGTACAACTAATTCCTTTTATGTGTGAAGAATTGTAGCAAAATGCATCTCACTTTGAGCTAGATCCTTAGGTAGTTGCATGCTAGATACTTTAAGGTTCCTTTCCAAGGTCAATATCCTCTAGCTAGTTTCTCGTGTGAAGTATGAGGAATCACATAGTTTGGAGTATAGTGAGAATATATTCTCAAGTATTTCTTTTACCTTTTCGACCATTTTAGCTAGCGACACCTGAGAAAGTGGTTCACTAGATATTTTCTCATTTACCTTCATCTGGAATTTCTTTTTAGACCATTCAAGAAATTTGGCATTGGTGTCTAGGTCTTCATTCTGTACCTAGCCCACTATGTTGGATAATTGCTCCACTATGGGCTTTGTCTCATCAGGTACTTGTAGGCTGAATGCATCTAGAAATATGTCTTTGATTTCAATTAATTCTTGGCTTTGCTTATACTCATTCTTGAGTATCTCTTGCTTTTTCTTCTTCTCCAGTGCCTCTTGCACTTCATTGATCTATTTTATGTTCATTGTTTTATTGTCATAGCTTGGTATGACTATCTCCTCATCAAGTGCAAGCCCTCCATAGTGAAGTACCCTTGCTACCTTGGTAGAGCTTGAGCCCAGTGCTGCTATTTGTAGAGGTACTACATTAGTGCTTGGATTCTATGTTGTTCCAGTGGGAGTCCCTATAGTAGCAAAATTTATCAATGTTTGAATTGCCTCTTGTTCTTTCTCCTTAGGGGTATTCTCCTCTTCTTTGTCCTCTTCAATTCTATCTTGATCAATTATAGTTATCTGAGGAGGTGCACCTTGACTTTGTACTATAGGAATAGAGGTATCCTTCTATCTTGATTTCTCCTTTTCTTTCTTCTTGGTAGTTGAAGTCACTATGACTATGGTGTCAACCTTAGAAGATGCATCTTGTGTTAGTTTCTCTTGTGGTTGTTCACTTCTAGCTGTTGGAGTATGTGAAGGTGATTCTTTTGGATTCACCTTCTCCTTTTTTATTTTAGCTACATCCTTATGTAGTTCCTCTACGCTCACCAAGATTAGATTGGTACACAATTGTGCTTCTAGTGTGGTCTAGTGAAGGATCTTTCTAAGATCCTTTGCAATCAGTGGGTTGATGTTCTAACCAAAGGTTTCAGGAACATCCTTCACAATTATTATGTCTATAGGTGTAGGTGTTGCATGTGGAGGACTAGGTGGTGGCATATGTGTATCCTGCACACTCTATTCTTGTTGTTGCTCCTCAACTGTTGCCATATCACCCTTTTGTGTTTCCTTCTCCACTATAACTTCTTCCTTTTCTTTCTCTCATTCTTCCTCCTTTTCATTTTCCTCTTCTTCCTCATCATTATTCCTTCCCTCAAAGGGATCTTCTTGTCCTTCCTTCATTGTAGTCAACCCATAAATCAATTTCCACATATGTGTGGATTTTTTCACAACATCCTCTATTTTATTTTGCAAAATTTTGAATGCTCTATATTTGGGTGCAAATTTTCTCCCATGTTTCTTATTTTCCTTACTTATGTTGCCTTTGTTAGTTTAGGCATTACATGAGCCAATGTTGACTCTCTTATTTCTTTCTCCATATTTAGGCAATAATGCCATTTATTCTCTACAATTGAATATAGCTCCTTAGGCATACTATTATCAAGTTCAAGTGGAGTGTTCTTGAACTTTTCCATCATAGTTTAAATTGATTCTTCCACTATGTTTTTCTCTTCTCTTGTCAACTTATTAAAATCAATACCTTTAAGCCCTAACAAGTCTACATTGTCTCTAATATTGTCACAAATGTTTTCCAAATCTGATTTATTGGTGTGACTTACTACTCTAAACCGGTTGTTATCATTAGACTTAGTTCTCTCCTCATCTGACTCTAGAGGTGCCACATATTTTCTCCTCTTTTTCTCTACTAGTTCTCCCTATTCTGTGGCTTTCTTCTTTTCTTGTTCTTTGGCCACCTTTGTTGTAGCCCTTGTATTTTCCCTAGTAGCAGCTTTTGATAGGCTTGGCTTAGCTTTCTTTTTACCTTTGGGTTGTGTTGCAGGCTACTTTTGTGCTTTCCTCTTCTTAGGCTCTACCTTAGGTGCTTCTTCTTCTTGCTCAGCACCTTCTTCTTCTTCAAAATCTTTACCCATGCCTTGGATTAATGCTAGTGGCCCTTGACCTTGTTCCTCTTCTTCTTCTTCTTCTTCATCTTCTTCTTCCTCTACCTCTGATGTGCCTTCTCCAAAATTTTCTTTAAGCTTCTTTACTAATTTATCCTTTTTCTTCAGTGTAGAAGTAGTCTTCAACTCCATATCTACTTTAAATCTCACTACATCATATGTGCCAAAATGTTGGGAATATTTATCCACTTCTTTTGCAAGTAGTGTTGTTATTATTGTAGATGCCTCATTAATATTTATCTCATACCCAAGTGGTCTAAGCCACCTTACCCTTGGTATGGCTGCTTGAATGTAAGTGTAGTCAATATCAATAAGAAAAAAAATAGCATTTATATGTTGCTCAACTAATGAAATAGGTATCCTCAGTCTCTATTTCATAGATTTCTTGAAATCTTCAAAATAGCTAATAACGAGTGTCTCAAAATTTGCCCCTATTTGTTCAATGTATTCATTCACCTGGGCTACTATGGATCTATTTATCTTCTAGCTAACCTTTCCAAAAGAAGGAAATTCATTCTATACATAAAACAATATACTTATCAAAAATGATCCAAATTTGCATTGAGCTCCCTTTGTCCTTCTTATAGCTCCCAAATTTTCATTGATCCATTGTAATTGCAGTTCTACTAGATCATAAGTATGATCCTTTTTAACAAGTTTATAACCAACATCCACTGCAATACATGGAACACTGTTAAGTCTAGAAGATTGGTAGAATTTGTGGGAAATGATTCTAACATCAAAATCAACAAGAGGATCCTTAATGGTATCTATGGTCATACCTCTCTTGTTCTACTTGGCTCCAATATTCTTTTCAATAGCTTCTTTAGAGTCACTCCTAAGGGTTTTAGGCCGATCTAGGGTTGGATACCCTGTTACCTATGAATAATCCTTTTTGATATTTTAACTAGCCCATCTTCTAACCACAAACTACTATCATGAATCCTACTGAGTACAATTCTAATCCATTCAGTCTTAAAGAAGATAAGAAACTCTAGGGCATGGGTTAATCCCTTCTTCTCAATGTTTTGAAACTCTTCTTTCAAGACTACATTCTCACACAATCTATCATATGCCTCCCTAATTTCCATGTCTCCAATAGCATCTATTTTTTAGTTATAGCATCTCGTAACATCTAGAACCATTACTACCTTAGGAGAAATTATGGATAGAGCTCTGGCTAGGTTATTTTTATACATAACTTTAGGGATAGGTCTGGAATCAAGCTATTTGACTTCATTTGACACTAACTAAACAATGACTCTTTATCTTGAGGTTTTCTAGAGCTAGAATCCGTATGTGCAATCTAAGGTTTCAACACAAAGAAATTTTGAAATTATGTAGCTCAGCACTAGTATAAATACCTTGAAATCAATGAAACTATGTTAAATCTCTATTGAAATTTGCTCAAATGCTTGGAACACTGCTTGGAAATCGTTCTGTTCTCTTCTCATCTTTTTCTCTTTGTTTGCAATGGTGAGAAATGATTCAAAATATGAACATATACCCTTGTTTCATAGCATTTAATGCTTAGTGCATTTATAGTTGTCCACTCAGCTCCTTAAGTAATTCTACTTTACTCAGCTTCCATTGTCTTTCCAAACACTACACATACACTAGAGTTTCCCTTACTTAGCTTCAACTAGAATTTCCCTTCACTCAGCATCCTCTACTAGCTCAGCTGCAACTAATCACTCAGCTTCTACTAACTTTGGCAAACAACTTGGCATGTACTATGATTTTACTCAGCATCTAAGGGAAACTTTCCTTACTTGGCAACAATTGTGAAAACTTGAAATTTTAACTTTGTATCTTTATTTATCCTGATCTCTCCTTTTCAGTACTTACTTGTCTTAGAACTAATATATGATAAAACATTAAATATTAGTCCCACAGACCTTCTTTTTCTTATTTGGATGAAGTGTGACCACTTGACCTTTTAGGTGAAGTGATCCCTTCATTGGATGTGTTGCCTCCATCTTTCTTCTTCCATGTTTTATTCATTTCTCCTTTGATGTGTTCAACATCAACCTTTCCTTTTCCTTTTTTGAACTCTGAGTTGGGTGCCTTTAACCTTGTTGGAAAATTTATGCTAATATGAGTAGTCTTCAAACAACTGAAGCATGTAGTTTGGCTCAACCATCTGCTATAGTTTTCAGTACTCTTGATAGTAGTGATAGTTATGTCTAGTGTTGTAGTCCCAATTGTAGTGATGTCCATGATTTTTGGTCTTTACCAATTGTTTTGGTGTCTACATAGGCTTTTATCTACACTCAAAAGCTCTATGCCCATACTTCTTGCAATTGTAGCAATGACCTTCAAATCTTGGTGTTCTGATGGTTTTAGTTCTACAATTATTTGCATGATGTCCTTGCTTCTTGCACTTGTGATAATGACCTATGTTTTTGGGTTTTTCATGCTAGTTGGAATTCTTACTCCTACACACATTAGAGGTATGTCCCTTTTTACCACAAAAATGACAATTGGATTTAGTGTTCTTACCTTTGTCACTTCTTTCTTCTGCAATCTTGGATGACTCTCATTTTTCAGCGCTAGTGTATCCCAATCTTGAAGTGTCATTACTGGATCTTGACATTCAACTAATGATGTGCATTCATCATCTAGCATAGGGTGTCTAGCTGCATGTTGGAAATTCTTGCAAGCTCAATTGAATTTTCCTCCAATCTATTTGCAAGGTTTCTCTTGTCTTCTCCTATCATAGCCTTATCTTCAATAGCTCTTTTCTTTTGTTCAGTCACTTCACAAAGCATCATGGCTTGTGATTCTTGTTCAATCTTGAGAGTTTTGATCTCTTTTGCTTGAGCTCTATTATTCTCCATCAGGTCTACTATTGTTGCATCCAACTCCTTGGAATCTCCATTTTCAAATACTTTTGAGGCATCAATCTCCTTGTACTATGTATCATTGTCAGCTATGGCAATCTCTCTTTTTCTCTTTAAGAATTTCTTTAATTCTTCCCTAGCTTCTTCCAGAGAATGTAGAATGAGATGTATCTCAATCTCTTGGTTTTCTATGATCTTCCCACATTTGTAGACTTCCATTTCTAGATTTTTTCTCCAAGCTATAAGGCTTCTCCTTGTCAGAACTTAGCTTTCATACCAAAGGTTTACTTCTAAGGGGGGGCGGGGGGGTGAATCAGAAGTAACAAACTTTAACCTCTAAAACTTTTAACTGAGATCAATCACATGCATTTAACATATCTAATTAACATTAAAGTAAAAACATACATGAAAATAGATAACACAAGATTTGATCACCCAGAAACCCTCCAAAATGAGAAGGTAAAACTACGGTGGGGATGACACCCATAACTTCTAATTCAGCAATATGTAACTGGTTAAGGTTACAAAGTTTTACCACCATCATGGTTTGCCCTGTTAAAGGCTTTACACCCTATTAAAATTGACCTATTTAAAGGATTTACAAACACTCACTTGGAATGTCACCCTATTAAAGGATTTAAAACCCTGTTAAGGATTTACAATATGGCTGCTAAACCAACCTATCTTAATAGAATTTTCATTCTCCTAATATAATGGTTAGAAAGTATAGTATAATGTCTTGACCTAATGACTTACAATCTTCACTTTCTTATTCTAGTTCCTTGTTTTGTTCAATTTGATCTAATCCTTCCTAATCTGATATAACTCTATTCGTAGTGGCTCTATTCTAATCAACTTGATTCTACAATGTTGTTCTATCTCTAAGTCTTTACACCCCTTTCACTTCCTTCAAAACTTTGCTAGCATTTTCTCATGCATTCCCACATGACCTCTTACACACACTTAGAATTATGGGGTTTTTACCTCCTTATAAAGGCTTCAAGACTTAGGTTTAGGTATGAATCTACGATTGAGATTCATCCATCTTTTCCTGATCAATTCTTTCCATCTTTCCTAATTGGTTGCATGCTCTCTTCATGTTTTTAATTGGTTGCATATTGATTTTATAGGGAATGTAATAGATTCGATCTTATCTTTTAGATCCTTCAAGATTCATCTTAAGTCAGCTCAAAAATAGTTTACATCTGAATTTGTGAAGGCACAAACTCATATGTTGATTTTGTGTTACTTGGTACTTACTGATTGCTAATGCTTGGCACATATAGCATTTTGTCTTGCTCAACTCCTATTGTAACTCTATCTTTCTCGACACCTATACTTTAGTCACCACATATACTAGCTTGGCATCTATTTCCACTTGACACTTGAATGACTTAGTACCTATTGAACTTCTTACTCCGCACATACTATAGCTTGACATCTATATATATTATATTCGACATCAACTTAGAAATTTCTTAAGTGTGTTGACACTCAATTGTCAAAACAATCTAAGACCAACAACAACTTTTATCATTCTATTTGTTAGCCTCTCATAGAGATCTTCTGAGATTTCATACTTTACATCCTCAAATTTCTTGTTAGATAGTATTATATGTCTATCAACAATATTTTCTAACTCTAATCTTCTCAATTTTTGTCTTCCATGCCTTTGTTCTTGACAACGAAACTTTAGGTTTTCTCTTTGTTGTCTTTTGAGGCTCTACTTGACCTCACATCTTCTTACTAGGTAATCTATGCATTAATTCTTTTTGCCTCTTTCCTAGTCAAGTGGCCATTTCCTTCATTATCTTCTTCTTGGGGGAATTGGGTGGCTCTTGTTTCACATTTGCTAGTCTAACTAACTTTTTTTTCATCTCAACAAGTTCTACTTCTTTTTCTTCTAATTCCTTTGTTAGAGGAATAACAGGTGTGATGGGTTCATGTTGTCAGTACACTACTGCATAGGGTGCAATAGGTGTTATAGTAGTAGTTGTGGCCACTATCACTCCATCCAATGGTCCTATAGATTCCAAGGGTGGGATGTACATCATCCTTTGTTGTCCAATTTATTGCATACTAGTGATTTCCTACCTCATTGCACTTGCTTCCTCAGTTGTCATTCTAGCTTGTTCCATAGACTTCTTCATTATAGTCTCAACCTTTTTCTTGGCTGATTTCTCCAACTAAGCTTGAATATCTAATTGGATCAACTCTTCATAGGTTCCCATTCTATCAAAATCTTCATCTTTATCTGATTCAAGGATAGCCTTAACATATCCTTCTATTTCCTCCTAGATGATCTCATAACCCAAAGGTTCAACATACAACATCATAGGCTCTACTGCCTCAATGTATGTAAAATATATGTCCACCATAAATAA
Organism: Cupressus sempervirens; assembly: GCA_028749045.1. Classification (NCBI taxonomy): domain Eukaryota; kingdom Viridiplantae; phylum Streptophyta; class Pinopsida; order Cupressales; family Cupressaceae; genus Cupressus; species Cupressus sempervirens. The sequence continues at coordinate 100,789,096 of CM053786.1, forward strand.
AATGTCTTCTTTGTACTTTTTTATTCTATAGGGTGGAATTATGAATCTCTCCCTCATCTTAGTCTGGTATGTCTTCATAATAAGATTTGCACTATCATTTACCTTCTCAATAAGGTGTCTATTATATACTTCATTAATATTTTTATTGTGCTCCTATCACTGCTCATTATGGTTGATGGTTTTATGAATGGAAATATCTTTATTAGAGGGAAAAACATATGAGTGATCAAAGATTGGAATCTAAACTCACCATTCTTGACCTTCTTGATCTTTCCTAGGTTCTATGTCAATTGTTCTTTTAGGATCTCACATAAATTGACTTTCTCTCTTTCAACACAAATTTTATAATTTTCTTATATAAAGCCAACTACTATATCATCTTCTCTAGAGCTATAGCACATCCTTGCTACTATTATCCTACTTAGGAATATGACATCATCATGCTTGATTTTACTTATCACTATCTCTTTACCATTGTAAACAATCTTAGTGTTGTCAAGTACTAACTTTTTGACATTCTTTTCATTTATTGGAATAGTACCTTTGTAGCATAGTCCAGTAACCTCATGAATAAGGTTAGCTAAGATATCAACCACATTATCTCGTTAAAAACACCTGCCATGATTAATTCTACTCAATATTACCTTAGTCCACTCTTCATTGTCAAACTCATAGTAAAACAAAAAATTTACTAGGTCATTATTCTTCAAGTTTTCATATCCTTGTTGATAACTCATGTCTTGATTCTAAATATGGTTAAATTCCTTAGAGATGTGTCTTGTTGGAAACTTACAATTGGAACAATTGGTTTTTTTTCATTGATGTCAAATCTATTGATGAGACATGTTTCTATCTAATCTAAGTATCATATCTATTTGATTGATGAAGAGGATTTGAGAGATTTATCATAACAATAGCACCTAGAGGAAGGTTGAGTTATTAAAAAGACGATAATTGTTTATATCATAAATGTAAAAATTAGCTGAGTAATAGAATAAAAGATCAAGAAATGTTGAGTGATGCTATTGTCAACCGAGGCACAATAAGTGTTGAGAAAATCTAGTTTTGACCAAGCATCATTATCGATCAAGCAAGATAGTTGATGCCAAGCCAAGACTTTCTATAGTGACTGCATGTCAAATCTTAGTGATTGCTAAGTGAATGTATTTTGAATATGTTTGAGAATCATAATTTCTAGCTAACTCAGTTGATTTCTTTTGATATGGAAACCATGTTGAAGATAAGATTAATGAGTTTGATCATTAGATTCAAAGAGAGGATTAGGTATAGTGCCTTTGATCAAATTTGATGGATGAGAAGTTTCTAGAGGACGATCAAGATAAAGAATAGGTACAATGAACCTGATGAACTAGATTATAAACCCTAAGATCTATGTTTCTCATGGAAAATGACAGACCAAGAATTAGCTATTTAAGGAGGTATAGAGCCACAATTTAATCATATACACAGAGAAAGGTAGAACAGAGGAACACCAAGGTGGACATAAGTGTGTAAGAGTGAAAGAAAAGCAAAAGGAAATTGTTTATGCAAATCCTATTGAAGTTGATAAGTGAATCTAAGAAGAAGGCTTAAGTTTTTAATTTGAACTGGATGACTACTTGAAGGGTTGGTGAGCCAATTAAGAGACAGAGTTGTCAAAGAGACTTATCAGCAAATAAACACTTGAACTAAACAATGATCTGAACCTAAAGAAGTGACTTGTAAACATATAGATCAAAACCCTACTTTTTTCATTCCAATCATTGTAAATAGTTTATATTGAAATCCTTTAATAGAGGTTGACCTAAGAGTCATTTGTAGGACTTAACAGTGTATGTAAATCCTTTATCGAGGTGACATTCTAAATGGAATGATCAAAGTCCTCTGACATAGCCACTTCTAATAGGGTTATTAAATCCTCTAACTAGATCACACTCAATAGTATGTATTGTAATCTTTAACAAGGTTGGATCCTAACAAAGCTCAATTGAAAAGAGTAAAAAGGGGTTACATTATGCTTGTGGTTTTTCCCAAATTGGGTTTCCATGTAAAATCTTAGTGCCAAACTTGTGTTGAATATTTTATGCTGATTGACATTTACATGTTTACATTCAGCAAAGTATGTTATGCTTAGGATATTAATTTTTTTATCAGTATAGTAGAGACTGAGCAATAGTAGGATAAGTAGAATAGTGAATGTTTTAATGTTTAATTGTTCAAATGGTACTTATGGACCTTGAGTAACTAATTCACCCCTCCCCCTCTTAATTATTATAAACATTTCTAATAGTGTTCTTCTCCTACATTTTCAAATTTTCTTCTTAAGTAACTACCTACATCTTCCAGGTGAATGACATTCTCAGGCATTTTTGACAATATGGTGCTAGGGCCATCAACTAAAGGTTTCATAGGGTTTATCTTCATCCTAGGTATGGTTTCATCCTTAGCATTTTGAATCAAATATTATCCATCTCTATACTTGAATTCTTAACACAATTCATAGATTAAATCCTTTCTTGAGAGTGAAATACCTCACTTCGATGAGTAATTTAGGGATTTCTAAACTGCACACGTGAAACACTTCAATTATCATTCAGTTTAGCTACCAAGTCACTCTTAATTGCTCCTTAACTCTTCACGTGGTTGAATGATACACACAATCTTTCTCGCATAGATTATATCTCATCAAAATGAACTTTGCATTAATTGTGCAACTGCTCAATCCATAAAAAGTTGTCTCTATTTATCAGTAAACTTGCTTTCTTTCATGCAACTTCACGTGATCTCCAAATCATCCATACACTTAACTGTAGCTTATGTACAACATCTTCTACCTCATATTAACTCTAAAACTTTTAACTCAATCTCTAACCTCTTTTTTCTCTTTCTAATACTTGATCTTCAATAAAAGGTGCTTAATTCAAATAAGATGAATCACATACAATAGTTGACCTTAATCTTTCATCAAGTGCATCAAATTATTGCTCTTCTTGTTCGAGATGTTTAGAATAACTAAGAGGGGGGGTGAATCAATTACTCAAGGTCCTTAAGTACCATTTGAACTTTTTAACAATAAACACTCATTGTTTTGTCTATCATCTTGTTTCTCGGTCTCTACTATAATAAAATTAATATCTTAAACATAACTTGCTTTGCTTAATGAAACATCATCACATGTAAAACATATAAAATAGTAAACACATATTTGACACTAAAATTTTATGTGGAAAACCAATTTGGGAAAAACTACCAGCAACATGTCACTACTTGTAACTCTTTTGAAATGAGCTCTATTATGAGCCTACCCAACTAATGTTTTACAAAACATATTGTTGAAGGATTTAATCACCTTGTTAGGAGTGGTCTTATTAGAGGACTTTGATCATTCCATTTATAATGTCACCTAGTTAATGGATTTACACAGACTATTTGTTGGGACTCAAAATTGAAACATTGATATTGAGTATCATTCAAAAAATTGAGTCTAATCAAACCCCTATAAGAGCTTTTCATACATATGTACTCGATCATCATTTTGAGGCCCATGATGTGTTTAATTATTTTAACACCTTTCATTTAGTATTTGCATGAATTCTATGAAGATAAGTTGTCATTCCAAGTCATTTTGTAAAGCATAATTTTGAGCATTGCTCAAATTTGTATTTTTGCCAAAGTGTCAAATAGCGACATGTTGCCTAGTTTGCAATTGAATATCTTATACTCAATTAAGTTTCATGACTCAAAAATTTGGTAGTTTCTATTATGCATATCATAGAACCTATGTATCATATTTCAAGTTATTTTGATATGTTTTGACTAGGATTTGAATCCCTCAAATTTGGTTGTTTACTATTGTCATGCTAATGCATAATGCTCAAAATTCTGGGTAGCCCTATTTGACTAGTTATAACCTTGACCCAGCTGACCCCATATTGAAATTTCTTTTTGAGTTACATTCTAGAATTATTTTACTTTCTATCTTTCAATGTTGAGCCTATTAGCAATCTATTTAACTAGTTTTCAAACACGATTCCAAATGCAACTTTTAAAGTTTTACTAGTATCTAAAAGTATAGATTGATCAGTAGCCCTATTTGGGATGTGATCACTTTGAATCTGTAATAGATTAAGGAAAATGGATTTTACCACTATGTTCTACTCTAAAAATAATATAAGTGTGGAAATTTTCAAGTCTTGAGAAATCTATTTGCTTACTTTCCTAGGTCCACTATGTTTGTGAAAATCATTATTCTGCTAGTGTTTCCAGTTCTGTAAATCCAAGTACCCAATTGTGTCCACTTTCCAAATTCACCCTATTTTTCACCATAAGCCCAAATCATAAACTTATATTATCCACATGTCAATGAATCAACACCCTAAATTTTAGGTCCCTAAGTGATCCTTTGCCCTATTTTCAAAGCCAAAACTGAATGTACTTTTATTATTTTTTAACATGTTTGATTGCAGATAGTTTCAAGTGAGCAAATTTGATGGTCAATATCTTTGTACCTATTTTTTATCATGAGGAATAAATTTTTAGGATGATAGTGTGAATGATAGAGAGTATGAATGTAAGATCTCAGAGCCTAGATGTTTGATTTGGATAGTTTTTTAAGACCAGTCCTGAGCCCTCTTGGCATAGAATTCACACTTGTAAAAAAATGAAAAGAAGCTTTTAAAATGTTAAACCAATGATCCAAAAAAAATTCATCCTATTTGAAAAAGGTTATTCAGTGGATTCTAAGAGGTTTAGGTGTTTGAAATGGAAAAAAAAAATTAGTCGGACCCGCTTTGGTGCCCGACTGGTTCCATTAGATAGATAAGGCTTTGGAGGTGAAAATTATTGCAAGTGTAAGGTTAGTATTGATTTTTCTATTAATGTGAATATATGGTCCTTCGAGATCAAATGGGTATGTGAGACTAAACACATAATGTTCAATAAAGGATGTATTTTGAACTTGCTAGGGAAGTCCAAGGCTTTACATTTATTGAAATACATCTCAACAATGAATCCCACACTAAAGATATTGTCTAAAAGCCTTTCTCTTGAGATGTGTCTATTGCAAGTTTTCCACTAGTTGGATGGAAGCTAATCCATTTGACATTGCTGTGCCACTTGTCATGACAACAACCAAATTGGAAAGTCTTTAAGAGGGTGGTTTTCTTGATATGAGTTTCTTCATTAGCAAAATGGAATTCAAGTAAAGGAAGTGTTTGCATCATTTTTATAACCTAAGCCAAAGTTCAAGAGCTTCTTTTGAAGATCATTGGACTTTGATAAGGATTATGCAAATTTGAAATGAATTCTAATTTTTTATTCGAAACTTGGAATTAGGAATTTAGATTTTCTAATTTTTAGGATTAGACTTCTAAATTTGCAATCCTAGAGTTGGATTTGAAAGTGGAAATCCAATTTCTAAGGAGCAAGCAGGGTATGGTGAATGTTCTTGGAATTGAAGTTGGGAAGATCAGAAATCCAATTTTTTGTAAACTTGGAATGATAATTGGAAGACAGAGCAAAATTCCCATCTCATCTTGTCTACACACCAAGAAACCCATGTTTGGTGAGGAAGATGAAATTGGGATGGGATGTAGGTTCTGTTCAAAGTTTGTAAGAATGTATAAACACAAATGAAATCATTTTATCTTCTAGTATGCACATTTTGACTGCCCGATTCACAAAATGAATGCACAAAATCTTGATAGTGTGGATTGGGGAAGATGCTTTGTTAGCCCATTATGTGGTACTTGAAAAAATGGTAGATTTCATTCTTTGTTAGAGGGAGAGTGGAAATATATAAGTCCAATGGTGCTATTGTCATCATTTCCTCTGATCCAGTTTCTATAGTTTTACTCATGGTCAAATATAAGTTTGGAAAATCAGAGGGAAATAACCAAGTGGATGGGTCTATTAGTAGTAGGATAATTAGTAGCAACTCTATCTAGTTTTCCCAGCTTCGTAAGTTCATGCAAAGGGAATATCACCATTAGTGGAGAGTTGAGGTTTGTATCAGGCATTCATCATGGTTTTAGTGTAGGGAAACATTAACTGATGGAATGACTCATGTGTTGCTAAATGGTTTTCATGTCATTGTTGTTCATTGCTTGTGGTATAGATGGGAGCAAAATGTTATTAGAAAGAGTTGTGAATGAGCATGCATAGCCTCACAAGATGAGTATGGCCTCCACATACTACTAAATGCAATGATTTTCTTCCTTCATTGTCCCTCTATTCCTGCAAAACCATCATGTTTGTTGAAATTTTGAGTCAATGCTGAGTTAATGGGGAAGAATTTATCCCACATTGCTTGTGTTGAGGGCCTTTATAACATTTTTATACCCCAACAGACAAGTGGTTAGGATCTAAAGAAATATTCTCTATGACACAAGGCAATGTTCATGTGTGGGCCCCAGCCAACTCAGTGGAAAGGTAAGCAAAATTTTGACCAGATATGTAAGAAAAATAAAATGACATGGAAACTTATAGATGAATCAAAATATAACACATGGTAGTGGGCCTAGACAACTAGGTGATGATGTGAATGAATAGGATCGTGACATGTGGCACACATCCTGAGGTGGTCCTAATTGTTGCACAATTGGTGGTTACTCTAGCAGTTAGTTGTTGGCAATTTTGAAGGCATGAAGTAGTTAATGTTAGCAGTTTCATGTGGTCAACAGTTAAAGTGGCAATTAGCAATTGGCAGTGCTGACATCATGAAGAAGTTAGTTTAGTGGTTAATCACATGGTTAGTTGTTAGATTAGTGGTTAGAGGATAATAGTTTTGATGGTGCAACTAACCACTAGCATTTAGTCACATGGTCGTGATGGTCTGAGTGTAGTTAGTGTTAAAATTTGTGAAGGCACAAAATGCTGACATGTGGCACTGGGCCCACAAGAAGCTAAGGTGGAGATTCTAACAAATCAAAGTGTGATAAGTGGCACAAAAGTGACAAAGGTACCTAGGAGGATACTGACATGTTAGGATGACCACACAAAGATCAACCAAACCAAGGGCACCACATGGCAAAGTCGGTCAACCAAGTTTGACATGAAGTGAAAATGGAGGAAATTTTTCAAAGTTCCAATATTTTTATATTTTATTCATTTTCAAAGATAAATGTGCAAGATTTTTTAATTGAAACTAAATTATTTCATATAGTTCAAACTTTGGCTAAATAATTTTTTTTGCAAGAAATCAAGGACTGTTAACCAGTTTTGAACATGCATCTTCTTTTGGATGCGTTGGGCATACCCTTAAGCCCAATATAGGACTATTATATATTATCAAAAAGCTCTCAACATCTTAATCAATTTTTGCATAGGTGGTAGTAGGAAGCAGCTCTGATCAATTTTGTATTAGGTACTCTATTTCAACTACATTCTGGTATGAGCAGTTCAGATTTAGTTTGTGACTAAACGGTTAGATGGGTATGTGTCAAACTTGGAGAGATTCATTTTAGCGATATTATTTTTGCTCCAAAATAGTTTAGTAGTGGTTTTGAATTTTTTTTACATTAGATCAAATATTTCAATAGAAAGGGGCTTTTCACATCATTCTTGGAGATATTTTCAAAGTTTGTTATGGCAATGATGTGATTTGATCCAATTTTTAGTTGAAGAGAGAAGAGACATTTTTTGCTTCAATAGATGGAAGAATTTCAATTGGACAAATGGAATCATCAGATTAGATCTTGATTTCCTCCCCTCTTCTATATCTTTCTTTCTTCTCTCATTATAAAGGGTTCCTTCCCAAAGTTTTGAGAAAGTTCTCAATTCGGTTTCCACCATTCTTTCAACATTTATCTCTTGTATGAATAAAAATAATAAAATTATATTGTATAGTTCTAATCTATTTGGTATTTTATGAGTCTTTCATGCATCTTAAATGTACTTGTTTCAAAGAAATGAATACAAAGAACAAAAAATTACCTATTTTCATTTTGAGTCTTGTCTCCTATCTCTTTTGTTTATAACATTTTGTGGTTTGTGATCAAAGATTATGGATCCAGTTGCAATTTATTTTGAGTTGTATGTTTTGATGTGTTTTTCCTTCATTTTAAGGAACTATGTAAATGCTTGATACATCTTGACAGGTTTGTGAGTTTCATGAGATGGATATCTAATGACTATGAGGTTCAGTTTGAATGTTGATGTCTTATTCACAAAGTGAGAAGCTAGATCATCAATACTCAATGTATGTTGTGACTTGTGTAATACCCAATGAACATGGCACTGATTAGCTACATGATCAATTTAGTTTGTTATTACATATGTGAGTTATATTGATTCAAAATTAAATATCAATTATCCATTTTCCCTTTTTATTTAGGAGCTGAAAGGATACCTTCACTCAGCTTGTGGATTTCATAGGTTCTGTAACTTGTTATTCCATACCTTTGTTATTATATATTTAGATGTATGCTTTGAACTGGTTATATATGAATGAATCTAAAGGTCCACCCTCCTAGGTTTTGTAAAGCCTAAAGTAGAAGAAGGAGTTCAACCTTATAGTTGGCCCCGGCTCTTGACAAATTATGTCCATCACAAGAGATATCTTCCCTTAGATACAATCATGTCTTGGCTACTTGGTAGTTGAAATCTCTATTAAATCAGGAGCCAACACTATTAAGTCTAAAAAATGATTGTTATTTCAACCTTTGTTAAAAGGATTTCAATACAAACTATTTACAATGATAAGAAAGAAAATAGTAGGTTTTAATCTATATGATTACAACTCACTTTACAAGTTTAGATCTCTATTTGGTTCATGTGTTGACTCACTGATGAGCTCTCCATTATCATATATGTTCTTGATTGACTTGGAAACCCTTCAAGAAATCAAGCTTCTCTTCTTGACAACACTTAAGTCTTCCTCTTAGATTCACTTATCAACATCTACATCTGCATAAGAAATCTCCTTTAGCCTCACATTCACTCACACACTTGTGCATTTCTGATCAACCTAGGTTAACTCTCTTTCACAATAGTATTGTGCTTCTCAAGTTATACATGCTATATCTTGATGGATTCAATTTTAGATGTTACTTTTGTAAGATGGGATCTTAGATCTATATTTTTAGGTTTCAAATATTACTCAACCTTGTTATCATCTTTCTTCAGAACTAGCTTTAGTTCACCAATATTCAACTTATGTTCCGTCTCATTTTCCTTCTTTAATGTTGATTCCTCATTACTATCTTTTGTATTCTTTCTAGGTTCCTCTCTGGATTTGAGGTGATCAATTTTATCATTCAATTTCCCAATGTAATCTTTTGTATCTTCCAATCTTTCTTTCAAGTTATCTCTTTCTTTAGTAACAAGATCAATATGTTGAATGACTTCTTCAAGATTCCTCTATAACTATTCATATTCATAGTGATTTTACTCAAGTTGTTAAGCCTTTTTAGAGTAATTAATCTCTTATACCAATTGTTAGAAATAGGGAATACTGAGAGGAGGGTGAATCAATATTTACAAAGTTTAGCTCAAAAAAAAATATTTTTATTTACCTTATAACTTGCCTATAAAAGTAAAATAACAATGCTTAATAGTAAACATAACCATACACAAAGAGAACTCATAACACCATATTTTTTAACTAAGGAAATCCAAGCAAAGTGAAAACCCTAGGGAGGATGGTACCCATAAAATGATCCACTAAACAAAAGTATCATGTTAAGGATGTTGACCCTATTAGTAGTCTATTACATACATATAGTGTATTGATCCTTGTTAGAGGACTACGCCTTGTTAAAATCCTCAACCCTATTAGGATTTGGTATATGCAATTATAAAATGTATGCAAGATGATCCCACTACCCAAACATGTAATTATAATACAGATCCTTGAGATAGATACAAAAACTTCTTTGTTAGAAATGCTTTAGAATAACTAAGGAGGGGGGTGAATCAATTACTCAAGGTCCAAATATCCTAATAAAAATCTTTCACTAAGTATAGTGAGCCCATTAAACTAACAATGTGTCCAAACTAAACATTCATCTTAGCAAGTGACTAAAATATCAACATGCAAGAATAACACATGAAAGATCAACACATAACACAATCATTTACTTGGAAACCCAATTTATAAAAATCCACTAGTAACATGCTACTCAATTCTCACTCTTCTGAAGTGATTGCCTATGAAAGGCCTGCCCCATTAAAGGCTACAAAACACACTGTTAAATGTGACCTGGTGAAAGGATTTTAACCATCCTATTAGAAGTGGGCCTAATTAAAGGACTTTAGATCATTCACTTGAATGCCACCCTATTAAAGGATTTACACAATGGTTGTTGAACCAACCTAAGTCCATAGAATTTTACCATAACTAATACAATTAGTAGAGAGTAACAATAAGGGCTTTTGATTTGATATAACTCACAACATAACGTGCAGCTTGTAGCTCAAAATTTTGCCTAGCTTTCAGTCTACTATAGTTTTGATAGCTTGTCCTCCTTTCAAAATTTGCCTCCTTGAGTCTCCATGCTCATTGTGCAAATGCAATCACCTCGATGGACACTTAATGAAGTAGAGTCTATATACTCTATTCTTCCCTCGATGTCTTCTCCCTGAAAACACACACTATCTCCAACCACTCTTGCTTCTTGACCTGTAACTCATTAAATAGAAGTCTAGAATACTTTTCCCACTCTTGTTTTTTTGGTTCAAATGGATTAGTAAGATACAATGTATCTACCCCTTATCTTGTTTCTTCTAGAAACATCATGTAGAATCCACCTATATTCACCCAAAAATAGTTTACATAAAATTATGTGCCACCAGCTCATCATTCTTATCTTAGATCTAGTTCACAAACTTCAAGGTAACAAACTTGTTAGCTCAGATCTGGCAAATCTTTGAATTTCCAAATAATGTAGCAGCTTGGCACTATTGAATTTCTAATGCTTAGCACATACTATGTTACTTGGCACCTACTGTGGATTCACTTAGCATCAACTAAGTACCTATTACATTTATGTCTGGCTCAGCACCTAAACTTTGCTCAGCACCTATTACATTTATGTCTAGCTAGACACCTAAAATTTTCTTGACACCTTCTGTCTCACTTGGCACACACTAGATTTTGCATTTTCTCAGCACTTACTGATAATCTGCTCGGCATGAACTAGCTTGCTCAGCACCCACTTATGATTTTAGTCAAACTTTGTAGACAGCTTTGTTACAAATTATTCTTCTAGAGTTTCTAAGTGTAGCCAACCTCTATATCTTCAAGTGTATTATCAATACATCATTTTACCATTGTCTTAACTGATGCTTGTACTTCATTAAAAAACCATAACTCAACCTTTCCCTTAGGTGCTTTTGTTACATCTTATTGATTAAATCCTCTTCATCAATCAACTAAGTGATAGTACTTGAATCTTATAAGAAATTGTCATTCGAGAAAATAGTAGGTTTGACATCAATAACAAAGCAATGATTCAAAACATTCTTTATCAGCAATCTTTCTTCTTGAATAGTGATCTTTTCAATTAGATTTCAACAATCTCCCTCTTTGGCATCGATGGCAAACCAAACTGATCAACCAAGTTATCAAAATACTAACTAGGTTAAATCAATAAATCAAATGCCAAAAAGAAAACTTTATAATCAAAATTATTCATTCTATCAACAACTTTGAATTTCTTATGACTCCGTCTGAAATTTCTTATAACTCCCTCTAAAATTTCTTATAACTCCCTCTCTGAATTTTATAAATAACTCCCTCTTTCAAAGTATTAGGGATATTTCTTTTGCTAATACACTATCTTCTCCTTTGTTCTACTCCCTCTTTGATCTTGTCATCCTGATTGATTCTTGTCTATACTATTTTTCTCCCTCTTAGCTACTATTTCTTTTTCTTCTTTCTTTTTGCTATTTCTCCCTCTTTTCTGTGACTTTTTACTTTGATCAATTTTTCTATTTCTCCCTCTTTGAAAACAATTCCAAAGACGTACTATTTCAGCATCTTATCATGCAAGTGTAGCATTTTTAGGAACTCCAATTTCTCCCTCTATCACCTTGCTTGTGACTTGTTTGGAATTTCCATACTTTAATTACTTTAGGCAAAACCTAAAGTAAGTATCCTCTGCATCAATTTATAACATTTCAGCAATCAACTCATTTGATACAGAGCAATCTTGCTATTATTCAAGCAACCTTGGATAGGGGTACCACCCCTAACTTACCTCTAAGATACTTAAATGCATTCAATAGGTGGTTAATCCATACAATATTAGTGCAGTTGATGGTTGCAACAACATACTCAGCTTCTATTGTGGACTGTGAGGTACAAATTTTATTTTTTCTAGTCCAAGTGACTAATCTTTTACCTAAGAAAAGTGCTCCTCCACTAGTTCTTTTTCTATCATCTATATTATCTCCCCAATCTGCATTAGTGTAGGCATTTAAATCAAACTTTTTACTCCTCTCATAGTATAAGCCAAACTCATATGTTCCTTATAGGTACCTCATTATTCTTTTTATTGCCATATGTTCCTTTTACGTACCTCATTATTCTTTTTACTACCATAAGATGATTTTTACTACAAAAAATCATGCCACTATTCCAACATATAATGCAATGTTTGGTCTAGTATGCACAACATACTACAACTTTCAAATCATTGATCTATACATTTTTTTATTTACTTCAACTAACTCATCATTCTTGGATAACTTATGTCCTGTTACCATTGGTGTATTAACTAGTTTTGAATCCTCTAAACCAAATTTCTTGAGTATCTCCTTGATATATTTTGATTGGGTCACAAATATGCCATGTTTTAGTTGATGTATTTGCAATCTAAAAAAGTATTTGATTTCCCCAAACATTGACATCTCAAACTCATGTTTCATTTGATCAACAAAATCTTTGCATAGTGCATCCTTTTCTCCAAATATTATATCATCAACAAAGATTTTAGATATCAAAATATCTTTACCTTTTTGTGCCTTGATATGCAGGTTGTTGTTGTCATCTATTCTCTCAAATCCTATCTTTACAAGATATTTTTGAAGTCTCTCATACCATGCTCTAGGTGCTTGTTTCAAACCATAAAGTACTTTGTGAACTTTTCAAACCATATCCTTGTTTTCATCATCAAAAAATCCCTCTGGTTGTTCTATATATACTTTCTCACCTAGTATACCATTCAAAAAAGTAGACCTTACATCCACTTGGTAGACTTTAAAACCTTTGTAAGCAACATATGCAAGTAGAGTTCTTACTCCTTCCATTCTTGCAGCAAGGTCAAATGTTTCTCCATAGTCCAAACCTTCTTCGTGTGCATAACCTTTATAGACTAGTCTAGCCTTATTTCTTGTGATCTCGCCATTCTCATCTAGCTTGTTCTTAAATACCCACTTGGTACCAATCACATTCTTATTAGTTGGTCTCGGAACTAAGGTCCAAGTTTTGTTCTTTTCTATTTAATCAATCTATTCTTCCATAGCTTTACACCAATCATCATCTTGTAGTGCATCTTTCATTGTTTTGGGTTTAATCTTTCTCAGCAAACATGATTCATTTCTTAGTTTGATCCTTTTCATTGGTCTGGCTTACTTGTCACCAATGATTTACTCTTTAGGGTGATGTCTTCTCACATACGTGGATAGCACTTACAACCAAACACTTTGAAATGTTTTACATTAGGTGAGTGACCATACCATAATTCAAAAGGTGTTGCATTTGTACCTTTCTTGATTTTGACTCGATTCAAGGTATACACAACTGTACTTATAGTTTCTCTCTAGTACTTTAGAGTAATGTTCTTCTCCATCATTAATGTTCTAGCACAGTCCCTCACTAATCTATTCTTCCTCTCTATAATGCCATTTTGTGGGGGAGTTCTAGGTGCTAATGTTTGTCTTTTAATTCCTTTATCATTGCAAAATGTCTCAAATTATTTTGATGTGAACTGTCCTCCTCTGTCTAATCTTAGGCACTTCAGACTCTTTCCTATTTCTTTCTCAACCTTGGCCAAATACCATTTAAACATTTAAAATGCATCAATTTTTTGCTTTAAGAACATGACAGTAATCATCTTAGAGTAGTTTTCAACAAACAACATTATATATATGTCTCCTTTGTAGCTTTGCACTTTTATTGGGCCACATAAATCTATATGGACTAACTCTAATACTTCTTAGGAAGTATAGGTTTTGCTTTTGAAACTTAACTTGGTCATCTTTCCCAGCTAACACTGTTTGCACATTGTATTGTCAAGCTTCTTCAGTTTGGTAGACCTCTGACTTTCTTAATTTTGATGATGCTAATCAGGTTATCAAAGTTGACATGATATAGCCTTTTATGCCATAGCCACACATCATCAAATCTAACAATAAGACAGGTTGCATCTTCCATATCTAGGTAAAACAAATTACTCCTAGTTTGATCTCCTTTTCCTATCAGATTTCCATCAATGTCATAGATTTTGGCAATTTTGTTTCTAAATTCTACTTTGCATCCTACATTACTTAACTGTGATAAACTCATCAAATTTTAGTTTAATCCTTCAACATAATATGCATTATCACATGAAATTTTCTCTATAAGTTTAATGAAACCTTTTCCTTTGATTAGACATGGAGCATCATTTACAAATCTAACACTATTTACATCATACTGGTAAAGGTAATAAACTTACTTTTGTCTCCTCTCATATGATGTGAGCACCCACTATCTATGATCCATATATCATTCTTGTTTACACAAGTTACCAATGTTGTTACCTCATCTTCATCTGACTCATCCTTCATAGCTACATAAACTACCTCAACATCATTTTCATCAGAATCCTCTTCTTCAACAATGTAGCACTTTTTATCTTTGTCTTTGTAATCTCTGTTATAATCTTCTCTTTTATTCTTATACTTTTTTCCATCTCTATAGTTATTCTTCTCTGTGTATCTTGTTCTAATATGTCTAACTTCATTGCAATTAAAATAAATGATAGGTAGTTTACCTTTGAATTTACCTTTGCCTCTATGAAATCTTCTGGCCAACAATGCTTCCAATTGTTCCAAATCTTCTTCATCTGTGTTGTTGTCATTGGATGCATATTTTATCTTTATTTTCTTCTTCTTTGGTTTCACCTCCTTAGTGTCTTTCAAAAATATCTTGGCCTTGAAAGTAGATTCAATATTCTTAGGTATGTAGTTATCAAAGTTGGATAACTCAAATGTAGTAAGTCCACTATAGCTTCAAGAGTTAGCTTGTTTCCTGGTACGCATCTTAACTCTTGGATGGCTAATACTCTAATAGCATAGATAGGAAGTAAGTTTCTTAAGAATTTTCTATTAACAGTGTCATCATCTAAATGACCACCCAAACTTCTTATTGCACTCACTACTTCCTTTATTCTAGAGGCATATTGAGCAATGTTCTCACATTTCTCTTAGGCTTTCTCTTTTTGCTATTTCGACATTTGGATCTCCTCCATAAATATATGACAAGGATTTCCACATCTTGAATGTAGAGTCACAACCCTTGATGTCATCAAATTCAACATAGTTGAGGGCAAAGGCAATGTCCATCATTGCCTGATTGTGCTCCTTTTTCTTCATATCTTTTGCAGTGGGGACATCAGCTAGATCAACATGTTCCACTTCAATTGAACTTTGTGCAAGATCTCCTCTTGATCCAAGGTGTAGCTTCATTAGACTTTTCCATGAAGTGAAGTTATCTCTATTGAGCTTGGAAACTTCTCCCTTAGACATCTTGATCTTTTCTACTTCTAGTACCTCTAAACCAAATCAAAAGATGGCTTTGATACCAATTGTTAGAAATGCTTTAGAATAACTAAGAGGGGGGTGAATCAATTATTCAAGGTCCAAATATCTTGATAAAACTTTTTCACTAAGTATAGTGAGCCCATTAAACTAACCATGTGTCCAAGCTAAACATTCATTATAGCAAGTTATTGAATAATCAACATGCAAGAATAATACATGAAAGATCAACACATAACATAGTGATTTATGTGAAAACCCAATTTCAGAAAAACCACTAGTAACATGCCACTTAATTCTCACTCTTTTGAAGTGATGCCTTGTGAAAGTCCTACCCTATTAAAGGCTACAAAGAACACTATTAAATATGACTTGGTTAAAGGATTTGAATCATCCTATTAGAAGTGGGCCTAATTAAAGGACTTTAGATCATTCACTTGGAATGCCACCCTAGTAAAGGATTTACACAATGGTTTTTAAACCAACCTAAGTCCATAGGATTTTACCCTAACTGATACAATTATTAGAGAGTAACAAAAAGGGCTTTTGATCTAATACAACTCACAACATAACTTGTAGATTTCAGATCTCAATTTAGCTCACAAATTTTCCTAGCTTTCAGTCTACTGCAATTCTAATAGCTTGTCCTCCTTTCAAGCTTTGTCTCCTTGAGTCTCCATGCTCATTGTGCAAATGCAATCACCTCTATGGTCAATTATCAAAGTAGAGTCTATGTACTTTATTCCTCCCTCTCGATGTCTTCTCCTTGACACCACACACTATCTCCAACCACTCTTGTTTCTTGACTTGTAACTCCTTAAATAAAAGTCTAGAATACTTTTCCCACTCTTATTTTTTGGTTTGAATGGATTAGGTAAGATACAATGTATATGCCCCTTATCTTGTTTCTTCTAGAAATATTATGTAGAATCTACTTTTATTCACCCAAAAATGGTTTACCTAAAATTTTGTGCCACTAGCTCATCATTCTTATCTTCCATATGGTTCACAAACTTCAAGGTAAAAAACTTGTCAACTTAGATCTGACAAATCTTTAAATTTTCAAATATTGTAGTAGCTCAGCACTATTGAATTTCTAATGCTCAGTACATACTGTGTTACTCGGCACCTACTATAGATTTAGTTGGAATCAACTAAATTTACTAATGCTCGACACCTATTACATTTTTGTCTAGCTTGGCACCTAAACTTTGCTTCCCACCTTTTGTCTCACTCAACACACACTAGATTTTGTATTTTCTCGACACTTATTTATAATCTACTTGGCATGAACTAGCTTGTTCAACACCCATTGATGAATTTAGTCAAACTTTGCGAAAAGATTTGTTACAACTTATTCTTGTAGAGTTTTAAAGTGTAGCCAACCTCTATGTCTTCAAGTGTATTATCAATACATTACTTTACCATTGTCTTAATTGATCCTTGTACTTCATTACAAAACCGTAACACAACCTTTTCCTTAGGTACTTTTGTTACATCTTATTGATTAAATCCTCTTCATCAATCAACTAAGTGATAGTACTTGGATCTTATAAGCAATTTTCATTCTAGAAAATAGTAGGTTTGACATCAGTGACAAAAAAATGATTGAAAACATTCTTTATCAATAATCTCCCTTCTTGAATAGTGATCTTTTCAATTAGATTTCAACACTCTTTACTATTGATATATTCAATATCTAATCTTTCCTTTTCTATTCTTCACATACCTCTTATCATACATCAAAATTTACATCAATATAATTCACATATTAGTTCACATATCACATACAACCTACACATTACTTTACATAATATAATCTTTCATTTATACCTTTACATTTTACAAAAATAATCCAGTCGGCCTTCAAGCTTTCACGCACTTGGAAAAATACAATATTAATTATTTCTCTCCTAGAATTAACATCTAGGATGTCATCCCTAATTATTTAAGTAATTATTCCATAACCAAAATAATTCCTTAACCTTTAATTCTCTATTTACTACTATTATTTGTTCTACTTTGTTCACTACCTTTACTAGTGTTCAAACCATAACTCATTCTATACCATTTGTACAGACTTGTGCACTTGGATACATCATCCTAGCATACTATACTATTGGTCCTTAACCACATGCATGCTATTAATTACTCTTTCATCTATACACATCAAAATTGTCTTTGTTCTTCTGGATAACTATCTAATAACTAGAGATTTTTCCATGTCTTACTGTAGAAAATTCATTTATACATAGTGCATTCTTTATACAAGGTATATGTTTCCATAAATTTCAACACTAATATTATACCAACTTATCTTACTTAGCCACATTGCCAACAACTATTGTGTTGTTCTGATAAGCAGATGGCAATGATTTTACAATTTTTCATACCACTTCCTCTTTTGTAATAGTTATATAGAAGCTCTTGATTCCTTCAACAATCTCTATTATTCTTTAAAAATATATCCTTATAAATTCATCTTCCTAAATTATAACACTATCAAATGCATCCTTCCAATTATGTAGTTTAGATTTCTTTGCATACTAATCACCTTTAAGAAGAGCTTGCAATCTACTCCAAATATCATGTGCATTGTGTAAGTTATTTACCTCAACAAATTTCAATTTAGGAAGTGCACTAATCAATGCTTCCCTTGCATACATGTTAAACATGAATAGTTCCTTATATTAAACACTATATTTTTCCTCTAGCATAGTCTTTCCATCATTTTTTATCAACCAGTAGTCAATTCCCATGTATAGAAAATATGTCTTAATTTTCTCCTTTTAACTATCATGGTTATCTCCATAAAAATTCAAACTTTCCTTCCTAAATTTCATAGATATCCTTAAGCAGTTAAACTTCCTAATCAAGGACCTAATTCTCTAATTCCAATTGTTAGAAAGAAAAGTCCAGCAAGACAATTGAGTGGGGGGGAGGGGTGGGGTTGTAGGTGGGGAGTGAATTAGTTTTGTTCTTAAAAAACTTAAATTAACTTTATCAAATCCAAAAATTATAACCAATATATGCAACAAACACAAGATAAGAATAATACACAATAAACCAAGAAATATTAACTAGGGAAACCCTTGGTCAGAGTGAAAACCCCAATGTTAATGATGCCCACAAGATGATGTACTAATATAAAAATCCTTCTGAAAGGGTGTGATTATTTTAGGAGCCAATTACATGCAATCAATACATGTAGTCCCTATTAGTAGACATTGAATCCCTACTAGAAGATTTTAAATTTTTTAGGAGTTGTTATAACCATATTAGGAGATGATAGGAAGTAAATTAAACCCATTGTCCAAATTACTTCATAATTATTCCACAAAATAGATCTATAGGATAACATATCCAATGATGAGCTGATCGATATAGAAAATTATTTTTCAATACAATTCCTTTGAATTTCTTATTGCATCATCTTCTTGTTCTTTGATTGCATCAAATCTTCATCATTGGAATCAATCCATTAGATACAACACATATGACACTATTCACTTATGACCAAGGAAATAATATTTTCTTTATATTGTGTCCTAATAACTAATTTAGTTATCCTTGAGAATTCTCAAATTTAAAATGAATAATATAGGACCTCATTAAGATTTTACAATACATGTTAGATTACATTTACATATCACAAAATAATAGAACCAAGAAGTTGGTTGAGAGTGAATAAATCTCACGTTAACCTTTAGTGGCCTTTCACCAAGTGAACTCATGATTGTGCTACTTTGAATGCATCATCACAAACATGTCTTAAACCATAATCCAAGCCCTCTTAACTAAAATTTATTTCTCTTAACATATACAATTTCTTTACCAACAAACTATTTCCTATAAACTGCATTATGACCAGTCTTCACATATTCAACTATAACTCATTCAATCTCTAGAATAATTTTCCTTACACAAAGACATATCCACAAAAATGACTCTAATCCCATAGAATAAAAAATCTTCATGCAATGGCCCCACTAAAAAATATGCCTATTTAACTCTATATGTCATAATAAGAATGCATATATGTTGTATCAATGACAAACCAAGTGATGAATGCAATAAATAAATACCCAATCATCTCTAGGAACATGCTAGAAATATCTCCCTTTTATATATGTTCAATATTCATGGTAACATATGACCATCTAGATCCTCATCCTCCATGAACATTTTTCATAACTAAAATGTTTTCCCATTAAACTTCTAAACCTTCAACTTACCCTCATCTACCATTACTCACACTATACCATAAGATTCTCACTCAACTGTGAGAACTTCCTATAGAGGACAACTAAAACAACTAGGATATGATACCACTCTTATGATTATTTAGATAGAAAAATAATAGTTACATGCAAATATAGCCAATATCATAAAGGAATAAGGCACACATAAATGAAATAGAAGACATAAAGATTTAATGTGGTTCACCCATTCTTTTTCTACATCCACACAAAAAAAAGTCTAATATTATCATCTCGTAACTTCAACCTAATATAATCTTCTATCTCTCATTATAGTTGAATATCACTGCAATAAGTTATATATATTCTCTTTGGGAAACCTTAACCCTAAGATAATATTACATAGCTTATGTTAGCTTGAAAAGTTAACCCTAAACATATTTGATGAGTCAACCTAAGGAAATATATGGTGAGTCAAATCCAAAAAATCTTTGAGTTATCCAAAAAAAAGGGTCATTTCTCAAACCCCATACCTCATGAGAAGTGTACAATACTTACTTTATTAGTCACCATAGACCAATAGTATTGATCCTCGATAATGTCATCACTTCTCAGCACTTATATTATTCCATAAGATTTTCTTCATTTCTACTCTAACTTTTTCATTTCTAGTTCATGGGACCACTCTCAAGGTTGATGTGACTTTTATTGATTTTCTGCTAATCTTTTTTAATATCATTGTGATTAGATTGGATTTTCCTATCTTGTGATATTTATAGTATGCATTCTTTTATATCTTTTGATTTCCCATTTAATGGTTGTTTATTTTGATTTTGGATGATTTAAAATTTTTTAGCCTTTGTCACTACTTTACTTTGTCTATCATGCCAAATGTATATATGACATTCTAGTCTTATAATTTTAACATACTTATATAAATTCAACAACCATAGAATGATAATCATGCAAAATAACAATAGATATGTTAAGTAGGGAAACCCTTGATCGAAGGGGAAAACCTAGTGGGAATGAGGCATGAAAGATGTTGTACTAATATAAAATTCCTTGTGAAAGGATGAACTTTCTTAGGAGCCAATAATATACAATAAATACATATGAGTCACCATTAGGAGACTTTGAATACCTATTAGGACATTCCAACCCTATTATGATTTGTGCCAACCTTGTTAGGAGTTGAGAGGAGGACAACTGAATGCACTATCCAAATAGCCTTAAAATTAGTCTTCACTAGATACTATTTTGGATAAGCATATCCAAGATATTTGAACTGACTAAATGCCAACTCCTTTTCCAATATAGTTCCTTTGAAGCTCACAATACATCTTCAACATCAATCTCTACTTTGATCTTAGCCAAATTTGAATTAGAGTTCATAAATTTATCTCACTAATCAATAATACACTTTACCAAATGGAAAACACCATTTCTTTATACCAAGTCTTAATACAATTTTTGAGTCATCCTTATGGCTTTCTCAATTTACAATGAGTAATATAGGACATCAATAAGATATGAAAATACATGTTAGATTACAATTATTCTCTTTCTTCAAAGTTGTCTGTAATAATCAACTCATAAGAAACATTTTCTAGAACGATCTTCACCAAACCTCACAAAATTAACTTTTTTTTTCCATATAAATCATAGAATCCTCAACATTTATTTTACCTTCCTCTAATCTTTCTTAACTAGATTACATCTTTGTTAAAAGATATAATCAATTTTCCACTAACCACTTTCGAGAAACTCTCTTTTTGAAAGCTACCTTCAGAAAGAATCACATAACTCTTTCATATTATCATATTTTTTTATGTGCACTTAACTATAGCATCCTCAAATATTACTAAATATGTTTCCAACCATGCATAACCAAATTTTTTGATTGTTGACCATGTCAAATTATTCTTCCTATGTAACATTGGTAATTTGCACAAAATAAAGTATATATTGACATCAATGACAAATACTATCATGAATGAAACAAATAAGATTTTAATCATGTCTCCATCAATACTATGATACCCCCCCCACTCAAATACCATTAGCATTCATTCTAACACCTTCATATTATTTTTTATATCCTTGTATCATCACAATGATTGTCTTATCTTATCACCTATGATTGAACATTAGATAACATGTATTTTTTCAAGTCCACTACTTTTAATTCAATTCCATTAATATTTATTTTATTTTTGACCTATCTTAATTTTTCATAATTTTCCATCTTCTTATATTTCTATGTATCCCTTATAATACTCCAATCAGGTGTTTAAGTTATTCCTCACCAGTCTATTTATTTTTTCATGATTTATGTGGGATTGTACTCTTAAACACTTACCAATAAAGTAATGATCATTCACTCCTACCAATGGTGAACTCAAAATTATGATGAGACAAAAGCTTAATATACATAGTACAATTACCTTAAAAAAATTATTCTCTATACCTATACATCCATTTATTTGGTAGTATCTTTGGTTCATCACCACACTACCACTATATCCTAAACATTGTAGCTTGTACTCTAAGGCATCCTCCTTATAAATTAGAGTAGAATATTATTTTCATTCATGTGGTTAAAAGTGGACAATCCTAAATTCTATTCAAGATCTAAAAGAGGTATTATTCATATAATTGAAATATCAAATGATAAAATGTTTAGCTCTCTAGATAATTTTTGTGCACCTTGAATTGGCTTCATGATTAAATTCATCTCACCTTAATTTTTTTGCACCTTATTGATAGTTCTTCCTTTTTTCTTTCATTCACATGAAGCCATTTCCTATTTAATGGTATTCATTACTAAGCACAAGAATTTATTTGTATAATTATTTGTTATTTTTAGCTTTTGAGAATACAATTCTTCAATAAAATGGATTGTCCTTTCTATATTGTGATTATAGTTTTCCTGTCAACATTATTTGAAAAAAAAACTTTGGCTTCTTTATGGTTATATTTTTTATTGTCTTTATGGCCTACCCACTATATTTTTAGAAATACTTGTGTTATGGCTTTGTATGTTTTCTTCTCATCACACCACCATTCTTGTTGGTCAATGTTCCAAACTTGTAGAATAGATTTTTTTTCTTGAAGATTTTTCTCTATATTGTCACCACAATTGCACCTATCCCTTTCATTGCTTTTTCACCATGTAACTATCACTTATGGCCCTCTAATAATGATGAATATCATTGGTAGAATTCAAAAAGTGGAAAGAACCTTTCTAGAAAATATGTGGCTTCCATTCCTATAAATATATTGCACCTCTATATCATTATTGTTGAAGTTGATGAAATATAAACCCTACTACTTGCAAGAGTTGCTACATGCAAACGCTTGTCATAGAAAGAGAGGAGAAAATGCTATGGAGGTTGGAATTCATAGATCGACATAAGAGATATTGAAATTAAATCAAACAAAAATATATTGAGTGAACTGATAATTATGAAGAGATCAATCCTTATAAAGGAGATCAAAACCCTAAAAGGTAAAACCTAGCTTTCATGATAATATTAAAAAAAGAATTAATTATTATATGTATAAAGTTTAGCTTAAGTAAAATAGAGTTAATAAGAAAATACCTTATTACTCTAACCCCCACCCCTCTTAAGATAAACTTAGGGAGTATCTAAAAACCTAGAAACTACTATTGAAAGTAGATATGGGTCCCGATAACAAAGGCATGAAGACGTACCCAAGCACAATCAAATCTTAGTAAAGAGGCTAAATAGAGAGAAGCACATGGGGAAAACCCTACTCAGAGAAGAGACGGAAAGAATGTTGAAAAAAATATTGAAGGACTAAAGAAGCCTCCAAACTAGAAAATGTCCCTAAAGATGGGAACAAAAGATGATCATGAAGAACATCATTGAAGAATGTAGAAGCTACAAAGCTCTATCAAAAAGTAAGTATTGATCTGAAGAACCTCCACTAAAATAGAACCTGACAAGGTAGAGAAGACTATAATCTACATGAGTGTCATTAGAAGAGACTACTTGAATTAGGAGGCTCAAAAAGGAAAATAACTAAAGTCAAAGATACAGATAACTCATGAAATACCAAATCTTGAAAAATTGATCAATCTAAATGGAAGGCTACAAGCAAAGTAGGAACAAAAATTAAAGTTTCTATATGGTAAATGATACATCTCACTGAAATGCATAGGTACCTAGCCAATACATCTACCTGGTACATAGGAAAAAATACTAAATTTATAGCTCACTTCACCACACTAGGGAAGCTTAAGAACCAACAAAAGAAGCTCATGTAATGCAGACAAGGGTGAGGTGATAGGAAACTGGAAAAGTGGGTGAATAGAACTATGTCTAGGAACCAAGATAAAGATGTAAAAAGAATACATATGTGTGTACTTAGGTGATCAATCTTAGACATTTTATGAGGCTAATGTCATGGAATCAAAACTCACTAACAAAGGAAAATGAAAAACAGAGGCAAAATATCAACCCCCCATGGCACTTTAATCAGAATAGCACATGTACCATAAGGAACAAGATATGGTGAACCCCAAGAATATAGTAATATGCATGAGTGTCCTTAGATAACACTACTCAAATTAGAAAGCAAAACAACTAAAATGAAAAGATAGAAGGAATATGACACTTTATCTTAGTGCATTTGAAAAAATGCATATAATAGACATTTGAAAAAACTAGAAAAGATATAAAGTTGATGCAATAGATTCATCTAAAGAAACAAAATTGATCCCTAAACTTGAAACAACCAATATATCCACCAGAATACAAAAATGCAAAAAACAAGCATCACTAGTGTTGGAAGTTTTTAGTTTTTGTAGATTGCCTTAAATTTTTTCATAAATTCTCTTCAGTTTTGGCCTTGATATTCTTTTATCTACAAGGGATAAAATCCATAATAGTGATCCCTAGGTAGAAGAGACAAAACCCTAATCACATTTTACCCTAGGTCTTTTCTAATTCATTGTTACCTTTTTCCCTAGCCATGTGAGTCCCTTTTTCTTTTTCAGTTATGCCCCTCCAGTTAGGTTTAATCACTTCAAGTAGTGAACCCATGTCTTCCTTTTTTTTAATCATTTTTTTTCCCCACTTTTCCTATATTTTTTATGTTCTTTTTAGGCTCTCCTTTTTACGATAAAGGTTAAAATATCCAATGGCCGGTGCAACATCACATTTAAGTCAACTCCTCATTAGAAACATGTAGGATGTGAACACATGGATGAAGGCAGGACCAACAAATCAAATTAAGAAGGTGAGATTAGTGGTTTGTGTGCATCCACTACTTTGACTTTTCTTATGGTGACTAAATGCAATGATGGAAAGTGGAATCTAATGGAGTCTAATTTTCATTGGGACCTAGCTGAGGTTAGCGGGGACTTAGGGTATCATTGGGCCACATAGTTGCTAACAATCCTTGGTGATATGTTTTTTAATTAAAAGAAAAAATGACAAGGGTGACAAAATAGCTCATGTGCTCTCACAAAAGATCTTGGTTTCAAAGAAAATAAATGAGATTGCACCACGTGCTCCATCCTTGGTGAAAACCTTTCACCTTGTTTAAAATAAAAGATTGAGTATGAGTTTTAAATCAATGGACCTCTTTTAATCATGTTACCCACTTGAACTATTGATCGTGTTTCATTTTAATAAGAATACCTATGGCCGGTGTTGCTTCTCTTAATTGACATAAGAAGCTTGAGACTGAGTGAGATGATGATGCATATCATCTTTTGAGTAGTGACGTTGGTAGTGGGACCTGATGAATCCAGTGTACTTGACTGTTGATTGGTCCATGTTTGTAGAGTGTCATAAGGGGCCCATGAATAGAAAGGAATGAGGTATATCATGTAAGGAAGATCTATAGCTTGCATTGTCTCACAAGTTTGTGGGCTTTTCTTTGAGATAGAGTGCAATGATACCATGTGTCTTACCTCATGTTGGGGATTATAAGTCATGTTTTGTGCATGAGGAAATTTTCCATGGCCATGATTTAATCCTAAATAAATTATACTTGTCCATCATCTCAATGGAATATTAGAAGATCAAGGATTTGTGTATCATCTCAAGGAGAGGGCATTGGTATAGTGATTGAGTGACATGATGACATGTGTTTGGCTCATCATTGCTTCAAAGATTTTCCAATAGTCACTCACGTGGTTGGTTATCATATTCCTATTAGCTAGAAATTGGGCCCAAGGTGATACATATAATTTCAACAAAAGTCAAAAGGAGATTGAGATCATCTATTATGCCAACTAGACTGCATTTACAGTCAAAATTCAAAATTAGAATAAATACAGTGAAGAAGTTTGTGATTTCAAATTTTATAGATGTTGTATGGCACAAATTCATGGTGTAAATAATGCAATAAAGAAGTATCCCCTTCATAAATGAATAAAATTTCTAGTTTAAGACATCAAACATGAATAATTCAATTTGTAGAGTGATTGAGTGGGTTGGAGCTATCAATTGTGAAACATTTGAAGCAAATACATCCGAAGATATTTCTAAGTAAAATTTGACATTGTTTCTTTTCTTCCTCTAAAATGGGAAAATTACATAAGTTTGGATAAACAATTGTAATATCTCAAGGCCCTAGTTTCATAAGTTTTACAAAGACAAGCCCTAGGTTTAGTGATTAGAGAAATTGTAGAAGAGATGCCTCCCAAGAAATATTCTGGCAATCAAAGTATGAGCATAGGAGAATGCAAGATGATTTCCAAAAGAAATTATCATTATCCAAGGAGCATAAAGAGGTAGCTGAGTTTTGGAAAACCTTAAAAAGTGAAACTCACCCTAGTTTGAAGGATAGTTTTAGAAGCATTGTGAATACCTATATGCCAACCAAGGGTTTGTGGACTTTTAGATGGTGGTACTACCATGCAAATGCAAGGAGTCCACTCAGTAATGTATGGCAGCATGATTTAGGGAAATTAGTGGTTCCTTCTATGTTTTTTGACATTGACTTACTTCTTGAATTGGTGGAAAGTTATGATCATATAACTCATGAAATTAGAGACCTCGATGGAAATTTCTTTCTCAAAAATGGTGTAGAATCCATCCAAAAGGCTTTAAATATACATTCAGTGGGTGAAGTTACAAACAAGGTTGACTTCAAAATACCTAAGGAAGCTTTTGACCATGTAGGAGATGAGAGTTAGCAAAAACTAGTGATGTCTTTTGTCAAAGAAGTTGATGGTGTAAAGTTATCACATCTGGCCATTTCATACAAAATAGGGAATTGTGAGCATTACACTAATGATTTTGTAAACACCCATACAACCTTGTATCAAGTCATAGGATTTCCTAATAACAAAAAATTCAATAAGGAAACATTAAATATCTATTTTGGACTCCATAAAGATGGAGAGGTAGTCATCTTTGATTTCCTAGGGTATCTAGAAAAAACCATCAATGAAGCTCTAGCAATTTTGAAAATAGGAAAGTCTTCAAACTTCAGATGGTACTCATTGTTAACACATTTAATTTTCATAATAAAAATTATTTTGCACAATATATAGATTTGGAATTTGAAAGAGATGAAGAACCATTGCCAACCCAATTATGGACCACTACATTGTCCTCTAATTGGGAAGGATCAAATGTCATTCTTTTTTTAAATGAATTTGGGATAGTGTTGATGAAGAGAATTTTCTAAAATGTAAGAAATTTCCCTCAAGCATTGAGCACATTTTCTAGGAAAATTGATTGCGGTGTAAAACCAAAGATGTGTCACCAATGGGGAGACATTTATTTCTACAAATACACAACACTCATCAAAATATATGGTTTTCCAAGGAGGCCAAATGTGTTGCCTAGGTATGTTCCTTTAAGAATGACATTCTTAGAATTTATTAGATAGATTGCAATATTGCAAGACACTAACTTCCCACCAAAGAAAGCCAAGAAATAAACTTTCTTCCCTGACCTTACCTTATTTCATCATTTTTCAATAATTAAGGAAGGCAAAGATCAATTGGTTCATTTGTTAAGATCTTATAATATAGATGTCAGTTCCAAAAGGCTAAATGACATTGAGCATTTTTACACAAGATTAATAAAAAAAATCAACATGAACCCTAGGGGTGTGCATGAATTTGATTTTTCTAAAGATATTATCAAAAATTGTGAGGATTTAGAATCTCAAAAGAGAAGGAAGACTAGATGGTATATTTTCCAAGATATGTTAACTGAAAATCATGAAAATTGCTGCCTTAGCTATGATCCTCTTGTTGGACACAATTGTTAATTGTGTATTGTCTTTGATGTTACACAAAGGTCATATCAGTCATCAAATAGATTCTATTGAGCTTAGATGATCAACAAACCAATTTACAGTGTCTACTGAACGTTCATGAACATTACACAATAAAGTTAGTGTTAACCAAGCTCCCAAGGTTAATGAAGAAAAGTTAATCTCTAGCGAGCTCACTCGGGCATCTAAGGATTTTGTAGTAGAAAGTTAGTGTTAACCGAGCTCCCAAGGTTAATGAAGAAAAGTTAATGTCTACCGAGCTCACTTGATCATCAAAGGGAATGTGGCAAAAAGTTAGCTTCTACCAAGCTCACAAGGTTAGAAAATGAAGGTCAGTGCCAACTGAGTTCACTCGGTCTCCAAAGGATTTTTGTAGGGTTTGTAGTGTTTACCAAGCTTCACTTGGTTAACACTAGAAAACCATTATGGAGCAATGGTTACCAAACTAGGTCGGCTAGAAAAGGATTTAATTATTTTGATATTAAGTTCAATTGTTTCATGCAATAAATGTAGCCAACTGATGTAATGATTTTTTTAGTTGTTGTAACTTATATTTGAGCTGACTTGATAATCTGAAAGGTATATATAGATGTTCAAGTTGTGAATTCAAGCGTGAGAGTGAATATATGGATGAGGATGGAATAAGTGAATATTGAGAAAATTTTGATGAAGGATTAGATATCCTGGAGGAGCTACAAAGTTGTATTCCATCCGTAAGGATCCAGTAAAGCATAACAGAGATTTGTAATCAGCAAAAGATAAGTTGCATATCATTTAGGTCACTTCATTGTTGCTTTCTAATCATTGTAACAGTGAATCCAGAATCTCTTTACAAAGTTGGTTTAACAGCCATTTTGTAAATCTTCTAACAAGGTGACAGTTCAGTTGAATTATTCTAAAGACCTCTAACTAGGCCTCTCCTAATAGGGTGATTAAATCTTCTAACAAGGTCACACCTAATAGTGTGTATTTGTAACCTTTAACAGGGTTGGCTCCTAACAAGGCTCACTTCAGAAGAGTGAAAAATTAGTGACTAGTTACTTGGTGGTTTTTCCCATATTGGGTTTCCACGTTAAATTTGGTGTCACTTGTGTTCATGTTATTTCTTTTATTCATACATGTTAACCACTTTGAATGCTTAATAAGTCAACAATACATCTACAAGGTTTTAGCATTTATCTACGTGGATATCGAGTATCAATAGTAATTAAATATTAAAACATCTCAAGGATCTATGGTTTTATTTTTGCGGTAATTGATTCACCCCTCCCCTCTCAGTTACTTCATTTATATTTCCAACACCTCTCTCAAATTGTAAAGGTTTAGATCAAAGGTTGAGGATGCTAGGGATGAGAAAGAGGACAAAGCTCACAGTGGTAGATAATGAAGAAACTCTCAATTCTTTGTTATAATCAGCTAACATGATATTGAGGGAAAAGAGGGGACAAAAGAAACCCAGAGAGGAGGCCTTGACCCCTACTACTAAGACAGGCCAAGAATAAAATCTCAGACTGGTTTAAGGATCTATTAGAGAAGGAGTTTGGGGGAGAAACCTATGGATCCCAATATAGTTGAAATCCTGTACATGCAAGCTATCATAGTAGAAGATCTTGAGAGGATATCTCCATCTCCTAAGTCTCCTAGTCCATGCTCTGCATGCCATAGAAGTCCATCTTGAAGACATACCCCAAGGAAAGGAGGTGCAATCCCAAAGGGAAAAGTCCACCATAGAAAAGGAACACATCCAACAAGTGGAGCATTCAAGAGGATTCAATTTACCTTATGATGATGATGATGAAGAAAAATATCTATACACTCCTAAAGAATTAATTAAAGGAGCAGATCCCTAAACCCCCATAGCCCATGCTTCTAACATTACCATACAAGAAATAAAAGGTATTATACCTAGAGATTTGAAGAAGGAGGTCTATGATGTTAATGTTAATGATGATCAATTTGTAAAATCAATAGCTTTTAAGCAATTGTTGTGGAAAAACTATAGAGAAGAGTCTCGAAAAAGGGTTGGAGAAAAGAGGAAATCTAAAACTAGATGTTAACCCTAATGACCTAGAACAAGAGGTCAAAAGTGATATTATGATCATGTTTGATACAATTACTCCAAAAGAAGGGAGATATATAGTCAAACAAGTAGGAGTCCATCGAGCACCTAACTTCAAAATTTGATGCAGGGCAAGGTAGGAGAATCCCCAAAGGAGATATCCTAGCCCCTAACAATTAACCACACAATAGAAACACAACAACAATGCAAGATCTGAAACCAAATCACAATAATTTACTTATAGATATAATTGATTACATGCATTGTGTCAGGTTGTAAGGCCTTCCTAGTTATGACAAAATACAAAGCAAGTAATAGTTCTACAAGATCCATCAAGATCCAATCCAAACCCTAGCTAGTCCAGATCTACACTCTAGTAGAAGCCTCCAAGGAAGATCCAACTAGTACTCCCAAGCCCACTAAGAAATCTCCTTGTTTTCTAAGCCTTAGCTACAAGAAAATCTCAAAATTCACTCCTCTAGCACCTCCTCATCTACAAAAAGGTTGAATAATGACTAATGACTTCACCACAACCCGTACTTATACTAACCTAGGCCATAAGTTAGCCTAGTAAGCTAAAAACTAAATATCCTTTACAGTAAAGGCTTGAAGAGCCACAAGTCAGCCTCTAGCAAAAATTAATTACTAAATGTCTTTAAAGGCTTACAATACTTATTAAATACATCAAAATTAATTACCCAAGACCCAAATAGGTCCACTCAACCTCACTAAAATTCCTTAATTATGCAGGATAACCAACTACCCTAGGATGGTCCTGCATCAAAATTGTTAATGTCATTGCTTTCAACTCCATTCTAAAGAATATGAGATTGAAATGGCCACACCTGAAAAAGTTAGAAGATATTTCAAGTGGCACATATTACATTTAATATTTAGGTGCCTTGGCTACATGGAATCTTACTATATTTGGATCAAGATGAGGAGATTAAACAAGCACTGAAGTTACAGGAAATGTAATCACACAAAGGGTAAAAGATGCAAAGTTGTCTAATTCTGCCATGAGCCTACAAGAACAAATTGCTTACCTTGATGATGTTGCATTAGATAAATAAAAGATACATGAAGAATTGAAAGAAAATTATAAACATGTCTTTTCTACTTATAAAAAAAGGACAAAAGAGACTATTGACATGCACAACAAAATGAATTTGTTAGAAAGAAGAATATTTGAATTAGAAGCTATCAAAGTCCCTATGGTTGTTGAACCAATTGCAATAAGGCAAGATGATCTATCCAAATAGTTGAGTATTGTGCCATTCGCTCAACAAGCTTAGGTGCAACAAACCAAAACCAAAAAGAGAAAAAAGGATGATGCATTGATAAAAATAAGTGGTGAATTTACAAATGTAGTTAGAAAGTTGCCAGAACAAACATAATTATGATAGGGAAGCTATTGTTAGAAATGCATTAATGAAATAGCATGAAAAGATAGACACAAAAAAATTTAATCTCTATGAAGCATGTAATATTTTGTACCTAGCAATCAACAAATTGGAAGATGATAGAACTATGGTTAAACCCATATACCAGATATAGATCACCAGGGTGGAAAAAGTGAAGATGGTGGAATTATGTACAAGAATAGACCCTAATTCTTCTCCAAATTCTATGTCAACTACAAAGATTATTAAGCCTCTAAGGAATTTTTCATTGTTACTAAAAAATATGAAAAATAAATTGATGGAAATAAAATATGCCATAGAGAGTTACCAAGATATCTTGGTCCCACTATTCCTAGATGGGAACAATAATGTTAAAGAATTTACTAACTAGAAAGTAGAAGTTGTTACTAAGTTGAGAAATATGGTAAAAATTATAGAAAATATTATAGATATGGCACTTTTTCAGGAATGTATATCTAAATTGATAATTTTTGGAACCTTTTTATGAAAATTTTGAGAAAGAAGTTACACAGGCCACAATAAAATACAATTCTTATAGACAGCTAGTAGATCAAGTCCTCGAGCATGCATAAACAAAAAAAAAATACAATCATGAATGGATAAAGTAATATGATCCTTATGATGACTCAAATCATGAGGACCCACCAAAGTAAGGAATTAACAAGGCCAAAAATCAAGACAATTCGTAATCTTGCAAATGTTGAAGTATTGATGTGAGTCATATGTTGTTACAAGTAAATTTTCAAATCATTAGATGACATGTGTCTTCCCATCTAAAGCTTGTTCAAATCCTTGTTTCTATAAAAGGATTTCCAATATGAGGAAAAAGGGTCTAAGAGTAATTGTGAAAAATAAGTTTTGTTCATTTTGAGTCAGTGCATGTGTCTTGTACATACTTTTTTCCAAAGATAGAATGAAATATAGAGTTAACAGTTGATGGTCTAATTGAGATTTCTCTGATATGAGTTTACATCTAATTGTATTTTTTGAAGAAATTAATACAAAGATGTAGAAAGCTGGTTGTTCATTCTAGATCTTGTATCTTCTTTTGTTTCCATTCAATTCTATGATATTTAACAAGAAAAGTTCATTAAATTTTAGTCGTAATTCATTCTAAATTATATTTTTAATTTACTTGTGCTAATAATCTAATGGGTTATGTAAATTCTTAATGTAAATTGGAAGAATTTTATGGTTCTCATTGAAGATTTTGATAAGAATGGGATATAGAAATGAATATTGATATTCTTCTCACAAAGTGTTAAGGTAGATCTGATAAATAGATGTCAAATTCCTCTGAGATAGTAGCCCAATAGATAAGGTACTAATCATCCTTTCAAGTTGACCTGGTTTGGAATGTTTCTATGGTATAAATTTCTTATAAATCAATCTTTAAGTTTTGTTATTGAGGAACAAAAGCATGAGCCTGTACTTGATTTATGGAGCATTAGGGTTGATAAAATAGTCATTTATCATCTCTGTTACAGTCCTAGAGTTAGAAGAATTAAGGTTGAATCATTTTTTATAGGGGAATTAATGTTGAAATTTTGAATCTTAAAGAGGTAAAGAATAGATTCCTAGGTATACCTGCCTAATTAATCCTGCAAAGTTCAAAGTGGAGAAGACATCAAAGAGCCTTGTCAACTGGTCCTTTTAATGTGCATCTCAAAATATCCATTATAGTTTCTAGCTAACTCCTAGGTATTCTCATATTTTAAGAGGTTGTTTAAATTTTGTTAGATCAAAAGCTAACAATTGGAAAGATCTCTAAAAGACCTTTCCAATGATATAAACTCTCCCAAATCAAAGATTAGATGCTCCAAATATGTCTCCCGAATTACAAAATAGGACTCTTGACTTTGATAGAGAGAAAGGCCATCAAAAAATCATCAAATCTAAAAACTAATTGTACCACTATGATAAGCTTGGAATCACCATTTCAGAGATACCTTATTTGTATATAATATAGTTTAGATGAGCAAGTTATGGAAAACAAACCAAAGATAGATCCAAATTAAGCCAAAAGGGCTTGTAGGGTTGCTAATGCAATGTTGATGTCAACAAGTAATGAGCCCAAATTTGATGGTCAAATGGCCATTAAATTTTAAAAACTTGGAAAATGATCCAGGGAGCTAGAAAAAAATCCAAGTAGCAAAAAAATATGTCCATTATCAGCAAAAAATGGATGTTGGAAAAGGATGCAAAATCCCTAGGAAATTTGCATGTGTTAGAAAATGAGCAGTCAATGGTAACCATATATGACCATGTCAAATTTTCACATGCCAAAAAATATCAGTGGTTGAAAAAAAAATTTTGAATGTCAAAGATAAAAGGGATATCCAAAAAAAAATTGTAGCTCTCCAAAAAAATAAAGTGTTTCTGTAAAATGTGGATTATTGTCATAATCCATGTGGGCCCTACGAAGGGTATAGATGTTGATTGGAGTCTGAGCCCAGAATTGGAGGCTGAGAATGTGCCAAAGAACATACATGTCCCCAAAAACTATATGCATGGGTAGAGAAAATCCTATGCATGGCCTAGAAAAGTGTCTCCACCAAAACTGATATGTGCATCTTCAAGGTAAAGCGCATGCCCAAAAAAACACTAAAGGTTTGAACAATGAGCCAAATGTGATAGAAAAGGCAAGGTCATACATCCCAAGAAAAATGTTGACAGTTCCAAATTGACACATGAGCTTTGAAAAAGATCCACCTTGTACCTCAACTTCCAAATGGGTAGGGAGCTTAAAGAATATGTGTTTCTATAAAAAATGTAGGAACCAAGGCTAAGTTGGCAGCATGCGATTGAAGGCGGAGCGCATGATCCTAGGAGGAGGTTGATCCCAATGAAAAAATCTCATTTACAAAACCAAATGCAGTGACCCCCAAAAAAGTTTGATAAACTTGCAAGTTGTGGTGAGTTTGAGGACGTTGATGTCAACATGATAGGCTTTGAATGGACTCAAAAAAAGCATGTGCAAGCCCCAACAATCATTGGCATAGACTTCTAATCTCCAATATCATGTGCCAAAACTCATGATGTCCTCATGATGTCCTTTTTTGTTACATTTTAGACATTAGAGACTTGTTATGTTTCATGTTTTAGCTTATGACGAATCCGTTTGATTAGTTTTCAAACACGATTCCAAACATAATTTCTATCTTTTCACTAGTGTCAACATTTACAGATTTGTCAAGACCCCTATTCAAGACATTATAACTTGAGATATGTGATTATCTAGATCGAATGGATTGTACCATTGTATTGTCCTCTAAAAATACTCCAAGTGTGTCAGTTTTTAAGTCTTGACGAATCCATTTGCACACTTTTCTAGGTCCATTCCATTTGCAAAAATCAATTTTTTGTCATTGTTTCAATCTGCAAAATCCAAGTAGCCTACTTTGACCGCTCACCAAATGCGTCATGTTATTTTTCATGATCCCAAATCATAGATCCATAATGTCCTTATGATAGACAACCAATGCCCTAGTTTCTATCTTCCCAAGTATTAGTTAACCCAGTTTTCGAAGCCAATTTCGAACCCAATTTAGTGTTTTCTGACATGTTTTCTTGCAGGAAGTTCTGAAAGGCAACTTTGAAAATGAATATCTTTTGACCCCAAATTCTTCATGAGATGAGATTCAATAGGGTACAAGTGTGCAGAATAGAGAATCAGTGTGCCAATTTTTAGTTTCTAATCAGGCAATTTGGTCTATTTTTAAGGCAACTCAATGGACATTCTGACACCAATTTGACAGTTTGCAAATAAGTGATAAAGTGAGTTTTAATTGATGGTTCAGTGATCGAATTGGATTCCATTCAATCTGAATGGGTCAACAGATCAATTCAGCATTTTAGTTGTCCAAAAATGAAAAAAAATTTAGTCAAACCCACTTTGGGGCCCGACTGATTATGTCAAATTGTGAATTTTATTCATAAAATCAAATAAGAAGGCGTTCGAATAACATATTGCTAAGTTTGGAAAAACTTGCATCTGTTGAAATGGATTAAATATTTTCATAATGTGATATAGAAAAATGACACACTATAGTAGAAAATTGGTCAATGTCATAATAATGTCATGAGAGTTGTTTCAGTATGGGCATTATATTGCCACTTGGACTCTATTACATTAGTGAATTTCAATGAAACTAAAATGCATTTGGTACATTGTAAAATGAAAAGAATGAAGTAGTTTAATATAATCTTGTCTCATCTTTTTAAGATGCTAGGATAGCATTTTAGTTACAGTTACAAGTTGGAGCAAAATGATTGGTCATCTAGGAAAGGGATCTATATATACTTTTTCAAAAGTTCCCTTAAAAAAAACCCTCTTGAGTTGCGGGCTTATGAGACATCTCCTTTTTGTAAGATCGTTAGGGAGACTTTGGTGGAGTTGGAAGTGCCCCACATATATCATAGTTTTTCACAAGGAAGTCCACATAGGCAGAGCCTTTTTGAGAAAAACCCACACACAGTTTGAAGGAACAGTGGTCAATGCCAAAGCAGGGAATTTGGTCAATAATTCAAAGAAAGTAGTCAATGTAGAAGTAACTCCACAAGATAAGACAAAATGTAGGAACAAGCAAAGAAAGATTGCCAGATAGCCCATGCATGAAATGAAGAGGCAGCAGATTTACAGAAAACACCAAGCCGTAGGTTAAAAACATGGTCCATGTTGGAGGCGTCAAAAATGTTTTAGAGCAAACTAAAGATATCCATGCATAAAAAACACCCATGCCTAAATAGAATTCATGCAATTGTAAACTAAGGAGCAAACCCATAGCAGAATAAACAATGGAAGGGAAATCTGCCATGCTAGAAAGTCTAGCTCACACCTATCAAGAAAACCACAGTACAAATGGTAGGGGCAAGGAATTCCATGAATGAAGGAATTCTTACATTCAGCGTAGGAAGTAAGTGAAAACAAACTGCCATTAGCAAAGGAAGAAAATAGAATGAGAAGAGCAGCGTTCTAGGCCAACTAAAAGGGAAGGTTTACATGCAAAAAGGGGAGCTACTTTGTGGTGGAAGTCCATGCCAAAGGAATTCACAGATTCACCAGGAATCCCACTCCACGTCTAACAGTAGCAGACATTTTGTAAAGAAGACCCATGTGGATAGAGAAGAGGCAATGTTTGAATTAAAAAGAGCTCACACCATATCATAAAGAGCAGATGCATCAAAAGTAGGGGACACCAAAAGATGTAGACCCTCCATGTACATCACAGCTAGAGTAGTACACACCATTAGAAAGACAAAGGCCCACGTTAAAGACCATGTGTCCATGGAGGAGCAGATGCCAAACAAATGAACTTCATGCGTAAAGAAGAAAGGAATCTGTAGGCAAGTCAATGGAGGTTGGTGGTTTTTCAAATTCAAATCACAGCATTTTGAGAAAAGGGGCATGTAGCCATAGAATATTTGAGGCGGCAATGTGAAGAAAGAGGCCTATGCATCAAGCAACAGGGGCACCCAGTGCGTTCAGAGGTGAAACCCATTAGAGAACAGAGAAAAAAGGAAAAAAATGTTTCAAAACCAATATCCCACATTGGCTAGGGGATAAAACTTTTCAAACCTTAAATACAAATGCTCACATATAGCTTAGTGTCTTCAGGAGAAAGGCTTTTGGAAGCTGCATGTTGCAACGTGGGCCCTATGCATGTAGAACGTTGGAAGATAGCTGGAGGTGAATAAGACAAAATTTTAAATGAATCAACAACCGTGATGATGTGGAAGTGATGCCCAAGATGGTGCTACGTGGATTGATGGAACAGTGGGGGCATACTCGCAAGATCAAGATGCATGTTAGTTAAGTATTGCAGGAATGCGGGACATCGTCACGTGGTAGTAGGTCTCACACATGGTGAAGTGGCATTGAAAAGCAAGCCTAGGAAAGAAGTGACTAGATCTTAACACGTGTCACAATCTGACAGCGTGCGCATTCCCACAAAACAAAGATGCAAGGTGGTTAAATAGTGCGAGAAAGTAGGAAGGTGACATGTGGCAGTGTAGGCCCAGATGGCATTGATGTGGAAATGGTGGCATGGGTTGACCAATCATAGAGTGCCACATGGCACTTGGTCAACAAAGGTTTGACCTCAGATTTAAAAGACAAGGGAAAATGTGAAAGTCATAAAAGTATTTTTATTCTTTTCTCAGGCTAAAATGCACATTCAGATTGAATTTTAAATTCAAAGGGGTCATTTTTATAAAGTTGGAACCTTAGCTTATTTTAAAAATTTGAAAATTTTTAAATCAAAGTTACAGACAGACTGTGTTTCATATTAGAGGAATATTTTGCAAATGAAGATTTAATGAGTTTCCTATAGGCAAAGTATGTGATATTATATGTCACTGGAATTGGCAAAATCTAAAATTTTCGATTCTAAGGTTAGTTTTTGCACAGAATGCCACTGGTTCAAGCTACAAGGGGATTTCTCTTAGGTACCTAAATTGTAATTGTATTCATGTAATCAAAGTTCAGAACTAATTTTTAACATAGTAATGACCTGAATATCAATAAAAGGCAGTAAGTAAAAACTAATTTGGGTCAAAATTTGTTCAAATTCATTTAGTAAAAATTGAGATTTCACCAACATTTTAGTGAGCAAATCAGATATTTTGGCAAACAAGTTTTCATCATTCAGAAAAGGATATTTGCAAATCAGTTACAAAGCAATGATGAAACCAAATAAGATCAAAATGGTAGAGAGAAGAGAGAGGTGATTCAGTTGCAAGAGATTGAATTAGAAGGGACACATGTCGATTATAGATTCAATCTAAGAATTCCTTGAACCTATATCTTTCTCATTCTTTCTCATTGTGGGGGTTCCAGTATTTAGAGAAAAACCAATCACTACTGAGATACCAGGTTTTGGATCCAGTTTTGATGTGTTCCCATACAGTGATATCATTTATTTTTTAGCAATTTCTCTTGTATGAACAGTAGTAGGAAGATAAATATAACAAGTTCATATCTGTTAGGTGTTTTCATGTTTTCATTTCATGCATTTGGTTGTATTGTTTCAAGGAAATTAATACAAAGAGCAGAAGAATTTCATTAGTTTCATTCTGATTCTCGTCTCTAGTCTCAGTGAGTTGTAATGTCTTATGACCTTTGAACAAAGAGCCTAGGTCATAGTTGCAGTCCCTTAAGGTTGTATGTTGTTTTGTTGTTGCTTATGACTCAAGGAGCTATGTAAATGCTTCATAGAAATCAACAGGGTTAGAGATTTATTGAGAAGGATATCAAGTAAGAATGAGATTTAAACTAAACATAGATGTCTATTTACAAGTTGAATAGATAGATCAGATATCTGAATATATACATAAGTATCAGATATCCATATTCATGCATTTGATTCATGGATTTTTCCAATAGATTAGGCACTAGTCAGCTATAGGATCATTAAAGTCTTACTGATGCATATCTTATGGTTTTTTGAATTCAACATTATTAATTAAATGATCTTTCCCTTTTGTGTTGAAGGACCTAAATGTATTGCCCTCACTCAACTTTTGAGATTCATAGATTTTCATTTAGCTATTGTAGATCTGTGTCTTTTCATAAGCCATTAGGAGAAATAAGGGTTTTATTTGCTTTATATTAGATTCAATTTATGCTTTGATAACTGGTGCCATATAAAGAATCTATAGGTCCACCCACCTAAGTTTTGTAGAGCCTAAAGAAGAAGAAGGGTCTAGCCTTATAGTTGGCCTAGTGTTTGAATGGGCATGTTGAAAATGGGAGTTAGTTGCCCCTAGATGTCTTATATTCTCATTGGGATAATTGAAAACCCTCCAGCATTTTCTAACACCAACAGGACTGACCAAAGTTTGAGATACATTAGATCTATGTAGTAGTCTATGAGTGAGGCCCAAGGCTAATATCTTCCTTTTTTTAACAAAAAGGTGCTCCCTCCTAAATTGCATACACTTTTATAAAAGAGAAAAAAATTATTTTTGTAAAAAAAGTTGTGACTTATTGTTTTTTAATAAAATGAAATAAAATTTGCTTTGATTTTTTATCCCAAGGCTGTACAGTCTTGGGCTAAATTTTTTTTTCCCCAGTTTACAAATTTGTCCAAATGGGACAAATTTAAAATTGAAATGGGGGTTTTTTAGAAGTTTGAGCTCAACAGTGATGTCTGTTTGGGATCAAAGTGCTTCAAAAAAATAGGTTCCCCCTAGATCTAATACAAAACACTTTTGAAAATTGAAACCCTTTGAAAGATAAAATGGAGATCTAAATAACATATCAAGCCTCTCATAAACATAATTAGGGGCATTAAGATCTGGAGCTCTGATACCATGAAATTTTTTTTTGCATTGTTTCTAGCTTTATTGTTTCTCATCTTAAGGGCAGGTGTTAA
Source organism: Cupressus sempervirens (assembly GCA_028749045.1). Taxonomy (NCBI): domain Eukaryota; kingdom Viridiplantae; phylum Streptophyta; class Pinopsida; order Cupressales; family Cupressaceae; genus Cupressus; species Cupressus sempervirens. The sequence goes on from CM053786.1 coordinate 100,829,165, forward strand.
AGTAAAGAATTAATTTAATTACATTGATTAAATTAACTTTACTTCCTTCTTAATATTTTATTTTATGCACTTTCATTTCCATTTAATAATTAAATAGTAATTATTAAACGTCTTTTACCTCTTAGGGTTTCCCTTTTAAGTTTTACAATCTCCTATAAGGATTGATCCATTGTATATTTTTTCTCATTCTTTTGTCTGATTAATATATTCCTACATATTTATAGAGCCAAACCCTTACCTTCTCTTATCTTTTCTTCTCTATGACAAGTTCTTGCCTGTAGGTGTTCTACAGGATCTGTGGATTTGTATTGCTGAAATCCTTCACATCATCAAAGCCTAGTCTGCAACATCTTATTTTTTATTGAAGAAAATTGGAACAAGGATTTTTTGGATCAACTTTGATACCATGTTGAAGTTGATGAAAGATCAACCCCACAACTTGTAAGATTCACTACATGCAAACAACTATCATATAAAGAGATGGAAAAAAGTTATGGAGGTTGGAATTCATAGACCCACAGAAGAGACATTGCAATAGAATCAAACAAAAGTATATTGAGTGAATTAATAATTACAAAGAGATCAATCATTATAAAGGAGATCAAAAACTTAAAAGGTAAAACCTAGGTTGCATGATAATAATTAGTAAAATTATTAATTATTACATGCCTAAAGTTTAGGTTAAGTAAAATAAAGTTAATAAAAAAAAAAACCTTATTACTCTAACAATTATGATTGTCAAAAATAATTAGGGGAAAATAATTCTTTTATGAAGATTAAAATCCCACTCAAATAATAGTTCATGTCATCTATGATTAGTTCCATATCTAAACATTGGGATTGTATTTTTTCCTTTGAATGCCATGTCATGTCTGTATATGAGCAATGTTAGTATGCTAATAGAAACCAAATTTAAATAAAGCTTCTACAAACTAAACAAAATTCATAAACTTCAAGATAGACTAAGATGATCTCTCAATTGAGAATATGAGCCATTAATGGGCTCTCTCAATGAGAAGCTCTCTTGTTGAGTAGCTTTGTCTAAATAGATAGGATGTATGCTCAAGCTTATGCTTCAAAAAGGGCTTCAAATGGAGTTGGAATTTGGGTGTGAGTGTATGGTTTTGATGTAAAATGGCTTCTCAAAATGGCATTATGACTTTACTTCATGGATTGTGTTATTTTGCAAAGGGGAAGGATCCAATTTATAGGCAAGAGGCTTGAGGGATTGAGGGCTAAGATGCAAGGATGGGAAAAAGCTCATGGAGGGCTCAGATTGCATGAGAAGAGAGCACATGGATTGTGCTTCCTTATAGCCAATCAAGGAGTGACACATGTCACATGGTGAGAGGATGGAGGAAAGGGGAAGGATGAGTCAACAAAGGAGGCTCAAGGGATAAAATCTTCATAAAGACCCTCATAATGACTTGTAAGAGCAATAAAAGGGCTTGTAAGAGTCATTTATGACCTAGTGGACTTCATAAAGTTTTATGGTTGAGATATTTTGAGGGTGATGAGAGCAATTTCGACTTGGACTTGATTAGGAAGGTTTTAAGCTTGTTTAGGCTCGTGCAAATGATTAGAGGATGGATTAGGATGGTTTAGGATTAGCTTAGGGATAGGCAAGTGGATGGCATTTAATGAGGGTGGGTGAAGGAGGAGATATTTGTTAAAACTTTTTTAATAAACATGAGGATTAATATTTAATTTTAATTAAATATTTTGAGTTGGGGTTAGGGGTAGGAAATGATGAGATTAGCCTTTAATCAAAATTAAAGAAGGATTAGAAGATTTTGGAAGAGGTTATTGGTCATAAGGAAATTGGCCAAGTTTTGGGCAAAAAATAAATTTTTTATTTATTTTAGGATTTTTGGTCAATTTATTAATTAAATAATTAATAAATAAAGAAATAATGTTTAAATAAGATTTAAACATTTTTGGGAGGGATTCCTTAATTAAATATTTTTAATTAAGATAAATGGATTTAATGGCATAAAAATTAATTAATTAATTAAATAATTAATTAATTAATAAATGATGATGTCATCAGGACTTTTTCAGAAAATAAAAATACTTTATTTTCTAAAGGTTTTTAGGTGTCTACAATGTCATGTCATGGTTTTTTATGAAGGGTACTCCCCTTACAAATCTAAACACACACAACACAACAAAGAAATAAATATGAAATTACAAGAACCAAACAATGGAAATAACAAAGACACTGTATTTAATATATTATCCTTAATGAAATGATATTACAATATTCATAAAATTACCATGCTATAGCCATGTGGAAATTTTTATTAATGTAAGTTTCAAGCAAGAGCCACCATATGCACCAATAGAACTACCCCTGGTAAACCTTATTTGTCTTCTTTATATTGGGAATTTTAACTGCCCTAGAAAGTTCTAGAAATTGTAACCCCCATTTTGAGGTTGACCATTCTTATATTATTTTTCTCTATAGTTTAATATTTTGAGAATATATCCCTATATGGGTTTCAAAACTCAAAGAAGTGTTTGAAAGAATTCTATTTTTTCTTCTAAATGAACACAACATTCGAAGGCCATATCTTGTGAACCACTGATCTGATTGTCTATTATAATTCCATTCTAGAAACAACTCAAATACATCTACAAAATCAAGTTGTGAAGTGCTAATTGATCAAATTTTTGACCATTTTTGGAGCCTCTAAACCCTTGAAAATTGAGTTCAAATTGTTTGTACCATCTTGCCAAAACAAGAAATTCAATATCTTACAACCCAGACTTGACCTTGCAATAAATTTTTTTTTGGAATGCTTGTGTATCCACAATTAACCTTTATGAAAGCAATTAGAATCATCCATATTGAATTGGAAAACTCACTAAATATAGTGAACTTTCCAAAAGTAGTAACCATGCCCAAAATAGCTCTTATTGAAAAAACTCGACAATATTTTCAATCATGCAAGATTTCTCTTACGCTTTGGATGCTCTTGCATCAATTTTTCAGATCATATCTAATTGATCAATAATCTTGAAATTTTTATATCGATCGCTTATGTAAATAAGTATGGTGTTCTATGTAGTTTCTTCCATAATTGGCCATATACAAGTCTTCCACTATAGCCTATCCAATCTACTACCCTTTTCTAGACTGGTACACTTTTTTCAACATTAATTTTGGTATCTATATTACATTTTACATATGGGATAGTTCTTTTCTATTCAAAAATCTCTTGTAATACTTCTTTAAACCTTTCTTACACTCATTTCCACTATATTTTGACTACCTCGACAATGTCTTTCATTATATTTCCATGGAATCTTGTATTGATAATTATATGGGATTGTATTTTTTTTTTATCCATGGATCTCTACTTTATTTATATTGCATGAAATGAAAGTCACATGTCATTTTCATTTGTGGTTTAATGTGATATCATGTACATTATGATTCTCCTTTCCATAAGCAAGGAAAATGATCAAATTCAACAATTACATAGTGGATGGGTGATGGGATAGTGGATGGGTCATGAGATATTCTTCATAATGTACATAAAGAAAAGAAAAGCAATAAATAAATGGAGCAAATCACTTCATGTTTCATGAATTACACATTTCAAAAGGAATATACCCACTGGGTTCAAGTGGAGACTCAAACACTAAGTGGAAAAATAATCCTTCACAAAAAAATATGATTGATAAAATGGAAATGATGTAGTCATGTAATTAAAGTGATTAATTAGACAAGTTACTAAAAATTAGAAATAAAAAATTGCTATAAATAGATAGTGACTATAAAATTACATAAATAGAAACTAGAGTACAGACTTGACCCATGGGTAAAATTTGAGCTGAAAATACAAGGTACAAAGTGATAGTCACTATATAGCAAGGGAAAGAACACCAACGACATTCTTTACTAGGTTTATTTTGACTAAATGTTTTTGGGACACTAACTATTTTTTACCTTTTTGATTACCATCAAATGACTTTGTAAATAAAAATGACGAAAAGGTTGTCTAAAAGGTTTTTCCTTTGTCGTCAAACCCCTATTTAGGAATCAACCTTGAAAATTGAAATAGATTACATTAAGGAAATTATGTAAAAGGGTAAATCCTAGATTCACCTTTCAAAAACCCTCATAGATTGATATAAAAATTAGTCATACTCATGAAGATGTTTTAATGTGCTCAAAATGTAATGTCCCAACCAAGGAACTACGTAACATAACATACTTCTGAAATAAATTGGTTTTCACATGAAACTCTATGAATGGTGAATAGATGTTAGAAAGTAAAGTCCACCAATATGAATGTGGGGGGGGGGGGGGGGGGGGGGGTGGGGCGAATCAGTTATCCAACTATTATAACAATTATCAACCTTATTAATCCTTAACCATATGAGAAATATAATTAGCAACCATAACAAGATACTCATACACAATAATGTCACATATGTTAACTAGGGAAACCTTGATTAGAGGGAAAACTCAGTGGAAATGGTACCCACAAAATGATGTACCAATATAAATATTCCTTGTTAATGGATGGATCCTGCTAGGAGCCAATGACATGCATTTAGTACATATCAATCCCTATTAGGAGACTTTGAATCCCATTTAGGAGATTTCAACCCTACTAGGAGTTGTGCCAACCCTATTAGGAGTTGTGGAAGGCAGATGGATGCACTATCCAAATAGATTTCAAGTGCAAGGCCATTGAACCCACTATCCAAATGATCTTTGTATTATTCCTTTCAAAATAATAGAAACTAATTGTACATATACTTCCTCTTCCTCTATCCTATCAACTAGACTCATCTTCTTCTTCTTATCGCAATACTAGATCACCAATTTTGTATCCAATATTCCCTTGGATTGCTTACTTGCGTTTACCAAATACTCTTCTCTTGCTTGTTTAATCTCGATCACAATAAATACTTACAATCAAGGAAAATACCTTTCTTTATACCATGTCCTTAAATAAATTCCTTGAGTTGGCCTTAAGGCTTTCCCAATTAATTATAATAGGACCACATTAAGATAATTATTTATATTACAATTACACAACACTATCTTCTTACAATCTTTATAATTTTTCACACGTGTGACCTCAAACCTTACACACTCACTAATGTCATTATCAAACTATATACTATCACTATCTAAGCTCGCATGTCATGATTCTATCTCTGTTAGGACATGTAATCTATTCATTAGAAATTGATTTGTAGGAACTATGTCTATATAATTCTCTTTTTAAATCAAGCATATCTTTCACATGTCTTTGACTTACTTTATGTGCACTTAACCTCATCATCAAGACATGGAGTAGAAAAAATTCTTAACCATGCTTGACCTGATCATTAATTTCATATGCATGTGACCTCATTCTCTATCTACTACTCTGCCAGTCTTCACATAAATATTTCTATGTTGACATCAATGAAAAACATAGTCATGAATGCAATATGTCAATCATGCTATCAAATTCTCACATGCTCTAGAAATTCTTAGGATACTCCCCCAAAGGAATAGAATCAGCATTCATGCTAACAATCTCCACCTTTGCCATTGATGACAACATATATTAAAACCATCTAAGTTCCAAGAATACCAAATCAATACTCTTTTATTACTATTGATATTCTCTTCATATATAATCCTCTTCATCAATCAAATCTGAAATCCTCATGAACACTTCTTTGTTCTACATCTCTTGCTTTAGGATTGGCATCATTTGTATTGGAAATAAGGTTAGATAGATGTCCTGATGGTTATCATTTATGGCAACATGTATTTCAGATTTCATTTATGCATTTAGAGTTAGAAAAATGTTTAAGCGCTAAAAAATTTGTAGTAGTGCAAAGACATATGTTAAGTGTATGAACGAATCATTGAGAGTTAGATAACATGTAGTTAACAAAATATCTATGACAGTGTCATGATGACATATGCTAGTGCATCGATGTGTATGGATAGTATGATGCGTGTTAGAGTTGAAAAACCAGTGTGTGTGTTTTACAATACTAAACAAAGCATAGCAGAGAATTGAATTGTATGGCTATAGGAATTATTTTAGTTACAAAATAATTACTAAGTAATGATGAACTAACTATGTGGATTTTATTCCATAAGGTTATCTTATATGATGTCAAGTGTGTAAAGACATGAAGGCCAACCGTTCAAAGATTTGTAAATATGCAAGGTATAAGTAGAAATATTATATTGCATAGTAAATGAGGAAGTTTTATGATGAGAAAACTATTATATAAACTATCTAAAAGATATGTGATCCTTTTGTGATGTAGATCTATTAGAATCTGAAAGGATTAATAACCCAGAAAACTAGTGCAAAGAATAAATATCTAAACTATGAATGCAAATGATACAAAAATCAAAATAGCAACATAGAGTTAGTTTTCAAGAGATTAATGCAAATGCTAGAAGCAAAATAGCATTAAGAGGATGCAAAAATAAGAGATACAAATACAAGCCAGGAAGCATGCTTATATAGGCTAGGAAGAGGGAGGAGGTGGCAACACCAACCAATGAGGAGCAACCATCTATTGGACTAAAGATAGCAAAGTATCTTCCCAAGATAGCTAATGGATTCTCACATGTAGGAAGGTGACACCTCGCAACCATTCACCTAATAAGATATGCTTTATTAACCTAAGCGAGATTATTAAAAGTGTAGGAAAAACCTAGCAAAATAGGAAAAATAGAAAACTACACTAACAAGATCTGATGTATGATTAGAAGAAGTGTGAATTACAATAGTAAGCAAGTATTCTATGTATACCTACTCTTATAAAGAACTGAATTGTATAATTGCATGTTAGGGTAGTGGGATCTTCTTGCATACATTTTATTTGTTCTACCAACTTCTAACAGGGTTGAAGAAACTCCTAATAGGGTTGAGGCTTATAACAAGGCCTAGTCCTCTAACAAGGACTTGAGACACTATATGTACTTCATAGACTCCCAACAGGGTCAATATCTATAAAAAAATCCTATTGTTTAGGTAATCATCTAGTGGGTATCATCCCCACTACAGATTTCCCTTGGCCATGGTTTCCCTGGTTAAAAAATAATGGTTTTGTGAGTTCTCTATGTGCATGGTTATATTTACTATTCAACATTTTTTTGTTTACTTTCATATGCATGCTATAAAGTAATCAACAATATTCAGTTGTGGGGAAAAAGTTCATAGAATATTGATTCACCCCCAATCCTCAATATTATCTATTTCTAATAATTGGTATCACAGTACAATTACTTTGAAGAGTTTTAATATCTTAAGTAAGATCCCTATGAATATGGAATAGTTGAAGAAAAAACTTGAAGAAGCTCTTGAAAAAATTGACCTTCTTACTGAATAAAGAGATAACCTTAAAGATAGGTATGAAGATGCAAAATTTTATATTGGAAAACTGAAAGATAAGATTGCTGATCTAAAATCTGGTAAAGAAACATTTGTCCAAACTAGTGACATTGGTGAGGTAGGAAATCTCAAGAAAGAAAATGAGATCTTGAAACATGAGTTGAAAATTATTGAACTTAAGTTGAGTCTTAAGTCTAATGATAGTAAAAGTGAGCCTAATCTAAAATCTGAGAATGCAAACCTTAGATCCTAGTTAAGTCAAGTGGCATTTCAATTAGATTCTATCAAGATAGAACATGTTGAGTTGGAAAAGTACGACATTATTGTGAAAGGAGAGTTCACACAAGCCAAACAATAGCCAAAGAAACTTTACACAAGTTTTGAGAAGGATAATGAAAAAATATTTCATTAGAGACCCTCTTATGACAAGACAAGTCTTGGAGACCTTATTGGAGAAAAGTTAGAAAAGAAAGTTGAGATTAGGAAAGAACCAGATCCTATTGTAGAAACCCCTAAGGAAACTGATTAAAGTATGATCCAATCATCTAATGAAGGTTAAATAGCTAATTTATCTAAGAAATTTGAGGAACCTAAGATAAAAAAGAAAGTTGATCATCCTAAGCAAGATGATTCACCCAAGGAAGCTAGATGTGAATTCAGAGGTATATGTTTCATATGTAATGAAGTTGGACATATGAAGAGAGATTGCATAGGTAAGTCTTTTAAACCTATTACTAATTTATATTTTCATAATTTTCATGGTTATAGACATAAAGTTGTAGAATGTAAGAAACCTAAATATGATGGTAATAATGGGAAATGTAGAATATTTAGGAATACTAACCCTATAGGTAATGAAAGAGGTAGATCCTAGAGATCCATTGATGGTGAGAAACCTAGTGGTGAAAGAAAGCATATTACATTTTACAAGTGTAAAAATCGTAGACACATTGCAAGGAATTGTAGAGCACCTGAGAATAAGAATGGAACCAACTAGAGGAGAAACACACTTGTATTTCATTTATGCAATAACTTTGGACACACGACAAGATTCTATAGATTGGAAAGAAGGAACTTTAACAGGTATCATAATAATAGGAGGAACAATAATAGGGATTGGAAGAAAAAGTGAAAATGATAGTGACAATAGTTAGAAGGAAGAAATTAAGGAACATGTTGATGAATTCAAGGAAGAATTTGTGAAAGCTTGTAATCCAAAGAGCTCTAGTACATTTTTGGAAGAATAGTTCTTTGATGCATCTAAAGGGAAGTTGAAATCACTAATTGTTTGTGACTTATCCTATATGAATTAAGCTATTTTAGTATTACTAGAGCATCAATGGGTTAGAACTAATGCTAGAGAGAGAATTGGAAGTTGTGCAGTTAACAGAAGGTAAAGGACATAGAGAGGAAGCTATGGTCAAGTGCACAAGTCTAGATATGATGACAATGATTGAAAATTGAGAAATCAAGCTTACTGGTAAACATAGATAGAATTTGAATTTGTAATAGATACAAATTTAATGCATAATGTGATTTGAAATAATTTAAGGATCGTAAAGAATATTGTGTGTAGCATTAAAGTGTCTTCAGTGAATTGAAGAGTGATTTGATAGAAAATTGAAGTGCAAAGTGAAGGTTGTGAAGGAGAAAGTTACAGAAGACCTAAATTGTGATTTTAAGGTATTTTGTGAAGTTTGAATCCACTTTTTTCAAGTATTTATAGTTATAATTCAATGGCTGGTTAGAATGTGTATGACATGAGTGATAGACCATGGTTTGTATTCAAGAAACATCCATTTTTGTCACTATTGGATGACCTATTGGGAGCATTTTTGGAGACTATGCTAAATGTTGAGGATATCAAAAGTTATATCCACTACAAGATAGAAAGTATCTGTGATGACGATATTCATCAGTATTTGGGAAAAATGTGTAACTATGACTTAACCTTGAAGTTTGAGTATGAGCATCTCGATGGCCTAAATCTAGTGAAGTATATGTTTTATACATAGTTTGATAATCACGAATGGAACCAAATTATTCTGAGTAGGGTACATGATGATATGTTGTGGCTAGGCAATGTGCAGATAGTTATTGATAATGACCTAATTCATAAAGTCGCAAGATTGAGTAATGAAGGTTGTAATCATGTTAATGAGAAGAATGTCAGGAAGATGGTTGAGACAAACCTAAATACAATGTTTCATAGAAGAAACATGAAGGTAGACTCCATTCAAGACAAAGGAGTAAAGCTACTAAGCAAGATATTAGGATAACTGTTCAAACATGGATCAAGGGTTAACTTAGTACTAGCTAAATTTTTGCATGCAGCTTATGTAATGGCAATTCAAGGGAGAAAAGTTAATCTATGTGAGATTATCATATTGCAATTTTTGGATAACATTGCAAAGTTAAAGAAGACAAAGAGCACAATTTTTAGATTTGAGTCCCTACTAATTCATTTATTTTGTTATGCTACAAAGAATTTTCCTAGAATGACAAATTAGGATAGTAGCGAGTGTGCAATCAAGATGATGACTCAATGTTACATATCAAAGTTAGAGAATGTTAGAGATAATGGCATAGATAGAATGATGAAAAAAATTCAGACAAAAATGAAACAAAGGTATAGAATACCTCCCTCCATGATGGAGAAATATAAGGATGAAATATGCTTCATGGTGGAAACTAATAACACCTATATCAAAGCTATGATACAAAGGGTAAATTTTATAGAGCCCATGGGATATGAGATGACCATAAAGCTTATAGAAGGGTTTGTACAAATAATACTCCAATTAGAGGACATAGAATGCCCTAGAGGGGGAACTTATGAGGAGAAAATGAGAATAGTTCAATTAGACCTACACAAAAAAGAGAGCAAGAAGAAAGTGGAGAAGGTTATTGATTTTGTCCTTAAGGAATTAGGAATGACAAGAGAAGAGTTTAATGAAGTCAAAGGCACTGCATTGGAAATAAAATCTAGTGGATAGATTGAAGTGATTACAGTAGCTCCTATTTCTTGTTTCATAACCTTCAGAAGGTGTTATAGTACACAACCATGTGCATTGGCCCCTATTGCACCTTATGCAGCAGTGACACACGTGCAACTAGTACAAACAAGAAGCGATCAGCCTAGAAGGCAGCCAGAGGTGGAGGCACCTATTGTGCAAAGAAAATTAGAGGGGTGAACCCACAATAATGGGTTCCACTTTTTGACAAATTTAGAAATTGAAATCAATATTTTTGAAACAAACCTCACATTTGAGTGACTATATCTCTAAAACAATGAATAATTTGAAGATAATGTAAACTAGTGATTTCTAGTACTATGTTCCTAATTTGTAATCATATTTTTTCATTTTTAAAGAATATTTATTTAAGTCAAATTTTTCTTCTCCTTTGAAAAGTGGTACATATGAAAAATCAAAATTTTTAAAGAGTGAGACTCTGCTTGACAAGCATAACCTTTTTTTCTAGAAATGATAATGAGGTAATTCTTTTGATGTTGGATTTGCAATGTCAATATCTAGAGGATGTATTTGGTTTGATTCAATTTGGTTTAATTTTGTATAGATTATGAAGTTTTCAAGTGACATCAATCGTAATTCAAACATAGGTTCATTTTGACAAGGATAACTTGAACTCAATATATCATAAATCAAATTTTCTTTTTTTAATAGAAATTTATCTTAGTAACCTATTTCCTAGATATTTTTTTTAAAAAAATGGGCCTAATTTACAATTTTTCCTAAAGTGTCGAAGTCAGTTGATGTTCAATCATTAATAAACCTATAATGAGTTAAACTCATTTTTGAAATTATTAATGAATATTAAACCATTAAAATTATAGTCATTGGAAAGCTTTCTATGAGAAGCACAATTTGACATTTATTGATTTACAGTAGGAGATCATTTGTTCCAAATTTTGAGGGTCAAAATACCATTTTTTTCTTTTTTAAAAGAAAATAACAAAGTTTTAAAAAAAACATATGTTTGCGCAAACACAATGTTCGTGCAAACATTTGTTTTTTTAAATTACAATTTTATAATGAAAATGGTAAAAAAAATTGTTCACATGAACATTTATTGCATTTATGTTCTCATGAACATGCCTATTTATATTTATTTATGTTCACACAAAAATAAATGCATGGAATGTTTGTGCAAACATTTCCTTAATGTTCATGCAAATAATTGAAAATTGGAAATTTCCATCCATTTTTTATTTTGTTTGTGCCACAAAAGTGGCACCAATATTGTGGGATCACCCAAAGATATTGGTGGAGGTGAAGCAAGAACTTGCACCATCAACCAACAAAAGGGTCAAGTAGACCACTAATGGACCAGGCAAGAGGAGAAAAATGGTGCAAGTAAGAGATTCAGAGAGTTTTGAGGATGAAGTTGGAGATAGACCAGTAGTGCAAGATGTGCAAGAAAGCAGAACTACAACTAGAAAGAGAGCATCGAAACCAAAGGTAGAGAACCTTAACATGCAAATAATAAATAATGATAATTTTGTTCAACTGAATAAGCATTATAACTTGTATAGTAATATGTATAGAAGGGAGTTAGAAAATGCCATAGTGAGAAATATGATTATAAGATATAAGAAATTTGAGAATATATAAAATAAGATACTAGAAGATCTATATAATAGGCTTATAAACAAAAAGAAGAGAGTATTAGAAGAGGATATGAACATGAGAATCACAATGATAAATAAATTGTGTGAAGTTGACTACAAGGAGGATTCAAACATAATTTTAAAGGGTATTAAGCCCTTGCTTAGGAATAAAAGGAGAGAAATTCTTCTGATGGGATGCAATTATGAAGATGTTAGAAAAGAAATAGAGGATGCAATTTTAAAATACATGACCACAGTGCTAGAGGTAAGTGCACAGTCCAAACCTGTGAGCCTAGTCTATGTACAAGAAAGTACACCTTCTAGTGAAGGGGAAGAAACAAAGGAGACACAACACACACTTTCACCACTGTACATTGTCTTGGGTATTGAATCCATGCAAGTGGATAGTATGCACATATTTGTGGACACAAAAGAAAACCAATTTGCAGCCTATGGCCAAACTAGTGTTGGTAATATTATAGCCTACTCTAGCTTAGATGATGATGGAGAAGAGGAGAATAAGAAGAAGAAAGAAACATAAAGGTTAGCAGAAGAAAATATAATAAAGGAAGAAAAGAAAAAGGAAGAGGAAGAGGAAGAGAAGGAAAAGAAACTAGAAGAAGAGAAGAAAATTAAAAAGGAAGAAGATGAGAAGAGAAAGGAAGAAGAAAAGGAAAAGAAAGAAGAAGAGGAGAAGAAAAAGGAAGATTCTGAACTTAAGCATAAGTGGAAGATTGTAATGCAAGAATCAACATTCTTGCTCAATCTAAAACATGTGGAGTCAAAAATTGGGAAGGTAGTGTTCTAGCATGAGGCTAACATACCTTATGTAGCCCCAAATTATATATGTTGTAGTACTAGCAGCTAGCCCATCAATAGTAGTATCAGATAATGAAGATTAGAAAGGATTGATGAGCTCACTGAGCAAGTTGTTTGAGAAGAAAAAATTAGTAAAGTCTTTGGATAGGACATTAACTGAATTCTTGGACAGAATGCAAAAGATAGTTACAACAACTGTAGAAAATCAAGACTTGTAGTAAAAGGCCAAGGAGTTGGTGAAAACCTTTGATGAGGAATTCACAACTTTAGCAAAGGTAGCTTTAGCACAAGCATAGGCTAAACATGATGCAACAATATTCAATACAGTATACACTAATGTGAGGAATGATCTAAAGGCAATTGATGGAAGAATCAAGGAACTGAGAAAGCACATTGATGAAGGAAAAAGGTTGTATGAATAACTCATGATTTCATACAAGTACCTAACTAATTTTGAGAGCCAAATAAAGTGTAAGTTGAGTGAACTTGAAACACTCACTGCTAAGTTACAACTCCCAAAAACTAGTATTGAGGACTGTGGAGTAGAAGTTGAGAAGATACATGATGTGATCAGAGGCTTGGAATGTGATAAGGAGAAGGAAAAAAAAATATTCTCTAGTCTTAGAGAAAATTTTTCACCCAAGATTAGCATTTTGTAGAGGTAATTGGAGGAATGTCTTGTAGCAAAGACTTGCTATGACAAAATTGCCTATACTGACTTCAATGCAATTGAAGTGGCATCTTATGCACTATGTACACTAATTAGTATTTTAGATATAGTGAAGGAGAAATAGAAGAAGGAAGAGGAAAGACTAAAACTTGTATATACAGATTACTTTTCCATAATATCAAGTTGATCAGTAGTAGGCCACCTAGTTTTTGTTGATATAGTTTTGACACATTTTCCATTGATGTCAAAGGAGGGGTAATATCTAAATTAAATTTGTGAAAATTATATATTTTTAAGTTGTATATTTTATATGTAAGGGGGAGTACACTTATGTATAAATGTAAAGGAGTGATAAGGAATGCAATGATCCATCAAAACATGAATAAAATTGTTATGTTTTGAAGGCAATTTTGTGTAGCTACTTTTATTTGTTTTTTTACTATGTATGAAATCATTGTGAGACTTAGTCAATTTTCCCAAATGTTTCCATCAATGCCAAAGGGGAAGATTGTTGTCAATATGGTTAGATAGATGTCTCGATGGTTTTCATTTATGGAAACTTGTATTAACATTTCATTTATGCATTTAGAGTTAGAAAATTGTCAAAGTGTTAGATAGTTTGTAGTAGTTTAGAGACATATGTTAGGTGTATGGATGAATCATTGAGAGTTAGATCATGCAAAATTAAGGAAAGCTCTATGAAAATGTCATGATGATGTATTCTAGTGCACAGATGTGTATAGATAGTACAGTGAGAGTTATACTTGAAATACCAGTGCAGGTGTTTTATAGTACAAAAAAGAGCATAGAAGAGAATTGAATTGTATGGCTTTAGAAATTATTTTGGTTATGAAATAATTACTAAGTCATGATGAGATGACTATGTGGATATTATTCCATAGGTTATTTTATATTATGTCAAGCATGTAAAGACATGAAGGCCAACTAAGTAGAGATTTGTAAATATGTAAGGTATAAGTAAAAGTCCTATATTACAGAGTAAATGAGTAAGTTGTATGATGAGTGAACTACTCTACAAACTATCTAAAAGATATACAAGCCTTTTGTAATCCAGATCTAATGTATCATCAAAGGAAGTGTGAACTATAGCAGTAAGCAACTATTGTATGTATACCTACTCTTGTGAAGAACTGAATTGTATAATTATATGTTAGGGCAATGGGCTCTTCTTGGTTACATTGTATTTGTTCTACCAACTCCTAACAAGGTTGAGGCTTCTAACAAGGCCTACTCTACTAACAAGGACTCAAGACACTATATGTACTTCCTAAACTCCTAACAAGGTTAATATCCTTAACAAAATCCTATCGTTTAGTGAATCATCTAGTGGGTATCTTCCCCACTGAGGTTTTCCCTTGGCTAGGGTTTCTCTAGTTAACAAATAATGGTATTATGAGTTCTCTATATGCATGGTTATATTTAGTGTTCAACGTTGTTGGTTTACTTTCATATTCATGCTATAAAATAATCAACAATATTTAGTTATGGAAAAAAATTTGTAGAATACTAACTCACCCCCCACCCCCACCCACAATATTATCTATATCTAATAATTGGTTCACACTGAGACTCTCAGGAAAAACTCGCATTTTTACATGGATAGAAATTAATTGTTCATAATTTCTCCTCGCTGACATCAACAACTCAATCTTTCCCTTATTCATACATGAGATATCTCAATCTCTCCCCCATTAGAGGATCTTCTCCCCCATTCATGGTACTTCTCTCTCCTCATTCATACAATCTCTCCCCCATTTATACATGATAGATGTTTTTCATGCAATCTCTCCCCCATTGACATCAATGAAAAAGGCTTCATTATGGAAATCATCTAGTGGAAGTCTTCAATTAGATTGAGTGTCCAAAGACATTTACCTATACCAATTGCAAAGAGTCCTTAATGAATCTACTTATCTTAGATACTCCCCAATATAAGAAGCATCATCATTTAGTTGAGACAAAATGTAGTGCTTTTTACCACTAGACTGATGCAATATCTACATCATCTACTCAAAAGTAGGCAAGGGAATAACCCCAAGCATGCCTCGCAAGTACTCAAATATATCTTTATTTAAGGGCTTCATAAAGATATCTATAATTTGATATTTTGTACTTACATATTCCAGTCTGATATTTTGTACTTACATACTCAAAACATGATACTTAATGGATATATGCTTAGTCTTAGAATGTAACACATGATTCTTAGACATACTCATTGTACTTGTGTTATCATAATGTAAGATAATAGGTTCTAAGAATTATATCCCAATATCTCATAGCATTTTCTTCATCCACATAATCTTATTATAATTATTTATTGTTGCTACATGCTTTGTTTCAACTGTACTTTGTGAAATACAATCTTTTTTCTTACTCAACCATGAAACCAATCTTCCTCCAAGGAAAAATGCTTCACCACTAGTTTTTTTTTCTTTCATCCATACTACCTACCCAATTTTCATTAGTATAAGCACAAAGATTGAAATCACTTTATATCATACCATAATCTATAATCAGGTGAACCCTTCAGATATCAAAATATCCTCTTTAGTGCTTGATAATGAGATTTATTAGGATTAGCTTGAAATCTTTCTACTATTCCAACATCATTTTCTATATCTAGTCTAGTATGAGTCGGATATTGCAAACCTCTAATCATAGGTCTATACTTCCTTTGATCAATTGTAGGTGTATCATCTTTGCTAGATAACTTGTGACCAATTATCATAGGTGTACCACTAGGCTTACAACTTTCCAAGACAAATATTTTGAACAAGTCTTTCAAGTACTTAACTTGTGATATTAAAGTAAAATCTTTCTTTTGGACAATATGTAAACCCACAAAAAACTTCATCTCACCAATCATACTCATCTCAAACTCATTCTTCTTTTCTTCAACAAACTTATCACTTGCTTCATCATTACCTCCAAAGATTATGTCATCAATAAATATTACAATTATCATTAAACTATTTTCAATTTCTTTCAACGAAAATTTTTTATCTTTCATATCTTTTTCAAATCCTAATTTTTCCAAATACTTGTCCAATCTAGCATACCAGGTTCTAGGTGCTTTCTTTAGACCATACAATGCTTTCTTCCATCTACATACCATGTCCTTTTATTTTTTCAAAGGAAATACTTTAGGATACTAAATGTAAAATTCTTCTTCAAGTTCTCTGAAATGTCCCCTTTTCTGATTTGATATGGTATTTCACGCCTCTAATCAGATTTTCAAAATCAAACAACTGATATCACAAAGATCCTCCAAATTTCTCAAGAAACCTCAAATCGGGTATGCCAAAAATTGTGCCAAAAGCTTCACAGCTTCACCAATTATTAATAAATCTGAAAGTGGAAATTTTTACATAAATTTCAGCAGCATAACAGCCTAAAAAATGACATTTATAGATCCGTATAACCTTTACACAACAGTTCTCAAATGTAGGACAAAAACTATGCTCATCGGGCTCCCGAAATTAACACAAAAATGCCCGAAAACACCACACAACACTAATAAACTATCTCAGAAGTTTAATCATGTCCCAATACATATATTCAGATCTATTTTAACAGCTTAAAGTCTTAAATACAGCAGCAACCAAAACTTATATGAAATGCTCAACTGAAAACACCAAACTCATGCAAAAAACACACCCAAAAACCCACAAATCTACACTGTTCAGCACAAAGGAAAACTCTGTATGAGCATGCACATGGAATGGCTTCAAACTCCCATCCTTAGCCTTCTTGGAAACCTACAAACTCCCATTCTTGGGTCTCCCTGGAAACTTGCAAACTCCCGTTCTTGGGTCTCCTTCTCCACAGGTTTGGCAGCCTCTGAAGAATAACAAAGAATGAGCAAAAATCAAGTTCTCCCCATCCCCCAAAATTCCTCCAAACCCCTTAAAAGGGGCCATAACCGTAACTCACGTCCAAGAGAGGTTAATGAAACATATTTTAATAATAATTTCATTTATTAGTCCAACGGTTTCCAAAGATTAACCCCCCTTTTTCTGAAACTTCACTTTCTTGGGCCTGCCTGTCTTAGCAAAGATTATTATTTTTTTATTATTTGAAAAGGGGACATGACAAGTCCTCCCCTCCCCAAAACATTGCTTGTCCTCAAGCAATGGCTAAACAATAAACCAATCAATCCACCTGGATCCCAAATGTAGTCATGAACTATACTACTACCAATTAACATAGGCTCCTGCAATATCCTCTGCAATATGACCAAGAGGAATCCATAATCAAATTGACAATTATAGCTCAACCAAACTCCAAAATCACCACCACTATAGTCAAAAACCCATGAGACACAAACTCTTAGAACATCAGAACCCAAGTAAAGTGGACAAATCAAACTACCAACACAGTAAATACCATCAACGCATCCCACTGGCCTATACGGAATGTACAATCCAACTCTGCAACAATGGTGAATGCTCTCGAATGAAACTGTACCAAGTATGGAGAATCCACACACTGTACAACTCCTGCAGTCAACACAACTTTGAAAATCACTGGCCACTATCTCATAACCATAACTCCCATGCACTGCTGATGGTGAAAAGACATTACAAGATAAAGAGTAAGAAATGGAATCCAAACCAAATTTGTCTGCCATCAACTCCTCAGCACAAGGATCAAATGCTAACTGATGTGCATACCCTGCAATATAATGTTGATTAAAAAAACCAACCTCAGTCAACAGCTCACCATGAAGAAGTGATACAACCCACTGTGACTGATCACCAGCTAAGTCAAGAGATGTCATAGCCAAAGGAGTAGAATCAATAACAACACCTGCTAAAGAATCACTCCAAAACTCCTGCTCTAAGTCATGTATTATCAACCTGTCAACTGCAGGACCTATCACCATGTCATGCCCATCACAACTCTCATCCCGAGGCATCAAACTATCCCATAACTGATGATAAGCACTAGGAACCAAAGTACATCTCTATATCATCATCTCATCAACATGGTCATCAAAGGTAGATTGATGAGCATACCTCACAGTGTAATGTCGATAGAATGCACCAATCTCAGTCAGTGGCTCAGACTGCAATCTAGATGTAACTAACTGCAATCGATCATTAACCAAGTTGGAACTGACTACTACCTCTGAAGACATTACGAAGGGAGTAGTATTACTAGCAGGGACCATGCCAACTATCAGCTTACCAACATCACACATGGTCTTTGATACAACATCTCTAGTCTTCGTGCCATTAGTACTAGAGGTCACCACCATGTCAGGCAGACCACAAAAATCTGCTATAGCACCCAACTCAATTGAACTTGACTCTAGTGGGAATGAACCTGATATGCCAATGTTACTATCAAGGATGGATGCATCCCCATCTCCACTGTCTCTAACAATCTCAGCCATGGACATCCTCGGATCACTAAACACCTCAGCTTGTGACTGTATAGAATCAGGTAAAGACTATAGTCGCTCTAACTCCATGGTCACCTTAGCCAAATGAAACTGTGACTCCTTGAAAGCCAACTGTGTACTCTCAAGAATCTCAGAAGTCACCTCAAGTTGCTCAGTAAGCTCACTCACCTCATCTTCCTTGGCCAACAATGCATCATATGTTGTACTGCCCCACTCCATAAGATAATCTATGTCGGCTACCAACTGCATATAATTCTGTCTCAAAATTCGAATAGCCTCCCATAAAGAGTGGAACTCTATCAAGGAAAGATAATTGCCTCCCTGCTCATCAGTAGTAGGAGAACCCCATCCATAAACTACTAACAACTGACAAGCAGCATCGAAATGTTGGCAAGTGATAGCAATATCTCGGTCACTAACTCTCAACTAATTAGACACATGATGGCACTGGCTTGATTGTCTCCTACAAACCTCCTCTGATGCACTATCTAAAGGAGTATCCTCAAAGTTACTAGTCTCTAGAGTATTACCATCCATATCTTGTGAATCAAATCTAAAGCTCATATCAATATATGGAGTATCAAAAAGATTATCACTGCTGTCCAACTCCTCTGTACCCATGGAAACTAAGTCTTCAAAACTACCCACTACATCCTCCTAGATGTCATCAATGCCAATATGATCCTGGGACTCATCTGTACACACTGCCAAATATGAAATATCATCAACACATTCCAGCAAGTATGGTCGACTAGATATATGAACAAAGCCCAACACCGGTGTATAAAAACTAATACAAACATTGGATAAGCTCCTGGCACAAGAAAAGACAACACCATGCAATCTGCTAATCAAATCCATGGTAGCACCCAAACAATCACTGCTACCAAAAAGTGTTAATGATTTACAGTCAATTGAACCCCAAATGCCAATATAAGAATCTCGAGTCCATATCTGTAAACTAGAATTAGCTGGTAACTCAAGAAAAATCTTGAATTGAGTAATATGACCAATACCAACTAACTCCACATACCTGTCATGATGAGATAATGTAGTGACAATATTGTCTTCACACAACTTCAGCTGGTGGGATAAATCATGTGAAGTACTACTAGCCTCAACCTCATGTGACGAAGCATCTAACTGTGCTTGGTACTCTCTGTCAAAAAAGTCATGAATGCTCAATGTCTGCTCATCTACACTAGGTATCTCACCATCATGCACAACAACATCCTCATAATCATCATCCTTGAGGTCAAATCTATCTATCACTCTTTGACTAAAATCATCAAATGTAGTTACCTGATCATGACCTTGAGTAGTCAGTCCATGATACCACCAATCATATGCTGCATCTTCCAAGTGTAGACTTGCAATTTGACCAAAATCACTCTCCTTCATGGGGTTAAGTGTGAAGAAGGTCTGTAATTTTTGTAGCCATGCTCTAGCTGAAATTTTATTTGTTCCATCAAAAGTAGGTGCTATAAACTTGCTTATTTTATTTTTGAGCTCTCTTCCACTTATGTCATGCTCCCTTCTATACTCTTTCTTGGGCATCAAAGTGTTCATCATATCCACATATTCTCTAAAAGGAACTGAACCACGAAAGTCATCATCTAAGCCATTATAAGTAGCTCTTAATGTAATCAAGTTACCTGTAACCTCTTCCATAGGATTAATGGCTGGATTTGGTACTGGTGGCTCATCTGCAGGCAAAAAAATAGTTTTGGTTGATTTAGATGGTGTGGATTTCAGATTTCTTAGCTCCTCTGAAGTGCTCCCTTTCTCATTAATAGATGCAACTCCTTGTAGTTTTTCTGTCAATATTCGCAAAGCCTCTCTAGTTTCTGCCAAACTATCCACTGTTTGCTTCTGATTGGATGTCTTGGAAGAATTTCTTTGCCATCTCATCTGGATCAGCCATACTTTTCCCTTCCTTGGATTTTGTACTTTTACTTTCAACTGGAGGTTTGATCAAAATTTCTTTATTCTTTTCTCGCTGCAAATATCTTTTTTCTCTTTCACTTAGTTGCATGCAACCATAAATTTTGACATGCAGCTGATTAGAAGCAACATGCAACCACCAAATTCACCAAGAACTAACATGCATATGATTAGAAGTAGAATGCAACCATAAATTTTGACATGCATGATTTGGGTAGTTATCAAAACTGACATGCAAGATCTGGGTAGTTGTCAAAACTAACATGCAAGATCTGGGTAGTTGTCAAAACTGACATGCAAGATCTGGGTAGTTGTCAAAACTGACATGCAAACTTTTACAACCACCAAATTCACCAAGAACTAACATGAAAATGATTAGAAGTAGAATGAAACCATAAATTTTGACATGCAGCTGATTAGAAGCAACATGCAATCATAAATTATGACATGCAAGATTTGGGTAGCTCTCAAAACTAAAATGCAAGATCTGGGTAGTTGTCAAAACTGACCTGCAACTTCTACAAACCCTCAGGCTAGAAAGATCATGGCTCTGATACCACTGAAATGTCCTCTTTTCTGATTTGATATGGTATTTCATGCCTCTAATCAGATTTTCAAAATCAAACAACTAATATCACAAAGATCCTCCAAATTTCTCAAGAAACCCCAAATCGGGTATGCCAAAAATTGTGCCAAAAGCTTCACAGCTTCACCAATTATTAATAAATCTGAAAGTGGAAATTTTTACAGAAATTTCAGCAGCATAACAGCCTACAAAATGACATTTCTAGATCCGTATAACCTTTACAAAATAGTTCTCAAATGTAGGACAAAACTATGCTCATCGGGCTCCCGAAATTAACACAAAAATGCTCGAAAACACCACACAACACTAATAAACTATCTCAGAAGTTTAATCACATCTCAATACATATATTCAGATCTATTTTAACAGATTAAATTCTGAAATACAGCAGCAACCAAAACTGATATGAAATGCTCAACTGAAAACACCAAACTCATGCAAAAAACACACCCAAAAACCCACAAATCTACACTGTTCAGCACAAAGGCAAACTCTGTATGAGCATGCACATAGAATGGCTTCAAACTCCCATCCTTAGCCTTCCTAGAAACCTACAAACTCCCATTCTTGGGTCTCCCTGGAAACCTGCAAACTCCCGTTCTTGGGTCTCCTTCTCCACAGGTTTGGCAGCCTCTGAAGAATAACAAAGAATGAGCAAAAATCAAGTTCTCCCCATCCCCCAAAATGCCTCCAAACCCCTTAAAAGGGGCCATAACCATAACTCACGTCCAAGAGAGGTTAATGAAACATATTTTAATAATAATTTCATTTATTAGTCCAACGGTTTCCAAAGATTAACCCCCCTTTTTTCGAAACTTCACTTTCTTGGGCCTGCCTGTCTTAGCAAAGATTATTATTATTTTTTTATTTGAAAAGGGGACATGACATTCTCAATTCATAAATGTTGACTTCACATCCATTAGATACACTTTAAAATTCTTACTTTCTACATAATCCAAGAACATTCTTATTGCATCCATTCTAGCTATAGTTGCATATGTTTCTTCATAATCTATACCTTCTTGTTGTTAATATCCTTTGCATACCAAACTAGCTTTGTTCCTTACAATTTTACCTTGTTCGTTCATCTTCTTTCTTAATACCCATTTAGTTCCTATAACATTCTTATCTTTAGACCTAGGAACCAATTCCCATGTCTTATTATTCTCAGTCTAATCTAGTTCTTCCTTCATTTCTTGAATCCAATGATCATCCTTGCATGCCTCATTTGTGCTCTGAGGTTCGACTTGAGAAATCAAACATAATCCTTCATGCACTATATTTCTTGTCATTACTCCTTTGTCTTTTCTTCCAATAATTTATTCTACAGGATGGTTCTTTGCCAAATTTTTGTTAGGTGTAGGAGTTTCTATCTCAACTCTTATCTCTTATCTTGGTTATATTTTTTTTTCTTCTCTTTGCTCAATAATTTCTATATCATTTTGCAAGTCATTGCTAGTCTCAAAGAAAAATTCTACATTATCTTAATAGATCTAGGATTATCTTCTTCTTCATTAGAATTATAATTCAGCATTCTCTCTTTAACTCCAAAATTTTCATCCACTTTCACATTTGCACACTCAACAATCATCTTAGTTCTTTGATTAAAACATTTATTAGCTTTTCTTTTCAATGAGTAACCAAGGAACATACCTTCATTTCTTCTTGGGTCAAACTTACCAATATCACCATCTCTCTTTATGTAACATTTACTTCCAAAATTTTTGAAATACTTTACTAAGAGTGTATGACCAAACTATAATTCATGATTTTTTTTGTTCCTTTTTTGATTTGTACTGTGTTCATGGTGTATATTTTTGTATTGATTGCTTCCCTCCAAAATATCTTAGATACATTATTCTCAAACTTCATTGCTCTTGTTACCTCTGATATAGATATGTTCCTTCTTTCTTCTATCTCTATTTTCTCAGGAGTTTTGGGTGATGACAATTGTCTCTTAATACCATTTTCTTCACAAAACTTGTTAAACACTCTAAAAGAAAAATATCCACCTCTATCTAATGTCAAACACTTAATATTTAAACTATATTCATTCTCAACTCTACTCTTAAATATCTTAAACTTTTCAAATGCCTCAGAATTTTCTTTAAGAAATGCTACCCACATCAACAAAAATCATAAAATAACTTTCTCCATACAATCCTCTTGTTTTGGTAGGACCATGTAATTTTGTATGAACAATCTCCAACTTCTCTATAGTAGTGAACTTCTTGTTTGGAAATGAAACCTTCTTCTACTTAGCCATGATACATTCTTTGCAAACAACATTAGTAGGCTTCATGATCTTGAGTAAATCTCTTACTACAAATTTACTACTAGCCTTCACAATGTTATCAAAGTTTATATGACAAAACATTCTATGCCACAACAAACTATTATCCACTTTTGCAACCAAATAAGTTATCTTAGTAGGATTCAATTGAAATACATTACCTCTAGATCTTGTACATGTTCCAATCAACTTCCCATCCTTATCTAATGTAAGTCTTCTCTCTGAACTGCAACTGATAACCTTTATCAACCAATTGTCCAACACTCAACAAGTTATGTTTCAAACCATCAACAAAATAAACACCATCAATGTTAGTCCTTCCATCAAGAGTAATAGATTCTATTGACTCCTAAATTGTTAGATTTTAAATAACCTAAAAATAGGCACAAATGAATCTAGGGGCATATAATTCCCATGTTTAACATACCCATTTTGACATTAGGGCTAACTATAAGGCTATACCCTTGTTCATCTTCAAGCTCTACAAGACCTAGGTGGGTGAGCCTCATATTCATTCATATGGTACCAGTTTCAAAGAATACAACTGAATCTAGATAAAGCAGGTTGAAACCCCAATTCTTATATTGCTTATGCAAACAACATAGACATGAAATAGCTAATAAAATGACCTATTAACTTGACAAGCTAAGTGTGGGTAAGTCCTTTTAGCTCTTCAACATAAAAGGGAAAAGACTTTGATTAATGTGTTGATTATCAGTAAAACCAAGGTATGAACAACAAACATATAGATCTTGTAGCTAATCAGTGCCTTATCTATTTGGAAATTTCACAAACTACTAGTACACATCCTTGGATATCAGTGATATATCTCATATATCAAGACTCCAAATCTATCCTATCACTTTGTGAAGCAAACATCAGTGTTCATAAAAACCCTCATACTCATACAATATCCTTCTCACAAAACTTGCAACCTTGCCAAGATAAGTAATAATTTACTTGGCTTTTTGTTCCAATAGTAATACCTTACAAGACATACAATTTTAAGGGGCTACAAATGGGTTTAAACTCTTTGTTCCTAAACCACAAAACATTGCAGACAACAAAGACAACAAATGATAATCATAATCAAACTAAGATGTTTATTATTCCTTGTGTTCATATCTTTGAAACGATACATTCAAGATGCATATAAATGACTCATAAAAATATTGAATAAACAAGAACTATCTATATTAACTTTATTAATGTTGTTCAAAAATAGAGAGAAATGCTAACAACGGTGGTATCACAACAATGAAAAACCTTCAAAACTAGAACCAACCTTATGGTATCACAGTAGTGGGAAAATATCCAAGAACTAGAACCAACCTATAGTATCA
This sequence comes from Cupressus sempervirens, assembly GCA_028749045.1. Classification (NCBI taxonomy): domain Eukaryota; kingdom Viridiplantae; phylum Streptophyta; class Pinopsida; order Cupressales; family Cupressaceae; genus Cupressus; species Cupressus sempervirens. The sequence goes on from CM053786.1 coordinate 100,854,254, forward strand.
CAGCAATTGAAAAGATTTTCAACAAAAATTAGAACCCTTACTCCACATCTTGGAACTCCTTTTATAGAGAACGATTGCAACACACTTCAAATGGGAGAAGAGATGTCAAAATCTTACTAGAAAAAATAAATACAGAGATATTTCTATAATGTTACATTAAAAAAATTCTCTATATTTAGAAAAATGAGTGAAGTAGTTGCAAACTTGGTTGGTGACACTTACTATAGGAGTCTTCAATTTAATTCTTTTTTTCTTCTACTGCCTTTAGTTGTGTAATTCTTCAACTAATTCTACCAGTAGAGCCTTAATCTCTCCCAATACTTCTAAGAGTTTAATACATTCATTTATGAGATATTTTCTTCATATTCCCTATTTTATGGCCTATCATGCTTTTGAGGACAACTACCCATACCTTACCACCTTACTATGCAGATCAAGCATCAATGCTCATCCCTCTTGGCTCTGTTTCCTCCTACTCTAGCTCTAAAATTTTTGTGCCTACATTAGGCCAAGTGGCACCTCTAACTAAATTATATTCTTTGAAAATATGGAAAAATATTCACCTTTTAATATTTTGTACACCCAACTCATATTGCCATTTTTAGCTCAAACATGGCCATTCGAAATTGTTTTATGCCTTTTAAAACTAAGAGTTGTGATGCTATGATGATCACCTTTTCGTTGCTTCGTAGTGGTTTATCCTTTTTCTTTATCCCTCCCTATGACCATGTGAAATAGGTTATCTCTAGCTATTTTGTGGCTTTGCTACCATTTTCTTAACTACTATATCTAGCCTATGAGATTGCACTTCCCTTTAATCCCCACTTTGCAACCCTATTTCCTCACTGACTATATGAGCTTGCGAAACTATGATTACTTCATTTTATTCTTTATTTCTCCTTTTCAATTGCCTATCACTTTAGCTCACTAACCACTATAATCAAGTGATGACTGTCTAACTAACTACATCACATCCTCACTATGGTCTAGGACCTAACATTTCTTTTAGCTACAAAACTACAATAACTCAAAAATCCACCTTGTCGCCTCTTTGCAACCACTAGACATAAAGCTTTCTTTAAAGATGCAATATTGTGATCACTATTTTGATTGACTTCCACTTTACTTTATAGCTTCACAACCAAAGGTCTTAACTACAAATGAAACCTTGCAATGTTGCACTAGCCTTTTAACTTTAACATTTTATTTATTTCAGAGTCTTGCATCCTCAAATCTTAACCTCGGCCTTAACCCCATGAAGATGTGCTTCAAAGAATTTCTCTACTTTGCTACTCTGACCAAAGGTTGGCATTAACTTTGTGCAATGTCATGATTTTTTAGACTTTAACTATCTCAATTACCTTTCACATATTCACAACTTAACTTTCAATTCAATTCAAACCCTTGTGATGGTGCGATAGAAAAATATTGTTGCCTCACATCCTTAACCTTGGATCATTCTAAACTGCATGTGATGAAGTGATAACTTTGAACCTAAATGAAGTTGTTAACTTTTGCACCTTCATGACTTCAACCATGGGTTATAATTTAAAATGGGGACTTAAGACAATATAGATGCATGACCATATAACATGAAAAATAACCAAGGAACCTAGGGGTATGAAAAATTAAAAGAATAATCATGGTTTTGATGCATCCTATTTTTTTTGGAAATATTAGGTGGGAAAGGTTACTAAGAGGAGAGGAGTGAATCATGAACCAATAAAACTTTATCTTATTTCACCAATTAAACCTTCATATAATATTCTAATCTAATTGCATGTATGAAAGAATGAAAGCAGTATAACATTCATAACACTTTGACACAAGGTATGGTGAACTAGAAACCTTCCAAATAGAAAGTAAAATTGGGGTGGGGATGATACCCACAAACTTTAATATTGCAGTATAAAGTTGCCCTATTAAGGCTTTACAATTGATCACTTCTAGTGATCTACCCTAGTAGGAGAAATAAGGACTGCTAGGTCAACCTTCTAAAAGGATTTACAAAACATAAAATGAAGTATACACTTGGTAAAGAGATTTAGCAAAAGACGATTAAGTCTACCCTATTAAAAGATGTAACTCATACACCTGTACAGATGAGCCAGTGGCTGATCTCTTATCTGCAACTTTGATTTGTTGGTTGAGATCGTTGTAATGTGATGATCACCTTGTTGTGATAGATAAGTCTCTATTGTACCATATACTGCTTGTAGCCTTTAATTTGCATGCATATCCTTCTTCATTGAATTCTTCTTACTCAAATGGATGTGATACAATACATTACATACATACATATTTACATACATACATACATACATACATATATATATATCAATCCAATTAACAACTTACTAGAGTTGGCTACAATACCAATTTCGTATTAATCCACAAAGTTGGCCCAACTACTGTAACTCTGGTTCCAAGAAAATACTTGGTGAAGTTCTAACACTCAACAACCACTATTAACACTTGACATATTTTGGTACTCAGTTGAAGTAGAGGCTTGGTCCATACTTATCACTTCCAAGTAGGATGAACTTGGTCATCTTTGGTGACTTAGTGAACACTGAGAAACTCAACATATACTAAATAAATCCGCTAACACTCCATCGCTTGCCCAACACTAGTTTCACATCACTAAAATTGTGAGCTTGGTAGACACTATATAACATGGTTAACATTGAATAACTTGGTAGAAACTACTATGTTTGGCATGAACTATATATAGACTCTGAAGCTCAGTAGCAACTATGAAACTTGGTAGCAACTATATATTGACTTCTTGGCTCGGGAACAACTAGAGCTTTTGGTTAACACTACTGAATGGAAGATAAGCTTAGTAGTAACTATAGAGCTTGGCACCAACATAACCAATTGACCATGTGTGAGTCACTAATAGACTATAAGAATTTTCCTAAGGGAAAAATCACCCAAGATCAAGGAAATCAAGCACAAGCAAAGAATAGACCAACAAAGTATGATCAGAATAACAATATGATATTCAATTGATGATAAGTTGTGTACATACACACTAGGAGTACCTTTATATAAAGGCCTTTGGAATGCTTCTAGAATGTCTAGGAGTCAGCATGTTGATAAGTCTTACAACCAAGCACATGTTCACTAGGAGTGGATTATCTTTGATTAAGAATAGGAGTAAGTATGATGATGAGAGGATAAGCCTACAAAGGTGTAGCACATAAAATTATTTGTAGACACCATGTGGTAAAATGAGATTGTGAAAAACTATGTTGTCAACATGACAATTGAGTTAATTATACAAAGCTCAATGTTGTAGATACCATGTTTTGAATTAGAGTTGCTTACTCCTGTGTTGTCAACATGAAAACTCATAAGATTACGTAAACTCCTAGGTGTCAAACTAATAAATAATAAAATAATGCATTTAACTAAGTAAACTTAAGTAAGGGTACTAAGTAAATACTTATTTATACCAACACCCCCCTTTAAGTGCAACTTGGGGAAATGCACTTAAGGTTATGAAAGCTAGGATAAAAATGCATGATGGGTCCCAGCTACTAGGCCATGCTAGGTACGCATGTATAAAATGCAATGAAATCTCTCATAAAGTAGAGAAAGAGAGAAAACCTCATTGTAAAAACCCTCCTCCAAAAAGAGAGATGAAAAAAACAAGATACATGGATGGATGGAGTCATCAATACCCCCCCATTATGACATACATCAAGCATATACAATAGAGAAGTATGAGAAGAACACAATCTTGAAAGAGGAAAAAGTCCCCCCCAAAAGAGAGAAGAAAGGAGATAAGGTAGCGCCCCCCCCCCCCCCCCCCCCCCCCCAAATGAATAATTTCTATCAATGATAGATGATCCATGGCTGTTGAGTAATGTTCCTCCCCTTTGGAAGAAACAATATCATTGGTACATATGAGATGCTTCCCCAATGTGTAGAAAGAATCCCAATGATGAATGTTGTCTTTAAAAACTACTCAACTATCCATGTGTCAATACTAACAGTCACCCCTTCCAACACTTCCAAAAAGAACAAGTGTAGATCTTGCAAAGATGGATGTAGAACCTATCCCAAAGAACCAGCTATCTACTCAAATGATAAAGAGACCTCCTGCAACTATTGTACATAGGGATCCACAATCATATCAACCTAGAAAGACTGATCATGTAGAGAATGGACAAGACAGTTGTAGTGGACCCTCATAACAACTAAAGAAGGGTTGTTGTCATCAAAGATAAGATGTATATCACCAATGATGTCTCCCAAATCTGCTATGTATGACTCCACAAAAAAACCTGAAATATATGTTATTTAGCATCCCCTGATGCTGGAACTGGAAGACAAAGTGTACCCATTTGTATTGAATTACATGGACCTACCACTATAGCAATGTATTCATGTTGAATGTGTTGATTTTGTGAGTTTGTGTTGTATATGTCAATAGGACCCCACATATCTAAATATGTTGAATCATTATCATTGTTGTCACTATAAGTTTCCATAATGTATGAAGTATGTAGAGGATTAGAGGATGAGCTAGGTGAACTTTCCTCAAAGCAAACATTCCTCTCTATAAAAATCTCATAAGTCTTAGGATCCATAAGTCTATATGCCTTAACACTATCTTTATATATGATGAAATTAAAAGGCCTTGGTGGTGGTGCATTGCATTCCCTATTGGCTTAAGAGTTCTAATCCTCATTTCTACAACACTTGTCTTTTGTGGACTGAATGCTACTAGATTCTGAAGATCAATACCCTCAAGTCCACAAAATTCTCTAAGTCTTGAGATCACATATTTTCTTTCATTGTTCATGCAAAGAACCTTGATGGCTTTCCTTGATTTCTTTCAACAAGACTCTTCAAGGCTAGAAACTTATCAAACACTTCATTCCTGTGATCAAGAAAGTAGACCCATGTGTAGCATGAAAATTCATCAATGAAAGGGAGGATGTAGTGACCCTTGCTAACTGATGTCACTACAAAAGGACCTACTAGAATTGTGTGAACCAACTCAAGAGCGAATGATGCTCTTTAAGACTTCCCTTTATCAATCTTCCCTTCTAGATGCATATTCATTGAACAAGTTGAACATTCACCCTTAGAAAAGTAGATTGTAGGTAGACCTTTGACCATATTAGTTGATGAAAATAGTGGAAGGAAAGATGTCCATATCGCTCATGCCATAATTTACAGTGTGAATAAGATTGATTCAAAAAGATAAGATTGATTCCAAAAGGCATGTGAAGGAGACTTAGGCACAAAGTGGGAAAAATAATAAAAATTTTTGTGATGATTGACTTTACCCACTATAACCAATGAATCATCTTTAAGATTGTGCACCATTACTAAATCATGAAGAAGTCAACTATATTTCCATCTCCATAGTGAGTGATTTGATAGATTGAAATGAGATTAGAGCTAAGGTTGGCAACATAGAGAACTTCTTTGAACTCTTCATTTTCCATCTCAACTTGTCCTTTCCCTTCAACTTCCATTTTTGTATCATCTCCTACAAAGATGTGCAGTATATTAGATTGCTTCAATGAAGAAAAGTCTCCTTTTGAAGAACCAGTATGATATGAGGCACTTGAGTCAAGAATACATTCCACTAAAGAACTTGAACCAGCCATAAGTGCTTGCCCTTTTCCCTTTGAAGTGGGTGGAGTTGAATCCTTGGAAGCATTTGGCACATTGATTTTGTTCTTCCTTTGTAAGTTTTCTAACTGATCAATTCTCTTAGTCTTCAATGATGCTCATCATGATTTGGTTTCTTGCAATATGCACAAAATAGTTTGTCCTTCTCATCATTGTTTCCCTTCTTGTTGGAAGAAGAATTGCCTTGTTCTGAGGAGGAAGATTGTTCTGTCTCTAATTGTGATTTTTGCTTCCACTACTTTTTCTTACTATTGGTAAAACTTTTTCCACTTTCTTTTGATTGGTTCTCATTGCTAGCCACTAGTGCCTTGGTCTTTGATGACTTGAGAATTCCTATATCTATCAACTTGGATTGTTCCAACATCAACATTTTTGCAAATGCATCAAATGAAGGCTTAGTAAAGGCACTTCCCATGGTCAACCTATGAGAGTGTTATAACTTGACACAAAAGATGCATACTCATAAGGTAACCTCTTCAAGATGTGATGAATCAATCATTCATCCTTCATGGGATTACCACAATCCTTAAGTAGTGCTCTCAACTCATTGCCTTTTTTTATATAGTCTTGAATTGTGTCAAAAACCGTAGGATCTAGGAAGAGTAAATCATCCTCAATCTAGTATCCCTTTTCCTCATTGACCTTTCCATACAATCGTTCAAGTTTCTCCCAAGTAGCCTTGGCATACTTAAAGCTAGAAATGTGGAAGAAGAGATATCTATGAATACAACTCCTAATGATTCATAAAGCATGATTTTCTTTAATTTTCCAATCAACTAGTGTTGTAGCTATTGTCACAGAGGTTTGCACCCTTGTCCAAAGTCTTACCTAAGGACAACCTTGTGAAACATGGAAACAACCTCCAAGTTGTGGGACTTGAACTATGAGGTTGAATCTCTAGAGAAGGTCGACTTCCTCTTACTATTAGGGTGCACCTAACTACTCTTGGAGAGGAAAAGGGAGAAGGAACGCATGAAAAGAAAATCTACCTATTCTAGTCTAAGGGGGTGATGCACCAAAATAGAGTGTTCAAACCAATCTCTGCCCATACATGCACTATTGAACCATCATGACACTAAAATATATACACATTCAAACTTCTTTTAATCTAACAACCACATGCAAATCAAAAACCCAGATGAATGACACAAGGAAAGAGAAGATTCACTTATATATCATTCATAGGCTAGAAGAGATACAATCATGCAGGTTGCAAATATCCACAAAACAACAATGAGAGGCAAATAGTTCTTGCACTTTACATCAAGGGCTGAAGGAGATAAGGTAGAATGCCATACAGTTCAGAGGCAAAGGGAATTTACACATGAAATTATAGAGCAATATCAGAGAAGTCAGAGAAGGGTCCACCTTTACAAAATTTACAAAAATTGCCTTTATAGTTTAGGCATAAATAACATGTTCTCTAACTGAAATTACTCTACAACTACTACATTGAAATCCTACAGAGAACAATCATGGGGAAAATTTGATCTAAGGATAGATCCAGATGCAATGATATCTAATCCTGGTTGGAACAGGGCCCTGAGAAGATAGGACTGGTGCCATTAAATAGCTCTAACTAGGTAGATGGATCAGATCGGAGGTGGTAGAGTGTTCTTCTGGGGGTAGCATTCATTCAAAAGTGGTTGGAATTGATCATGAGGGTTAGATTCATACAAAAAATTATGGTTTTCCTTTGTTTCTGTCTTGTGAATCAACAGGGTCAGCAAGCCAGCCTAACTTTGCAAGAAAAATAGGCCATGTGGACCAATCAATTTGTTTCCTTTTGTCACCTCGCGAGGTCCTCCCGAGTTGACCATGCCCTTAACTAACTGTGTCAACTCTGCAAAATCTTCACCATGATAGTCACATAATCGCCAGCATCTAACTATTAATGCCTAGCTACAACATATCTCTTCAGGCCTGTAAGGACATGCATCGCTAAGGCACTTCCCCACAATGTTTAAAATCCTTGTAACTTCATGATACAAGAATGCCTTGATCGTTGATCTCTGCAAGATCGACAATCACGAAAGATCCTCAAAAATTTGTGCTTGCCTCCTCAAAATTCTTGGGCCCACGAGACACTCGACATTTGACTCATTAACCTGTACAACAACCCAGCGTGACACAGCACCACCTAGCATCACATGATGACTCACAAAGAGATAGGTCCCACAGGGACATGTGATAGCAAAGTGCTTCCCCACAATATTAAAATCTTTGCATCTTGATAATGTGGGGAAGCCTCGACCATAGATCTATTTGCATCAGACGGTGAGAATTCTTCATGCATCACCCTGCGAGAAAGGCAAGCCCGTGACATAATTTGGGAGAGGTGTCACTAGGGCACTTGCCCACAATAATTAAAACCCTTGCACCTTGATAAAGTGGAGAAGCCTCAGCCATGGATCTATGAAGATCTGATAGTGATCAAAACTCATGTTTTGCGGGTCGCCGAGAGAAAAGGGCCCACCATCCACATGGAACTGAGGGGCTATCTCATAATATTTAAAAGTTCTGCATTTGGAGAATGTGAGAAAGTGCCCACCATAGATCTGAACCAGATCTGATGGCATAGAAAGTGCAAGCCAGTGAAGCAATATATAAGGTTTTAATCATTTTTAAAAAAATATTTTTGGGGCATTTAAATAATGTTAAATCTGGGACCTAGTCGTTGGGTGGGGGTTGCATTTGAATTCAAATTTTTGGTGGGGGGACAAAATAGGTAACATTTCTAGTGACTTAGAGGGGATGCAAGCCAACTATGCATATGACCAGTGGCCTTATGCATCCATTGGGCCATAGAGTCATGAAAAATGTGAATCAATGCATCTATAAAACCCTAACCTTACCTCTACAGTAGAAAAACTCCAAAAAATCTATCTCTACAATTCTCCAACCTCGGCAAAATTTCAAAAACTAGCTGCCTCAAAGAGAAATAGCTTGTGCTCATGCACTTCTTGGAAAATAGGAACAACAAAAAGGAAACTACTCTAATATGTACAAGAAAATTCAAGCCCTGTCAGAAACATGGTTTGAGATAGATCCCATTGACTGGGATGGGCAAAACTTCACCATCAGGCTTACTCAATTGAAAAGCATTAGCCTGCTTGCAACTTACAATCACATAGGGATCACTCCATAGTGCATCAAATTTTTAGTGCCTCCTTGTTTTTTCCCTATCTACATCCAATTTCAAGACCAAGTCACCCTCCCTGAAGGATCTGACCCTAGCCTTTTTATCAAAGTCTCTTTTCACCTACTATTGATGTGTCTCCAGGGTTTGCATGGTCTGATTCCTTTTCTCTTCTAGCTCCATCAGCTCTGTTATTCTTACTATCATGGCATCATTTTCAATTAGCTCCAATTGATGAGCCAGTTCTAGGGATGGGAATTCCAATGAAATTGCAAACCTTGCTTCTCTACCATATACTAACATGAATGGTGAATTCCCTAATAACCTCTTAGGTGTTATCCTGTCAGCCCACAGAGCAGTCCTCAATTTTTTATGCCAACACATTTGGTTATCTTCTATTGTCCTCTTTATGATCCTAATTAGGTTCTTGTTGGATGACTCAACCAGGCCATTACCTAGAGGGTAGTAGTTTTAAGATGTGCTCAAATAGATATTATAGTCAACTTCCCATGCATAAATCTAAGCTCCTACAAAAGACTTTGCATTATTTGAAATGATGGTTGAAGGAGCACCAAACCTAGTCACAATTCCATCAAGGAACTCAACAACTGAAGATTCTGTGGCATCCTTCAATGCAACTGCCTCTGTCCATCTGGTGAAGTAATCTATAGAAACTAAAATCCATTTGTGACCAAAACTAGAAGGAGGATTGAAAGGGCCTATGAAATCCAATCCCCATTGAGTAAAAAGGTTGGTTCACTTGAATGGGATGAAGAGGAAGAGCTGCAAGCTTTTTCTTACCAGAAAAGAAAGCACATTTTTCACATTTCCTCACATACCTGTGACAATCATGAAATAGGGATAGCCAATAATAACCAGCTCTCATGATCTTCATTACAGTTGTTCTGGCTGAGAAGTGGCCACCATCAGGACCATCATGAAGCTCTTTGATCATAGTTTCAGCTTGGTCTATGTCAATGCATTTTAATAGGGATCCATTAAAGTCTTTCCTGAAAAGGACACTGTCAACTATGAGATAAGGAATTGATTGCAATCTACACTATCTCCTTTTAGCCCTATCTAATCCTTGAGGATATCCCTTGCCTAATAATAAATTCTTCCTATCATCCATCAAGTTTTTTGAGTTATCATTTCTTACCTCTTGTTCCTCTATTAGTATCATAGAAACTTCCTCATTTGATCTCTAAGATGATATCATTTGTTTGCACAACCTCTTCCCTCTTAACAATTTGGTAATCTGGATGTCAATATCATACTCTATCACTTTAGTAATCCAGCCAGCTCTTTTCTCACTAATATCTTTGCTCAAAAGGAATTCCTTCACGCTGGCATGAGGTACTAACAAATGAATCCTATTGTGAGATAGGAGGTGTCTAAATTTCTTCAAAGCTCTCATGACTGCAAGGGCTTTCTTCTCTACAAAACTGTACTCATCTTCATACTCTTTAAGCCCTTTGCTAAAGAAGGCTATGGGCCACTCCTCATTTTTATCATTTGTTTGAGTCAAGACAACAGAAATACTTGACTCACCACCTAGGGTATAAAGGATGAAATCCTTTTCAAAGTTTGGATTAATGAGAGTAGGGGCTGAGGCTATGGCTTCCTTGATCTCTTCAAAAAAATTCTCTCCCTTCCTTGGTCCATGCAAAGACCATACTTTTCTTGAGCATAGTTGTAAGGGGTTTCAACATGGTAGCAAGATTAGGGATAAATCTTCTCACAAAATTTATCCTACCAAGGAAACTTTGTAGCCCTTTCTTGTGTTTAGGAAGAGGAAGAGAAATTATTGTTTTTTTTCATTTTGGATCAATGGTTAAGCCATCCTTAGATACAATTTTTCCTAATAATTTTCCTTGATTGGTAGCAAAGACACAATTTCTTGGGTTAAGAGATACCCCAAACTCTCTATACCTTAAGAATACCTACCTAAGATGATCAAAATGATCCTCTACATTCTTTGAATAAATTGTGATATCATCAAGGTAAACTAACACAAACCTTTCAATAATATTTTTGAAAGCCATTTCCATTTCCTTTTGAAATGTAGCACCTACATTAGTTAATCCAAACGGCATTTTACAATAAGCATAGGTACCCCACTTGGTGGTAAATGCAGTCTTGTACCTATCAGACTCTCTGACCAATACTTGATTGTAACCAGAGAACCCATCAAGAAATGAAAACCTCCTTGAACCACTGACTTTGGACAAAATCTTCTCCATGGAAGGAAGAGGATGGTGATCTTTAAGGGAAGCTTGGTTAATGTCCCTAAATTCTACACACAATCTAATTTCTCCATTCTTCTTCCTAACAAGGAAAAGGTTCACTACCCATGATGAGTGTTTGATGGGGAAGATTATATTGGCCTCAATCAATTTGGATAGCTCCTTTCTCATTAAGGGTTCAATTTTAGGATTCACTGGCCTCTATTTTATGTCTTACTAGTCTGACATTATCAATTAAATCTATGGTATGCTGAAACAACCTTGGGTCAAAACCCTTTAAATCATCATATGTCCAGGCAAATATATCATTAAATTCTTGACATAGATGAATAAAAAAAATTTGCTCAATCTCAGAACATACCTTCCCCATGTTTAAGGACTTTCCATCAACAATCATGATCAGGTTGTGATCATCTTCGTCAGTAGCTAGGTTCATGACTCTACCTCTTGCTTGGTCATCAGGATTGAAAACACTCTCTAAGGTGATGAGACCCATAGGCAATTTTTTGAAGCTGAGATTAATGATTTGATCACCATACTGATCCTATAGTCTTGATTGATTTCTCTCTCAAAACTCTGCTTCATTCTGCAAGAAGCTCACAATTTTTTCATCAAATTCAAACACTTGCCAATGTATGTTATTGTTAGGGATGGTAGGCCTTACTACCATTATAATTTATAATTTACTACCATTAGGATTTCAATGCTCTGAATATTAAATGCATTGAAATCCTCAATTAGACCCCATACCTTATGTTTATAAGACTCGAGCAAACCATTCTTGGTGATATTCTGATTTCTCACTTGATTAACCACCAACTCACTATATCCATACACATTTAAGGCCTGAATTCCTTTTTTTTGAGCAAGTAGGAGGCCCTGAATCAAGGATTCATACTCGGCCACATTGTTAGCGCAACTGAATTGGAGCCTAAATGAGAAGTAATACCTTACTTGTGCAGGAGAAATCAAAATCACACCAGCCCCTAATCCATTCTTATTTCTTGAGCCATCAAAGTACATACTCCATATCCCACTCATATCTTCTTTAGTCTCCACAAGATTGGGAACTAGAGCATCTTTCTCTAATATACAATATCTTCTAAGGCCTGTTTCAAGAGTTTCTGGCAGAGGATCAAATTGATATGCATGAGCCCATTCATCTAAGAGAAAATCAAGTATCTCTGCTAGGGAAGTAGTAGGCTCACTCACTATGTCATTCTCATCCACTTCTAGGATGGTGCAGTCCATGTTGATGAGGTTAGGGCTATAGGATTCGGTATGATGGAGGGCTAGAGGCTCTACTCTAATTGAAGCTTTGGCCGTATATCTCATTCTAAAAAATATATATGACCAATCAAAAGATATGTAACCCCCTATTTGGGCAGTGAAGTCTCTTGATAGACAAATGGAAAAATGTGGCTTGACTTCAGCAACTGATATATCCTAAGTTACAGTACAACTAGGGCATTCATGTAGGGCCATCTCTACATTCCTAAGGAACCTTACAATCTTTATAGTACTACCATCTAACTGTAATACATCCTTAACAATGGGCTCATATTTCATCTCCAAAGCATCAGCAACACACCTAGGCATCACTGAACTACTAGCCTCTGAATCAGTCATGCAATTGTGGACTAGTTTATCCCCTATAATTAGAGAAACATAGAATGGAGGAGGTCTGACCTTTTTAATTATTTCTTCCTCCCTTGATGGTTGTACTAGGCTTGTGGCACTTTCCATGCTAGGTGGTTGATCCTTTGGTTCAATACTCTCCAACTCTCGCTGCAGCAACCTCTTTTGCATGGGTATAGTAGCAACAACATCCCACATGGAAATATTCACATTTTTCTTCTTCATTTGTTCTACCACACTAAAAGGAGTAGAGGGTGCTTTGGAAGAAGCCTTGGGAGCTGTCCTTGCAAGAGGCTAAGATGGAACAACCAGAGGGTCACTCACATCCTTCCTGACATTACTTTGCCTTTGCTACTGAAAAACATTTGATTGATCATGTACTACTAATTTCTCATGAGGTGTTTCATTTGAAGTTGAGGCCTAATTAGGAGGAGAAAGGGTAGCATCTTCAATAGCTCTTCTTTTGCTCCTAGTATTGTGAGCAATGGAATCCTCATTTACATTACAATGTTCTTCCATTTGATGATTCATAAAGGAAAAATCACCTTGTCCCTGCATATATGGGGCCTCTTTAAGTTGGTCCTCCTTGTATGATTGTCTTGTTGCAAGCTCTTGGATGGTAAAAGCCAAATAGGATTCAGCCTTCTAACACATGCAATGAGAATAAGAACAGTTACAAGAGGGACAAAAGTCCTGATCTTGGGCCATATTATTTTGAGGGACTATGGCCCTACTTTGATTTACATTTGAGGTTGAAGCATGGCCACTCTGTCTATTCTAATCAAAAGAATGGTTCCCATAATTTTGATTTGTAGGCCTACCACTGTTCATGTTTAGTGCTACAATTGATGAGATTTATTACCTTGAGCTTGCCTTTCTAAAATCACCATCTTGTTGCTCCTTTTCTACATCACAAAGAAACTATCTTCCAGTTTCCTTTCTTGGTCCTGCAATCTCTTATCTATGTTCAACATCATAGATTGCATCATCTCCTTAATTTCATCTATTCTATTTGAAGATGTGGAAGGTTGAGGGACTAGAACAAGGGATTGTGATGTAGAAATTGTGGGAAGAGGAGCCATTGTTGGTTGATGGTTTGAGACATTAGGGAAGAAGGGCATTATGTAAGGTATCCCCTCCCATGATTTGGATTATAGTGGTAATGTCACTATTAAAGTCTCTAAGTTAATGTAAGAAGGCATTACTAGGGGTAGGCTTCACTAAAATAGCTATTCTATCCCATGGTTTTAAAAATCTATAGTTGAAATCAGTCATACATTCATGGGGGGTCCTTTTTATGGTACTCAACTGCTCTAAAAGCGATAGGTAATCACTTTTGTCCTCAAAGTGTTTGCATAGTCCTGCTCCTAACCCATCCCAATTTGCTATAGAACCATGAGCTAAACCTCAATACCACTGTAGTGCTTTTCCTTTCAGAGATGAGGCTAGAAGCCTAATTTCAATATCATCCTCTATAATGCCATGGATATTACAAACATTTGCAAACTCTTGAATGTGTTCTGAAGGAGAGATAGAAGTTTCACTAGTAAACTCGTATACTTTTAAGTGGAGCTATTGGTATGTAATGTCTTTGGGCCAATAAAAGAGGACTGCCACCATTAAAGGTGGAAAAAGCATGAGCTCTTGGGTATGCCATATAGACAAGTGATCTATTGATATACGATGATGGCAACCTAGGCTGAGATCTAATAGTAGGAGTAGAAATAGATCTCGTAGGGGTATTTGTTATTATTGCATTCCTAAATGGTGATAAAGATATTCTAGTCTTCCTTCTTCTAGGATTTGAAAATGAAAGCTCTTGGTACTTAAATTTACCTCTAGAAGATGCCCTTGTTTCAGCTTTGGGCATGAATTACTGCAACTTCTGGAACCAAATGTGTTTGAAGCTTAGAGTCACCAAGTACTTGAAGAATGAACCTCTTGAAGACTTGAACACTGAAGCCAGTACTATCTCCTCGATATTAATCTTGAAATCTTTCTTCTTGACACCAGTAGACTTGAAATCTTCTGATATATGTCCCACCGGGCATCCCAAAAATTGTTGTCATAGAGGTTTGCACCCTTGTCCAAATTCTTACCTAAGGAAAACCTTGTGAAACATGGAAACAACCTCCAACCTATGGGACTTGAACTATAAGGTTGAATCTCTAGATAAGGCCAACTTCCTCTTACTATCAGGGTGCACCTAACTACTCTTGGAGAGGAAAAGGGAGAAGGAATGCATGAAAAGAAAATCTACCTATTCTAGTCTAAGGGGGTGATGCACCAAAATAGAGTGTTCAAACCAATCTCTACCCATACATGCACTATTGAACCATCATAACACCAAAAGATATACTCATTCAGACTTCTTTTAATCTAACAACCACATGCAGATCAAAAACCCAGATGAATGACACAAGGAAATAGAAGATTCACTTATATATCATTCGTAGGCTAGAAGAGATATAGTCATGCAGGTTGCAAATATCCACAAAACAACAATGAGAGGCAAATAGTTCTTGCACTTTACATCAATGGCTGAAGGAGATAAGGCAGAATGCCATATATTTCAGAGGCAAAGGGAATTTACACATGAAGTTGTAGAGCAATATCAAAGAAGTCAGAGAAGGGTCCACCTTTACAAAAATTTTAAAAATTTCCTTTATAATTCAGGCATAACTGAGATGTGCTCTAACTGAAATTACTCTACAACTACTGCATTGAAGTCCTACAAAGAACAATCATGGGGAAAATCTGATATGGGTACAAATTGACATGCAATGATATCTAATCTTGGTTGGAACAGGGCCCTGAGAAGAGACGAACAACACCATTAAATAGCTCTGACTAGGTAGATGGATCAGATTGGAGGTGGTAGAGTGTTCTTTTGGGGGTCGCATTCATTCAAAAGTGGTTGGAATCGATCATGAGGGTCAGATTAGTGCAATAAATCTTGGTTTTCCTTTGTTTCTATCATGTGAATCAACAGGGTCAGCAAGTCAACCTAACTTTGCAAACAAAATAGGCCACATGGACCAATCAATTTGTTTCCTTTTTCCACCTCGCGGGGTCCTCCCGAGTTGACCATGCCCTTAAGTAACTATGTCAACTCCCCAAACTCCTAAACATGATAGTCACATAACTGCCAGCATATAACTTTTAATGCCTAGCTGCAACATATCTCTCCAGGCCCGCAAGGACACATGTCACTAAGGTGCTTCCCCACATTGTTTAAAATCCCCATAACTTTATAATGTGGGAATGCCCTGATCATTGATCTCTGCAAGATCGACGATCACAAAAGATCCTCAGAAATTTGTGCTTGCCCCCTCAAAATTCTTTGGCCCATGAGACACTTGACATGGACTCAGCAACTTGTACAACAACTTAGCATGATGTGGCACCACCTGGCATCACCTGATGACTCACAAAGAGATAGGTCCCACAAGGACATGTGGTAGCAAAGCACTTCCTTGCAATATTAAAATCCTCGCATCTTGATAATGTGAGGAAGCCTCGACCATAGATCTATTTGCATCAGACGGTGACAATTCTTCATGCATCACCCTACGAAAAAGGCAAGCCTGTGACGTCGTTTGGGATAGGTGTCACTAGGGTGCTTGCTCGCAATAATTAATACCCTTGCACCTTGATAAAGTGGGGAAGCCTCAGCCGTGGATCTATTAAGATCTGACAGTGATCAAAACTCATGTCTTGCAACTCATCGAGAGAAAAGGGCCCACCATCCACGTGGCACCAAGGGGCTATCCTGCAATATTTAAAGGTCGTGCATTTGGAGAATGCAAGAAAGCTCCCACCATAGATCTAAACCAGATCTGAGGTCCTCCAAGAGGTGAAGCAATAAAATGGTCTCCAATGGCTATGTGAAGATAAATTTCCTCAGCTCTGATACCGTGTAAGAATTTTTCTTAGGGAAAAATCACCCAAGATCAAGGAACTCAAGCACAAGCACAGAATAGACCAAAAAAGTATGATCAAAATAGAAATATCACATTCAATTGATGATATGTCATGTACATACACACTAGCAGTGCCTATATATAAATGCCTCTAGAATGCTTCTAGAATGTCTAGGAGTCAGCATATTGATAAGTCTTACAACCAAGCACATGTCCACTAGGAGTAGATTATCCTCCATACCCATAGGAGTAAGTGTGATGATGAGAGGATAAGCCTACAAAGGTGTAGCATGTAAAAAAAAATTGTAGACACCATGTGCTAAAATAAGAGTGTGAATGACTATGTTGTCAACATGACAACTAAGTTAATTATGAAAACTCCATTTTGTATACACCATGTGCTAAATTAGAGTTTCTTACTCCTGTGTTGTCAACATGACAACTCATAAGAGTATGCAAACTTTTAGGTGTCAAACTAATAAATAATAAAATAATACATTGACCTAAGTAAACT
The DNA here is from genome assembly GCA_028749045.1 of Cupressus sempervirens. NCBI lineage: Eukaryota > Viridiplantae > Streptophyta > Pinopsida > Cupressales > Cupressaceae > Cupressus > Cupressus sempervirens. Next base: position 100,871,372 of record CM053786.1, read on the forward strand.
TAACTAAGTGTAATAAGTAAATACTTATTTACACCAACATAGACAAACTAACCTTAATGTCAAAAATCTCCCCCTTTGGCATTAGTGACAAAAACACTTATCAACCCAAAAACTAAATACTAAAAATTATAGGTCAAAACATTCTTTAAACACCATTTTGTGTCTTCAACTTAGTAACATACTTTGTTTATCTAATTTTTCATAATTACCATTGTAAAGATGTATCTGTATAATACTATGATGCTCCCCTATACATATATCTCTCTTCTACACATACATCTAGAGTATAGTATCTGTTGGTGTTTGAAAATTTTACCCATTTCCAATTAACCTGATGAGAACAAAACATATCTAGGGGCAGCTAACTCCCATTATAAACACATCCATTCAAACACTAGGCCAACTATAAGGCATGACCCTTCTTCTTCTTCAGGCTCTGCAAAAACTAGGCGGGTGGACCTGCAAATTCTTTATATGGTACTAGTTGTCAAAGCATACACTGAATCTATTATGAAGCAGATAAAACCCTTATTTCTCCTAATAACTCATGAAATAACATCAATCTACAGTAGCTAAATGCAGATCTAGGATATTCACAAGCTGAGTGAGGGTTCAACTTTTATTATAGCTCTTCAACATGAAAGGGAAAAGTGTTGATTATTGATGTTGATGTTCAACAAATCCTCAAACATTTAGCAAAGCCTAATGATCATATCTCTAATTAGTGCCTAATCCATTGGGCAAATCCATGAATTCAAAACATACATCTATGACATCAAGACATATTTTGTATACCTAGACATCAGATCTATCTAATCACCTTGTGATTTAGACATCAGTGTTCATTTAGATCTCATTCTCACAAAATATCCTTCTCAACATAACCAGTAACCCTGTCAAACACATTAAGCATTTACTTGGCACTTTGTTCCAACAGGAAAATATATCAGACATAAAACCTGAAGGGGAAACAAATTAATCTCAACTCTTCATTCCAAGACCACATAAGACTATAGATTACTGAGACAGGAGACGAGAACCAGAATGAAACTAAAGAAATGTTGCTCATATGTATTCATTTTCTTTGAAAATATACATCTAGATGCATGAAATTAAAACATGAAACAACCTAATGTATCAGAGCTATCTATATTATCTGCACTACTATTGTTCACATGAGAGAAATTGCTGAAGAATGAAGGCGGAATCACAATTCTAGATCTAAAGGAATGGTCTCACAAAATGACTGCAAATTCTCTACCAACAGTGGTCTCCCAATAGCTAAAAAATTGGAACCCTTACAATCACAGAAAGAAAGAATGATATAGACAAAGGTGGATTCCCAAATTGAATCTGAAACAAACATCTGTCCACTTGAAATTCCCTCCTTTTGCAACTGGATAACTTCTTCCTTCCATCTCCCATTCTGATCTGATCTTGTTTCATCATTTTCTGTAACTGATTTGCAAATGTCTGTTTCTGAATGATGAAAACTTGCTGAGTCACCAAAATATCCGATTGCCCCATGAAAATGCCAGTGAAGATGAGTTTTTACTGAGTAAATCTAAACAAATTCGACCCTAACTGCATTTTCCATTGCCTTCTACTGATATTCAGGTCATTATCTTGAAAGAAAATCAAAACTGAACTTCCTGGTCTAAATGTGGTTGCAATTCAGGTACCTAAGACAAATCCTCATGTAGCTCAAACAGGCTGATACCTGGGCAAAAATTGACTCCAGAATCAGAAAGTTTGTCTTCTCCCAATTTCGGCGATATATAACATCGCTTATCTGGCCTCTCAGAAACCCATTGAAAGTCTGTTTGAAAAAATAGTCCTCTGCTAGAAACTCATGTCTGCACATCTTTGATTTTTTAACTTTATTGAAAATTTTTAAATATTCTAAAGTCAAAGTTTAGAATAAATCCCATTTGATTTTAAAACTTGACGTGGGCATTTTCAAAAAAAATATTAAAAAAATATTATTATTTTTAACTCTTCAATATTTCCCTGACCCTTTTAATCCATGGTCAACCTTAAGTTTGACTAGTGCCACGTGGCATCTTCTAATTTTCTCGTTGCATCTCCTACGTCATCAAACATGAGACCCATTGCCACATGTCATCTTCTCGCTAACTCGCTATGTTAAATCTCGTGCATCTTTTGCTTGGCGAGTAAGCAAGGACCGTTGGATGTGCCATGTGGCACAATCTTGTTCAACTGCTCTAAACTTACCACATCCCCTCTTGCTCGCTGCCACTTGTCATGATCTGATTCGCTGACGGCACTGCCATGGAACCAATGCAACATTTTGGATCTTGCCAGATTTTTATGTTTTTCCAGTGACCTCGCTACTTCGCTAGCCGGAGTTGCCAAGATTTTTTGGCTAGCGAGGTAGCGACTAGCCGAATTTCTTATTTTTTTGATCTCCATTCATGCTGACATCATCAGCCTCCTTTGAATTGTGTGTTGGTTCAAAACTTTGTCTTAGTTGAACCTGGCTGATGTCATCATCTTTTGGGTTGAATTGAGAGGTCCCACACACACGTGAGCTTCCAAAAGCTCTTTGCATTAGGACATTAGTAGGGTTGTGTGCAATGGTATTTAAAATACGCTACCATGCAAGGCATATGGGATTATAGGTTTCACCTTTGACCATGTCTGTATTTTATGTGCTACCTTTAATATGAAGCTCTATTCAACGTGCAGGCTGAATCTTTTAATTCTGGCTTCTTCATTGTATGGACTACAACTTGTTGTTATTTAAAAGCCTACTACCTTCCCTTTTTAAAAACATGTGCTCTCTTATGTTGGAGCTAGCGTTGGTTATTTCCAAATGCTGCATGTTTGTTGTGGCTTCAGCTTTAAAAAATGTGGACCTTCATTATGTTGCCTCACGCCCTCCAAACGTGAGCACTTCCTTTTATTGGTTGATGCTCTTTTTATGCATTGAGTATGGGCTTTGCAAATGGTGGACATTTTTCTATGCTAAATCGTGGGTCTGTTTGGGTGTGTTCTTATTTTTAAATGTTGGCAGATTCGGTTTTAAATTTGTGGGCAGCTTCATTTGTCTTTTACTATGGCATCAAGCTCCCCATGGTGTCCTCCCTGCGGCTCCATCCATGTGAGTGGGCATGTGTGCTTAGATGGTGTGGTTTTTGTTCTTTGTTGTTACCATATTATGTGGAGACCCCTGCCTCCAAACGGCTCCTCACCACAGAATACCCCACTCTTGCATGGGCTAGCTTTTATGCTCATGAAGATCCATCTAAGATTGCCTCAGCACAGGCAGATAGAAGATATACCAAAGGAAGTCCCTCGAATTTAGTTGCATCAATATTGCACAGAATCAGCCCCTCACTATCAATAAAGTTAGAGCCATTGACTATTTCACTCTACTCAACATTGGAGTCACAGTTAGCCAATCTTGTTAAGGTTCTAGATCACCACAAAAAATTTGCATCTCAACTTTGTATGCCTCACTCCTCTGTATTAAAATGAGTGCATACAAGAGGATCCATGTGTTCACTGAAAGTCTTCTAGTAAATTTTGGCATTTGACTTTAAATAAGTTCAACAAAAAAGATTCCTTGTAATACTAGATCATGGAAGGCTGCTCAAACGGCTAGTTGTAAATCATGAGCATCATCTTTCCTTTTCTCATAGCTTATCATGTCCACTCAATACAATTTTAATCTGCAAGTATTACTTCGCATTCTGAGGAAATTAGTCGGGCCCAAAATGGGTCTGGCTAAAAAAAAATTTGCATTTCAAACAATTGACTTGCAAAACTGATCCATTAACCATCTGGAACTTATCAAAATCAAGTTTGATCACTAAACTGATTGTTAAAAACTCATTTTATCATTTTTTGCTAATTGTCAAATTTGCGCCAGGAAGTCTGTTGACTGGCCTTAAAAACTGACTCGAACCTCTGAGCAGGCTCTGAAAACTGACACACTAACTCTCTATTCCACATGCTTTTACCCAGTCAAATCTCGTCTCATGAAGAATTCCTAGTTGAAAGATATTCTTCGTTAAAGTTGCCTTCTCAAAATTACCTGCAAGTAAACAAGTCAGAAAACAACAAACTAGGTTCGGATTTTGGCTTTGAAAACTAGGCAAACGGACACTTGAGGTTTTGAAAACAGGGAGACTAATACTTTTCCATGAGGATAGTATGATTCCAAAATTTCAACTCATTAAGAATAACTGGGCGCAAATGGCAGACGTTCAAAGTATGCTACTTAGATTTTGCAGATTAAAAGCATTGACAAAACTTTTTTTGCGAATGGAAATGACCCAGAAAAGTGTGTAAATGGATTCGTCAAGATTTATAAACTGGCAAACTTAAAGTATTTTTAGAGGAGAATACAGGTGAACAAACCATTCAACCTCACCTATCACAGATCAGGAGATATGATGTCACGAACAGGGGTTCCAATCAATCTGTAAATGTTGACACTATTATAACTTTAGAAATTGCATTTTGGAATCGCGTTTGAAAATTTATCAAATGGATTTGTCATAAGCTAACACTTAAAACATAGCAACTCTTTGACATCTACAATGCAACGCAAAAGGAATTTTAACATTTGGGTCAATTGGTCAAAAGTTACAACACGTCAAACAGGGCTTCCCAGAAATTTGAATACTTTGCAAAAACATGAAAACAGTAACTGACCAACTTTGAGGGATTCAAAACCTAGTCAAACGGACTCGAAACGACTCAAAATCTGAAACATAGGTTCTCAGGTATGGACACTAGACACTCTCAAAGTGAAAAGTCACAAAACCTTTCTTGGGTGAGAGATATTCAAATGCAAACATAGCCTCCTGTCGTTATTTGACACTAGGGCAGAATTGCAAATTTGACAAATGCTTGAAACAGGACTTCGCCAAATAGCTCAGAATGACAATTTATCTTCATGGAACAGGTAGACAGGCTGAATGGAGAGTGTTAGAAATATTGAACACCATGGGGCCTTACAGGTACAGCTGGGTACATGTGCACTTAAAAATCGTTTATAGGGCTCAAATTTCTCAATGGTACTCAAAATTGACCTTGCAATTTTTAGTCCCAACAGTATCCTTCTCCCCCCTTTATCAATAATATTCTATACAGATAATCTTCTTTATACATATATACATTTCATACTATACTTCTCCCCCTTTTGACATAAATGCAAAAGGTGTATACTTTCTATATGTTAATACCAAAATTTGATAAGAATTCAAGTTTACCTTCAGAATGAGTACCATTTTCTTGTCCCAATTCTCTTGTAACAGCTTGCTTGCATGCAATGCAATCTAAACTTCTGCAGATAATTCCATCATGCGATCAGCTATGGAGAAGTTATTGTCATGGATGGGTGTCTTAGTATGTACAATGTGTTTTTGCAATGTATCGATATTTGGAAGAATCATGCCCTGGATTTATGCAAATGTGGCCCTGATCTTGGCTTCTTCCCTTAATAACTCTACCTACAAATTTGTCAAATATCTAATATTTGAATAATGGGTAGAACTATAACTTGGGTCAAGTGATAGCTGGTGTGCACTTCCCTTCATGTCTTCATCTATCTTAAATAGTTTATCCTTGATTCCTTGTGTGAACATAGATGTGTCATTCAACTTAACAAATAATGAAATGACATTATTAATAGAGGTTTCTAGTAAACCAAGAATAGTAGCTAACTCTACTTGATCTATTGCAATTTTTTGTGCAACTTTTTCTAACACTCTTTTTTCAAACTTTCTTTCAACTCTTTGAAGTAGCTTCTCATGTCCATTCAAGTCTTGATTGAATTTGTGGACAATTTCTACTAACTGATCAAGAATAGGTTGAGTGCTATCAACCTCAATACTCTAAGCATTTTTAAATATATATTTTATATCCTCAAGAACTTGTGTTCTCTTCATCTGCTCTTCTCTAAGATTTTGTTGCTTAGCTCTCTTTTGCAATAATTTGCCTAGGGTATTTAGTTCTTGAGGGTTAAGGGTAGAGATATACCAATTTGGAAGAACAATATCCTCATCTAAATCAATTTCCTCTTCATTACCCTTTTCTTTCATAATAGTAGAAATAATTTGCTTTCCCATATATGAAACTTTAGTACTTGGTTGAGACTTGTTCTCAACTATCATTGTACTAGCTATGGATACATCTAGAATAGAAACAATTGCAGAAACTGATGGGCTAGCAAAAAATGTAGAGATGGCACTAATAGTAGGAATACCTTGTTTTTGCATGGTCATGCCTAATGATGGAGGAATTTATAGGTCGGTAGATGAAGTATTGGTCACTTATGTCAATATAACACTTAGCTAAACAGGTCTAGAGCTTCATGTGTAGGAGTGGTAACCACAAAAAAATTGGTAGAATCTTTCTTGGAGCTAAATTACACTAAGGCTCTGGTTAGAAAATGAGGAAATGAAGCCATTATTTCTGCTACAATTTTCTCTACATTAGTTTCCTCAATGCTTTGAATCTTTGGAAGGCTTGTACCAGTAACTCCCTATTCTTCCTCCTCATCATGCAAATTTGCATCATCAAATTCATCATCTTTAGTTTCTATATTTTCTTTCTCACCTTCATCTATCTTTTCATCAACATGAATAGAAAAGTCACTAGGTTGATGCAACTAGTAGATGTTCTTCCATGTGGCAGTGGCAGATTTTACCACAGATTCAATGTCTTTCATGAGCACAAGACATGTATTGAACTTAGCTATAATCTTCTTTTCATTCTTTTTCAATGCTTCTTTCACCTCTAAATTGTTGAGACTTGGCATAAGCTATCTCAGGGTCTATTTACTAATATCCCTAGTAGTCTTCATTACATTTTCCCATTGTGTTTTAATTTCTTTCAAGAGTGCATCTAGAACTTTTTGTGTGATCTCATCTGGTGAATACTTCCATTTGCCCAACTTTGATAGAAGAATATCTTCAATTTGCTTCTTCTCCTCAAGACTCCTAGTTTCATACTTTAGTAGCTTGAAAAGATTCATGCCAGAACCTTCTTCTAATCTCTTTAGCTTTTCCTAAAGAGTGGAAGTTTTTTTTCGAAAGACAATTTTCTCGTCTTGTTCTTCTTCTCCCATCTTCAATTTTCTTTCAGTCTTGGCTGACCTTCTTGTGAACACAACATTAGAGGATTTCATAAGTCTAATTATGATTACCTTTCCCTTCTTCTTGGGAGGCTCTTCCTTCTCAAATTTAGACTCCTTTACTTCATCTTCTTCATCATTATCTTCTACATCATCTCCTTTTCCTTCTATTAGTAGGATAGTAGGACTTTCTTATTTTATCTTTTCTATCCTCTTCTTTCCTTTTTTTACTACTTGAGGAAGCTTAATCTAAAGCTCTATTCTTGCCTTGGCTTCTTCCTAAATCCAAAAATAGGTTGCTTTAGAATGCACAGGCTCATTTAGTAGAGCCTCAATGATATTTTTAGTGTCATCAATGTTAAACTTATACTCTAGAGGCTTATCCCATGCCACTCTAGGTTTAACTACCTAAATGTATACTTTGTCACATTCCACCATGAAACAAATATCATCCTTGTAATCCTCTATAAGTTTCTTAGGATATAAAATGAGAACATCCTTCCTCTATACTATTGTACCTTTAGAAGGGAAAAAATTCTAAATAAAGAAGAGTAAACAAGTCAAAAGTGATCCAACTTACATGGATTATTCTTTGATCCTCTAATGCTCTCCATGTTCTTGTTTAGCTAATTCAATAACAACTCAGAAAGGTCAAAGGACATGTTTTTCTTCATCACTTTGAGACCTAGATCAACTACCTCACATGACATGTTATTAAGATGACTAGAGTTATAGCTTTTGTTGGCAATTACATGAATGTCAGACTTCAACTCCATGGTAGTGATTCCACTTATCTTCATTCCTCTTCCATCCCACTCAATAAGAGTCTTCTTAGCCAATTCAACCTGACCTATATTGGTTTCTTTAGCTTTGTTCGACATTGGTAGTCTCATGATTCTATGAATCATCTTCCTTGTGATCTAAATGTGTTGGTCTAACCATAATTTCCCATTCTGAACTTGGCTTAAGATGCATCTGATCTATTTTGAATGAAAGTCTCTTGGCATATGTGAAATATGCATTAAGCCCTTAAATTCCAAGTTTTGATGCTTGGATTTCAACACACCATACATACATAGTTTGCTTAATGCTTTGTTAATCTTGAGGGTTCAAAGTTCTTGAATGGAATAGTAGAAAAATGAACATATATCATGCACAAGCAATACCTTAGGTGGAATTTTTTATTGTGCAACAGCTAAGTTGAGTGCTTCTATAATTTTTGGAATCAACTTGAATGTAGGAAGCTCACAATCTTCTCCATGGACTAACATTTATGATCCTTTCTTAATTTATTTTTCTTGAAGATGCCATGCTCGATAGGGTTTCTAAAAACTCAAAGTTCTTGAACATCAAACACTTAAATCAATCAAAAGTTCTAAATTCATTCTTCACAAATAGCTCTTGAAATTTGTGGTGAAATAATGCATTAAATTTCTTTCTTTTAATGAATTTCCTCTTTACAATCACCATTAATGCTTGCTATGTATACTCACTCAATAACAAGTTATCCTCCACTTAGTTCAGCCTTTAATGCTCAAGAGAGATTCATAGCTTGGTAGACATACCATCACTCAGTAGAGTCACCAACAACTTAGTGTCCACACACAATACTCTAGTGTATCCCAACCTTGCTTGATAGGGTCTTGCAATCTGACCTAGCTTGGTAAGGTCTTGTACTTTTGCAATCACTTAGTGATCCTTATGCATCTTAAATGTTGGTATGGGTCTTTTCTTCTTACTGGCTAGAACTAATGAGGGATGTCTACTTCTGAATCTTAGTTCCAGTTATTCCCATAGGGAATTAAGTTGGAATTATTTAGTCACCCAAATTTTAAGTGACATTCACTTCATGACTTGGACTTGCATTCTTAGGAGATTTTGGTAACCATTTCTACCTCATCTACTTTCTAATATTGTCAGGTTTGGCTTTCTTTTCATCTTCAATTCTTCCTATGTTCATAGAGTTCTTGGAAAGATGTTATGTACAAGTAAAACACCTTTTTGTGGTATCTATTTTCCTCTTTTGATGTTTCACAATCCCATCCAAATATTGCTTTCACAATCTATTCTACTAGATTCAATTTCTTGGTTTTGCATTCAAAAGAGTTGTTTCCTTGCTTATTGAAACTATAACACTTTGCTTCAAACTTATATTTCTCCGTGCATTCACTTTCTTTATGCCCATGCTTATTAAAATTGTAGTACTTTCTATTTAATTTAGGTTTCCCATTGCTTCAACATCTGTTTGATGTATAACCTATCTCACCACAATGATTGCAAGTAGGCTTTTCGTTCTTTTGAACTCCTTGCTTGGATGATTCTCCTTCTTTTGATTAGCCTAATCCTACTTTTTCTTTATGTCTATACTAATTTTTCTCATTCAACTGATTCATGTTTTCTTGAGATTTCATGATCCTTTCATTGGTTTTCTTTTCAGTGTTGAGATCATTCTACAATCTTTCATTCTCTGATCTTACATTCATGAGTTCTTCATTTACACTAGTGAGTTGATCAATAAAATCTACCTATTGAAGGGAAACTTGATTGATTTCATTGTTCTTTCCTTCTATCTCTTCTATGGATTTTTCCTTTTGTTCAATGACTTCACATAGTTTGACTGATTGGATTTCTTTCTTTCTTTGTATCTTTCTTACTTCTTCTTGGAGGGTAAGATTATTCTCAAGTAGATCTTTCATGGCTTCATCAACTTCATCTAAATTTTTTTCCGGACATATGTCTTCAATTCTTTCTTCAATGTAGAGATTGCCATTTAATTATTTTGTTGGTTCCTTCTTTCTTTACAGAGATTGAGAGAGATGTTCTCCTTCCTTTTTGATATTTCCAATAGCCAATTTCAAATCCAACTTATTATTCTCAATAGCCTTTTCTAGCATGTATACCTCCATTACCTCTGATATTTTTTCAAGTTGTTAAACTTATTTTGTGAGAACCAAAGATCTCCGATACCAATTATTGGAAATATAAGGTAGGCAAGGTTACTGAGAGGGGAGGGGTGAATCAAGAACCCATAAACTTTATCTTATTTCACCAATTCATCCTTCATTTAATATTCTGATCTAATTGCATGCATGAAAGAATGAAAGTAGTAAAACATTCATAACACTTTGAAAAAATATATGGTGACCCAAAAACCTTCCAAAGAGAAAGTAAAATTAGGGTGGGGATGATACCCACAAGCTTTAGTACTACAATATAAAGTTGGCCTATTAAGGCTTTACAATTAATCACTTCTAATGATCTACCCTATTAGGAGCAATAAGGACTACTAGGTCCACCTTATGAAAGGATTTATAAAAAATACAATGAAGTATGCACTCCGTAAAGAGATTTAGCAAAAGACTGTTAAGTCTACCCTAATAAAGGATTTAACTAATACACTATTAGGATGAACTAGTGGTTGATCTTCAATCTACAACTCTAATTTCCTTGTTGAGACTACTTGTAATGTGATGATCACCTTGCTATAATAGATATGTCTTTGTTGTACCATATACTACTTGTAGTCTTTAATTTGCACTCATATCCTTCTTTATTGAATGCTTCTTACTCAAATGGATGTGATACAATATTATATATATATATATATATATATATATATATATTCAATTAATAATTTATTAGAGTCAGCTACAATTCCATTTTCATCATAATCCACAAATTTGGCCCAAATGTTATAACTCACTTTCTAAGTACAGACTTGGTGAAGTTCTAACACTCGATAACTACTATCAACACTTGGCATCTTCTGGCACTCGGTTGAAGTAAAGGCTTGGTCCATACTGATCACTTCTAAGTAGTGAGAACTCAATTAGCTCTGGTGACTTAGTGAACACTAAGAAAATTGACATATATTGAATCACTTGGTTAACACTCCATGGCTCGATCAATAATAGATTCACATCACTAACACTGTGAGCTTGGTAGACACTATAAAAGATGGTTAACACTAAATAACCCAGTAGACACTACTACACTTGTAATGAGTTGTATATAGAATCTAAAGCTTGGTAGCAACTATGAAACTCGGTAGTAATTGTATATTGACTTCTTGGCTTGGGAGAAACTTGAGCACTTGGTTAACACTACTGAATGGAAGATAAGATCGATAGAAACTATAGAGTTTAGTAGCAATGTAACCAATTGACTAAGTGTGAGTCAGTAATAGACAAACTAACCTTAATGTCAAAAATTTCATACTTGCAAGTCATTTTATGAATAATTCATCAAAATATAGGACATGACTATTTTCTAGGGTTTTTCATGAGGAATGACAAATTTTTAGAAACCCTAAGTAGAAAAAATACTTTTTCTTCCTAATTTTTACAAGGTATTTCAAAAAAAAAATTTGGGTGAAAAATCTAGCCAATAGAGGCCCTTTCTAGGGATGCATGTCCCTTGCAGGCATGACAAGGATTCAAATTTTTTGGAAGAATCAGACCACTCCAACACATCTCTCAAATAACTTTATTGAAAGCAACAAAAACTACTCCTAAATTGTACAAATGATGGTCTCAGGCCACCAAACTTCAACACAACTCTTACCTCTGTCATATACCTAATTTTAATTTTCAATTTCATGAGGTAAGCTGAAAACATCTTTCTGATCAGTTTTACCGACAAAATCAACATTCTAAATTAGCTCATTTGGTAAAACAAAATAACTCTCTTCACTTTCATAGTGCATATACCAATCAAAATTTTCTTCAACATCATGCTCACTATGAAAGAGTGAATCAGCATGCTCATAGAAAAGAGAACCAAACTAAAAACCATCATAAACATATGACAGATGCATGTTATCAATAGGAAACACAAAGGCTTCATATTCTAGTTCAATAAAAAAGTTGCATGTGCCAAGAGCTTGCAACTCACCTTATGTAACGAGATGTGAAGAGTACATAAAATCTGATTTCAAATCATTTTCAGTCCTAATACTCATCCAATCAGATTTATTACATGCTAAAACTTCTTCATACTCAAACTGATTAGTCACCAAGTTTGAAAAACTATCTTCAAAGTGCTAACATAAAATATCCTGATCATAATCATATTTTTCATCTAACAACTTTTTAGAGTGAGCTTTGAACTCATCAAACTTATCATCACAATATTGATCAACATATTAGGAGAACTCAAACTCAGATTCACAACTTCCAATATTCTCCTTTTCATCATATGAAACATCAAAACCTATTGCAACATCCTCAACATGAGAAGAACTTGAATTAGTACCAAATTTCCCTTCAATAACATCCCCCAGATCTAAAAAGTCATCATGTGCATAGAAATTTGATGTCCTATATGTTAGAATGAATGTTGATGATACTACATTAGGGAAGTATCCTAAGCATTCTTGAGTACTGATATGTTGTATTCATGACCATGTTTTTCATTGACGTCAACGTAGCAGTGTTTTTGTAAAGACTGAAAGAATAGCAATCAGGGATCTTATGTTGTGCAATAACTATGAAAGGCATAAGTAATGCATAGATAAGGACATGTTCCATAATTTTTACTGATGATGTGGTTAACTGCACAGATTCTAAGTCAATGGTGTATGAAAGTTACACATGATTTACTAAGAGTAGTGTAGAAATAGAGTATTGGGAAATAGTGTTCTGATGATTGTTTGGTATCTGTCATGTGAGATGTAATGAAGAGATGCACAGTCATATAGTGATAGAGGAAAATTGTGTGGTGATGTCAGAAAGTGTACAAGAGTTGGTATCGTACATGTGAATTTCTGTATAGACTATGAGATAGGGTTGCAAGCTTTGGGTTTAACCATGGACGAAACTCTATAGTTAAGTGTCCTCAAGATAGAGTAGTATTGGGATGGGTGACCTCCTAGGAATTCCCAATGCTTCACCCCTATGAGCATCACCTAGATCCAATGAGTGTTATGTGTTCCATTTATTCTCATGAGAGATGGATTCATGTTGAATCACTACTCATGAAACATGGGTCAATGAGTTTTACTCAAAATCACACAGTTAATTCCTAATAGCAATATCACAATTTGACTTGCTATGGAAATTACCTCCTACTTATCAAGTGCTATTATAATTATCAATTGATTAATTATCTTATTTTAATTAATTGGGAAAGCCTCAAGGCTGACTCAAGAAATTATTATGAAGATACGGTATAAAGGAAAGATGTTTTCCTTATTTGTAATGTGTTTTAAAGGATCTAGATAAGAAGATCAAGCGAGTGAAAAGTAAAGTTACAAAGTGTTAAAAGGAGTAGAATGCTCATTGAATGTGAGTAAGCGATCCAAGGGATTATTGGATGCACAATATGAGATCTAGTTACAAGATCTAAAGGAACAGAAGTTTAGTTGACATGATAGAGATAGAGGAAGGAAGTATAATTCAGTTCTATTATCCTACAAGGAATAATATAGAGATCATTTGGATAGTGGGTTCATTGGTCTTAACCTTGAAGCTATTTGGGTAGTGGTTCCAGCTATCTTCCATAACTCCTAGCAGGGTTGGCACAACTCCTAACAAGGTTGGAATCTCCTAACAGGGATTAAAAGTCTCCTAACAGGTACTCGTATGTATTAAATGTTGCAATAGACTCCTAATATGGTCTATCATCTAATAAGGAATATCTATATTAGTACATTATCTTGTGGGTACCATCCCCACAATGGTTTTCCCTTTGATCAAGGGTTTCCCTAGTTAACATATCTAGTGTTAATTATGTATAAGCATCTTGTTGTGGTTTTAGTTTATTTTACTCACATGGTTAAGTTTTTTTAAGGTTAATGATTGTGATAATATTTGGATAACCGTTTCACCCCCTACCCCCCCCCCCCCCCCCCCCCTCAATTATATCAATGGACTATATATTCCTAATAATTGGTATCAGAGCATCAGGTCGTTGAAGAAAAAACTTAAAAATTTTGGTAGATCATGGCAAGAAAGATTAGTCCTAAATCTGATGGAGGAAATTTTATCACACAAAAACAGAGCTTCTTGGTGAATTATTAGATATATGTAAAGATCTGGACATTGAGTTTCCTGATCTAGAATTCTTTTATTGCATAAAAAAGAATGGGAGCAAAGATAGATCCATATGCAAAGAAGAAAAAAAGATCAAGGAAGGTATTGATTTTCTTATGTAAAGGGAACTAGAAGGCATGAAAATTTTCATTTGTTGGACATGTCAAGAATTAGGTCATTTTTCATCAAAATTTCCTAAGAGAGTAAGAAAGTCTAGAAAGAGTTCACTATGTGAAAGATTTAAAGCTATAATGAAAAGATTTTTCAAAGCCTATAATGATAATGAGCCTGAATTGGATATGAAAGAGGAAGTAGTAGAAGGGATAGCTTTGGTAACTATTGTTGATCGAAAGGCTAACCATGAAAATGTTGAAGTTCTCTTTCAAACTAACAATGATTTGCAAAATGATGTATTATCTATTAAGCATAGAGAAGAGAAGATATTTATGTTAGTGTAAATTTTTATTATTTACACTTTACTTAAGTTTACTTAGGATAAATGCATTTATTTATTAGTTGTCATCAAGGAGTTAGCATACTTTCACGTATTGACTTGTTGACAACATAGGAGTTTGTTCCTACCTTGTCATACTTATCCTCTTGTCTACATGGAGGATTATCCACCTTTTGTGGATGCATACTGAGTCATCATGCTTATCTCCTAGCGCTTTCTAGCTCATTCTAGAAGCTTCCTAGAGGCCTTTATAAATAGGCTCTCCTAGTGTATTTGCATATCATATTATACAAAAATTTACTTTATAATTGAGAACATGACTTTCTTATTTTTAGACCAAACCCTTGCCTCTTCTTGTCTTTTTCTTCTTTGTGATAGGTTTTCTACGTGCAACTGATTCAAGGGCTTTTGGATTTGATTTGTGTATTTGCTCAAATCCAACATGGTATTGGAGCCAAATCTATTGTAGCTTGTTTAGAATTTGGAAAAAAAGGAGAAAGAGGGTTTGATGTTATAGATCTGACATTTTTTGGGCTTTTTTCTTGATTTTTTGGAGGTGTGATGGCAATGATTCAGAAAAAATAACTACAGAGGTGGTTTTCAAATAGCAATATCTCCCTCATACGGACTCATTTTTTTGAGCAATTTTTTTGTTTTGGGGTAGAATTTTGTGATCTACACATTGGTGCATGAAGTTTGACATCTCTGTTTTTGAATTTTTCTACAACTCAAAAATGCCATTTTTTGAACCTTCAAAGGCTTTATTTGGGCTCATATGGACACATATTTCAATGTTATTTTTTTAAAAGTGCACAATTTATTATCTACTTTCTAGATCTGGAATCAGTTTGGTGAAATATTGAGCTCCTTTTTTGGTGTTGAAGTAGAGGCTTCAGTTTCCTCCCTTTCTACATCTAGAATCCAAGTTCTTTTCTCAGTTTTTGTGCTTTCTATAGTTGTTTCTTTGGTATTTGAGGGATGTCATTATAAATTGTGGGAGGGAGCATTTTCTTTTCTATAATTTACTTCAAAATAGACTCTTCTTCTTTCATCTTCTTCTCTCAATGTCAGATCCTTCTATGACTTGGCTAATGCTGCACAACTATCACATCCAAAAAGCACAAATGACTAGGCTTCTCATGTCACAAGGTTTATGGTCATCTCTAGCTGAGAACCAACCTATTATGTACTGCCCTTTTGAGGTTCTTCATCACAAAAAAAAAATAGATGAGACCATGGGATTGATTGCACTGAACATCTTAGATAGTCTCCTATTTCACTTGGATGGTTTAACCACTCCTCAGGCTATTTGGACCAAGTTCACAACTTGTTTGGCATAGTGAATGAGTTCCAAGCACTACAGCTTGATGTAAAGTTGAATTCTTTGACATCTACGAACTTCCCCACCATTGAGGAATTCTCGATGAAGTTCAAAATTCTACATACAACTTTGCAAGGATGTGGGAAAACCATAATAGATATTGAGTGTATTTTTTTGATACTCACAAAGTTGTGACGACAATATCAATTCTTTTCTTCCACTTTCTACTCCACTATGGATGCCTTAGGTAATAGACATTAGATGCCTTCTTTTGAGATATTCTATGATAGGTTAACTCATGAGTAGTTCAAGCTCACTTAGATGAATTCACTTATAGATTCACCATCACAAGTATTGCTTGCCAAGGATACACAGGAGTAGAAGCCGAAGTAGATATTCCATTCCTCTTCTTAGCACTCTACTGGTCCATCCTCTTCTTCTAAGAAGAAGTAGAAAAAGAAGACTAAGACTCCTACTTTTTCCTATTGTGAGAAATGATCTCATGATGAAGCACATTATTTTCAAAAGAGATTGTATGTCTATGAGAAATAGATTGCAGATTTGCAAGCTCTTCTTCAAAAGAGCACTATTTCTTCTCCATCCTCTTCTATCTCATAGGGGTCTACCTTTTAGTCTTATTCAATTTCTTCATCCACCACATTAGATTTTGGATAGGGTCATGCATTACAACCATCCATTATATCCCCTTCACAGGTCCCTTGGATACTAGATTTAGGTGCTTCTAACCATATGACATCTTCTCAAGGTGTCTTATCCACTATTGAGGCTTCTCCCATTCCTCATATTCTCATGGAGAATAAAATTGCCCTACCAGTTGATGAGAAAGGTTAAGTTCACATCTAGGATGGTATACTCAATGATGTATTGTATCTTCCATCTCTATCTATAAACCTTCTCTCAATTTTTTAAATTACATACAGTGGACCAGGGAAGACAGTTGAGTTCACTATAGATTCAGTCTTCATTTGGGATAGTACAATAGGAGGCCTTATTGCTATAAGGATAGTTGATCCTACTGCCTACCTCTACACCTTCTCACACTTCAATCCACATCTCCATTTTCATAGCATGACTCTTCTCTTTCGCAAGAGCATCATGTGGTGCAATCAAGATACTTGAACCTTTGTATTGTTCCTAAGATCATTGCTTTGACTCCAACACCACATATATATGAGGTATTTTCTCTTTAGCAAGATTCTTCTTCAGATCTGCCTAACCCTCAAACTCTATTAATCAAGCCTCCAAGTGCACTTGTCGAGGATTCTATAGAGGACATTCATCTCCTCTTTCATGACAATGTCAGCACACTTTCCTTGGGGATTCCCTTTTAGGATCATCATGTTTTCTCCTTTGAGCATTAGTTAGGCCTTCCAGTTTCACCTCTCACTTAGTGGTTTCCTTTTTCTATTCCCTTGTTTCTTCCACATTGGTTCAATACTTTCTACAAGGGCTCCATCATTCTGGAGGGTCTTTGGTGTCTCTTCTCTATCTCATGGGGGAATTCTTGTAGTTATGGTTTTGAGAGAGTCTCTTAAGCCATTTTAGGTCTATGCTTTGGATTACAAAATTTTTCCTTAGGGGGTCTTGTTGAGGCCTTCCTTCATATTTCTTTTAACATGTTTATAATTATCTCTTTTGGGGGGAGGACTTTTCCCATGTGGTTTTCTATCTTTCCCCATTTTCAGAGGTTGCATTTATTTGCATTTGTACATGGGTACCTAACATGGCCTTGTTTATGGGACCCATTATGCATTTCATCATAGCTTTTGTGAGCTTAAGTTCATTCCCCTAAGTTGCACTTAAGGGGGGGTGTTAGTGTAAATTATTATTATTTACACTTTACTTAAGTTTGTTTAGGATAAATGCATTTATTTATCAATTGTCATCTAGGAGTTAGCATACTTTCATGTATGGACTTGTTGACAACACAAGACATTGTTCCTACCTTTTCATACCTATCCTCTCATCTATGTGGACGATAATCCACCTTTTATGGACATATGTTGAGTTTTCATGCTTATCTCCTAGCACTTTCTAGCTCATTCTAGAAGCTTCCTAGAGGCCTTTATAAATAGGCTCTCCTCTAGTGTATTTGCATATCATATTTTACAACAATTTACTTTTTATCTAAGAATATAATTTTCTTATTTTTAGACCAAACCCTTGCCTTTTCTTGTCTTTTTCTTCTCTATGATAGGTTTTCTACCTATAGGTGATTCGAGGGCTTGTGGATTTAATTTGCATATTTTCTCAAATCCAACAATCTAAACCTAGAGATGAGATAAGAGTTAAGATGTCAACTCCCACCTACAATAGAAATATTGCAAAGAATCACCCTCTAGAGTAGATAATTGGGACAAATGATAAAGATGTGGTGACAAGGAACAAAATGAATGAGGAATTGTGTCTAATTTCATAAGTGGAAGCAAAAAGAACAGATGAAGCTTGTAAGGATGATCATAAAATTCAAGAAATAAAAGAAGAATTGGATTAGATTGAAAAGAATGAGACATGGGAATTATTTCCTAGACCTAAACACAAGAATGTAATAGGAACAAAGTGGGTATTCAAAAATAAAATGAATGAAAAGGAGTTGTGAAAAATAAAGTCGCACTTGTTTGCAAAGGTTACTTATAGAAAGAAGGCATATATTATGAGGAAACTTATGTACCTGTAGCCAAAATGGAAGCAATAAGGATTATATTGGCTTATGAAACAAGAAAAAATTTCAAGGTTTATTAGATGAATGGCAAGCAAGCTTTTCTAAATGGAGAACTTAAGCAAGAAGTCTACATAGGGTAGCATGATGGATTCCCTCTGATAGAAGGAAAAGAGATGGTATGCAAATTGAAGAAAGCATTGTATGGTCTTAAGCAAGCACCTAGAACCTAGTATGCAAGGTTCGACAAGTATTTGACTAAGCTTGGATTTATAAAAGGTACAATAGATGGTAATTTTTATTTGAGAAAATATGATGATGGTTTGTTTATCATTGTAATATTTGTGTGGATGACATAACATTTGGAAGAAATGATAAGAAAAGCGATATGTTTGATGAAGAGATGAAAATTGAGTTTGAAATGAGCATGATATGAGAAATGAAGTTTTTATTAGGATTGTATATTGCACTAAGTAGAGATGGGATATTTATTTCACAAGCCAAGTATCTGAAAGACTTGTTGAAAATATTTGGATTAGAGAGTTGAAAACTTATTAGTACAACCATGATAATTGGTCATAAGTTATCTAGCAAAGATGAGACACCTACAGTTGAGCAGAAGAAGTATAGATATATGATTGGAGGATTGCAATATCTAACTCACACCAAACTAGTTATAGAAAATATAGTTTGGATTGTAGCAAGATTCCAAGCTGGTCCTAAAGAGTATCATTATGTAGTAATAAAGAGGATATTTAGATATTTGAAAGGAACATTTAATTATGGGATTTTGTATGATAGATCAAGTGATTTCACCTTGTGTGCTTATACTGATGTAGATGGGGTAGGTAGTATGGATGACAGAAAGAACACCAATGGTGGAGCATTCTTTCTTGGAGGAAGATTGGTTTCTTAGTTGAGCAAGAAACAAGACTATATTTTATAGAGTAGAGCTAAGGTAGAGTATGTTGCAGTAGAAAATAACTATAATCAAGTTATGTGGATGAAGAAAATGTTGAAGGATACTAGAATTGAGTTTACAAAACCTGTTATCATTTACTGTGATAACACAAGTATAGTAAGTATGTCTAAGAATCCTATTTTGCATTCTAAGACAAAGTACATATCTATTAGGTATCATGTCTTGAGAGAGAAGGTAGTAGAAAAGGATATCAGATTGGAGTGCGTAAGTAATAAAGATCATATTGTAGATATCTTTATGAAGCCTTTGCCTAAAGATAATTTTGAGTACCTAAGAGGTATTCTTGGGGTTATGCCCCTGCCTACTTTTGAGTAGATGATATAGAGAGTGCATCAATCCAGTGGTACAAAGCACTATCATTTGACTAGATTAAATGGTTATGCTTCGTGTATGGGGGAGTATCTAGTATGTACTAAGTCATTAAGGACTCTTGGTGTTTGGTATTTGGTATTTTTTATTGAACATTATCTTTGGACACTTGAGTTGATTGAAGAGTTGAAGAAGTAGTTGTAACAATTGGTATATAACAATTGGCAACAATTGGTATCTTGTATAACAATTGGTATTTTGTATATGTTTTGAGACCTTTGACATTGATGTCAATGGGGGAGAGAATGAACATGAAAAATGTATCCTAAGTTATGGAGGAGTAGTGTTATCTCTTTAGGGAGATTTAGAAAGATTCATCTAAAAGAAGCAAGTATGCACTTGATGCGCACCTGATGCATTGCGAGCCTTTTAGTGTCAAGTTAACAATTGATTTCTATCAAGAGATAAGATTTATATATGATGTATTGAGATCTTTTAGCATGTGTGAAACTAATTTCAATTGTAGTAGCTAGATGATTTCAAATTGATCAAAAGGATTTGAGAAGATGACAGTAGTAGTAGCAATAGAGTACAGTTTGGTATTCTTGGAACTTAGATGTTTTTCATCTATGTTGCCATCAATGCCAAAGGGGGAGATTGTTAGCATGAATTTTCATGATACTAAATTGGGGGAGTATCCTAAGCATTGAAGAATATAGATATTTTGCATTCATGACTATGTTTTTCATTAATGGCAACATAGTAGTGTTTCTATAAAGACTTGAAGAATAGTAGTTAGAGATCTTATGTTGCAAAATAACTGTGAAAGGTATAGGTAATGCATAGTTAAGATAATGTTCAAGAAGTTGTCTTGACGACATGGTTAAGTGCACAGAGTCTAATTCAATGGTGTATGGAAGTTACACCTAATTTACTAAGAGTAGTATAGAAATAGAGTATTAGAAAATAGTGTTCTAATGATTGATTGTTATCTTTCATCTAAGATGTAATGAAGAGATGTGTAGTCACATAGTTATAGAGGATAGTCATGTGGTGATGTTAGTGAGTGCACAAGCCCTAATATCACCCATGTGAAGTTTTGTATAGATTGTGAGTTGACAGTGCTATTGTAATTATGAATTAATTAATTTTCTTATTTTAATTAATTGGGAAAGTCTCAAGGCTAACTCATTGAATTATTATGAAGATATAGTATAAAAGAAAGATATTTTCCTTATTTGTAATGTGTGTGTAAGGATCTAGATAAGAAGATCAAGTATAAAGATATTTTCCTTATTTGTAATGTGTGTGTAAGGATCTAGATAAGAAGATCAAGTAGAGTGCAAAGAAAAGTTGTGAAGTGTGAAAAGGGGTAGAATGCTCATTGAATGCAAGTAAGTAATCCAAGGGATTATTGGATGTGTAGTATGAGATCTGGGTACAAGATTTGAAGGAGCAGAAGTCCAATTGACATGACAAAGATAGAGGAATGAAGTACAATTCAGTTCTATTATTCAACAAGGAATAATACAAAGATCATTTGGACAATGGGTTCATTGGTCTTAACCTTGAAGTTTTTTGGGTAGTGGGTCTAGCTATCTTCCATAACTCCTAATAGGGTTGGCACAACTAATAGGGTTGGAATCTCCTAACAAGGATTGAAAGTCTCCTAATATGGATTCATGTGTACTTAATGTTGTAATAAACTCCTAACAAGGTCTATCCTCTAACAAGGAATGTTTATATTAGTACATTATCTTGTGAGTACCATTCCCACCAAGGTTTTCTCTCTAATCAAGGGTTTCCCTAGTTAACATATCTAGCATTAATTGTGTATGAGTATCTTGTTGTGGTTTCAATTTATTTTACTCACATGGTTAAGTTTGTTTAAGGTTAATTATTGTGATAATAGTTGGATAACTTATTCATGCGCCCTCGCCCCCCCCACCCCCACCCCCCCACCCTCTTAGCTACATCAATAGACTATATTTTCTAACACTATCATATGTACCTCCAAATCTTTAAAAAGATGGTTTTAATTCTATATATCTTTCCACATCAAACTTTAGGAAAGTGACTTCATTAAATGAAGAAACATCATAAGGGAAAATATGAGCATCCTTAGAAATACTTACATACATTTCAAAATCATGAGCTAACAAAGCTGAAATTTCATCAGGGTTCAAAAAGCCTTCCTCACAAATCTTCTCCTCTTGGTTGTGATTATTATTTGGATGACATGAAGAACTTAGAATAGTAGAAACATTACTCATAACTTATGAAAAATTATAAGCCTGACTAGACTCATTTTCTTCATAATAAGAATTACCTCCACTACTCTTAAATACAATTCCTCACTCTCATATACACTATCACATGATTCATTTTCAGTTATGTATTCACCTTCATCATGCTAACTACAACCATCTAATTCACTAAAATTTGAATCCTTCTCTTCACACTCAGAAGACAAATTATCATTATCTATGGATTCATTACCTTCATTTTGACTTTCAGCACATCTACTATCATCATTAGACGATTTACAATAAACTCCATTGTTACACAAATTACTTTCCATCTTCTTGATGTATTCTTCAACTTTCAAAATATTTTGTAATTTCAAATGTGTTGGCCAATCAACTGAATGAAGCACAAAGACTTCTAGGAAAATAATGGGTAAAGAAGATTCCTTAGTTCTTAAAGAAAATTGCAGCACCATGAGTGTTGATTTGAACTTCATATAAAACTTATCATCTCTTAAACCTTGAATACTTCCTACCATATTTCTTATGAAACTGAAAATCTAATTGTGGAGTTCCTTTTTCATCTCTACAATATCTTCAAGCACACTTTCATAACTTGGTAAACTAACTTCAGATCTAAGATCTAACTCCATTGTTTGATTAAAACTTCTATCTACCTCTTTCCTTAGTGTTGATATTCACTAAATAGAGGAAACCATTTCTTTTCATTTAACTTTCATGAAAGGGAAAATCATGAAAAGTAAAATACCTTTTAGTGTTGATGTTGAAACTCAATCTACTAGTTTGGCATGGGTGTAAACATGAACTTCTTCACACCATTCATAAAACCATTTAGATTTGCCACCTCCTTGAGGAGGACAAATAAAATCATTGTTGTGATTCACTTTCTAACATTCAAATTCTTAGAACAGAAGATGCATACAACACTTAAACTTATATCAAGAACTGATAACTTATTTTCCATGAACTACTATCAAAAGCTTTAGATCTTCCCATACAAACTTAAAGTCCTTCAAAATATTTACTATGAAATCAACTAGGAAAACTAGTACAAAGATATAGAGTTGCCACCCACACTTTTGAGAATAAAACATAATTTGTCACTTGACAAATTTGGACCAAACTTTCTGTATGTAGGAAAAACATACAAATCATCAAACCACTCCTAGATATTTACAAACTTGGAAAGGAGAACAAAAAATTTCATTCATTCTTAACTCTGAACTTTACAACAACACTTTGAAACATTACCCAGCTGAACTGATTGATGATGAATTCACTAGTAATAGTACAATTTACATTCAACTTTGAAAGCTACTACTCTAAATGAATATTGCATTACTAGGAGACATGAATCTTCACCAAAGAGAAGGAAAACACCTCACAACCATGCTGATATAGCAAAATTTTCACATGCCTTTCTTCCAACTATATTAAATCTCTTTTCACATTCAATACCTCCCCAATAGAGCCACCATTTTGTTGGCTCCTAAATTGACTAGTTTTCAATAATCCAATGATAGGAAAAAATACATCTAGGGGTAGCTAATTCCCATGTTTAACATACTCATTTAGTCATCAAGGCCAACTATAAGGCTATACTCCTTCTTCTTTAGGATCTACAAGACCTAGATGGGTTAACCTTAGATTTTTTCATATGGTACCAGCTTCAAAGCATACAACTGAATCTGGATAAAGCATATTGAAACCCTAATTATTCTATTGCTTATGCAAACAACATAGACATGAAATAGCTAATAACATGACCTATGAACTTGATAAGCTAAGTGTGGGTAAATCCTTTCATCTCTTCAACATAAAAGAGAAAAGACTTTGATTAATGTATTGATTGTAAGAAAAACCAAGTTATGAACAACAAACATATAGATCATGTATCCAATCAATTCCTTGTCTATTGGGAAATTCCACAAATTACTAATACACGTCCCTGGATATCAATGATATATCTCATATATCAAGACTCTAGATCTATCCTATCACTTTGTGAATCAGACATCAGTGTTCATAAAAACCCTCATACTCATACAATATCCTTCTCATGAAACCTGCAACCTTGTCAAGATAAGTAATCATTTACTTGGCTCTTTGTTCCCATAGCAATACCTAACAAGACATACAACTTTAAGGGGTTGCAAACAAGTTTGAGCTCCTTATTCCTAAACCACAAAACATTACAAATAACAGAGATAAGAGATGAGAATTAGAATGAAACTAAGAATTTTGTTGTTCTGCGTATTCATTTCTTTGAAAAAATACATTCAAGATGCATTTAGACAACTATAAAACTACTAAATAAACTAGAAATGTATCTATTGACTTTATTAATGTTGTTCAAATACATAGAGAAATGTTGAGAATTGTGGTATCACAGCAATGGAAAACCTTCCAAACTAGAACCAACCTTGTGGTATCACAGCAGTTGAAAAATAACCTGTGGTATCACAACAATTGAAAATATTTTCAACAAAAACTAGAACCCTTACTCCACATCTTGGAAATCCTATTATAGAGAAGGATTGAACCAAGCTTCACATGGGAGGATGGAGGACAGATGTCAAATTCTTACTGGAAAACAAATACAAATATATTTCTATAATGTTACATTTAAAACATTCTCTGTATTTGAAGAAAACTGGGGAAGTAGTTACAAATTTGGCAGTTGACACTTACTACAAGAGTCTTCAATTTAATTTTTTTTGTCTTCTACTACCCTTAGTTGTGTAACTCTTCAACTACTTCTACTGGTAGAGCATTAATCTCTCCAACTACTTCCAAGAGTTTAATACATTCATTTATGAGAGATTTTCTTTGGATTCCCTATTGTATGGCCTATCATGCTTTTCAAGATAGGCCATAACTTACCACCTTACTATGTAGATCAAGCATCAATGCTCATCCCTCTTGGCTCTATTTCCTCCTGCTCCAGCTCTGCAATGTCTGTACTTACATCAAACCAAGTGGCACCTCTAATTGCACTTTATTATTTGAAAAGATGGAAAAATCTTCATCTTTTAGTATTTCATACACCCAACTCACATTTCCTTTCTTAGCTTAGACATGGTCCTTCAAAACTATTTTATGCCTTTTAAAACTAAGAGTTACGATATTGCAATGACCACCTTGTCACTACTTCACTGTAGTTTATCCTTTTTCTTTATCCTGAGCTATGACCATGCAAAATGGGTTATCTCTAGTTGTTTTGTGGCTTCACTACCCAATTTCCTCACTGACTATAGGAGTTTGCAAAACTGTAATTACATCATTTTATGCTTTATTGCTCCTTCACAATTGTCTATCACTTAAGTTCACTAACCGCTATGATCGATTGATGACTGTCTGACTAACTACTCCACATCCTTGCCATAGTCTAGGACCTAACATTTCTTTTACTTGAAAAAATGTGATAACTTAGAAATCCATCTTGTCACCTCTTTGCAACTGTCAGACATAAAGCTCACTTTAATCATGTGACATTGCAATCACTTTTTTGATTGACCACCACTTTACTTCGTAGCTTCACAATGAAAGGTCTTAACTAAAAATGAAACCTATTGATGTTGCACTATCCTTTTAACCTTAACATTTTCTTTATTTTTCATTCTTGCATCCTTAAATCTTAACCTCGGCTTTAACCCCATGAAGATGTGATTCAAAGAATTTTGCTACTCTAATCACAAATTAGCATTAACTTTGTGTGATGTCACGACTATTTAGACTTTAACTATCTCAATTACCTTTTGCATATTCACAACTTAAATTTCACTTCAATTCAAACTCGTGTGACAGTACAATAGCCAAATATCATTGCCTCAGATCCTTAACCCTGGATCATTCTCAACTGCATGTGATGAAGCAATAACTTTGAACCTGGCTGAAGGTTTTTAATTTTGCACCTTTACAAATTCAACCATGGGTTAACCTTAACATCTTGTGAAGTTGTGATGGCTTGAATTTTAACTACCATGTAAACCCTTCACACCATCTCAACTAAAGATTCCTCAAGCTAGAAATAAGCCACGATCAAGTGATCTTTAGCTTCCACTGCTTTGCAACCCAAACTTGGAGGTTATCCTTAATAGCTACAACATTGTAATGGTCTTGATCTTGATTGCTTCACATCTTTGCAACTGCAAACTCTAATATGTTATTTAGCCTACTGATGTTGTGATAACCATTTTTTTGATAGCTTTCTTCCATCACAACTTTACAACTTAAAAACCTTTATGCCCATTTCATGTTGTGACCCTATGATTTTAATAAGTCACCTCCTTGTAACCCTAACTTTGCAATTATCATTAACAATTGTGATGGAGTGATAACTATTAACTTAAATGTTGTTATTACCTTTTGTACTGTCACAACTTAAAACATTTTAGCCAAAAAGCTATTGTGATCATTTGATCTCCATTGAATTTCTCCTTCACATGCTTAACTTGACAATTATCCCTAATAGCTACGAAGGTGCACTAACCTATTGATAACTGCTTGACATCCTTACATCTGCTAAAATAGTTAGAATTCAAAATGGGGTGATGTTATGACCAAGGCAACTTTGCAACATCACAACTTATAATAATATAGAGATACAACCATATAATATGAAAAATAGCCAAGGAACCTAGGGGTATGAAAAATTAAATGAATAACCATGGTTTTCATGCATCGCTATTTCATACTTGCAAGTCATTTTATGAATAATTCATTGGAATATGGGACATGACTATTTTTAGGGTTTTTCATGAGGAATGACAATTTTCTAGAAAACCTAAGAAACAAAAACGCATTTGCTTCCTAATTTTTATAAGGTATTTCAAAAATTTTGGCTAAGTGAAAAATTAGGCCAATAGATCCTATCCACATGATGTGACAAGCTACATTGTTACCAACTCTAACAATTCCTCCATCATGATTTCTAAACTTAACAAACTTTTTCATATCACCAGTCTTGTGATATGAACATCCAATATTTATAATCTAATTAGATTTTTTTCAACTTGAGAAACTAGGGTTTTTTCTTCTCTAACTTCAATTTCAAAGTTATCTTCTTTTATAGCCACAAATCCTAGTGATGATTATCAACCTTATTAATCCTTAACCATTTGAGCAATATATTCAGCAACCATAACAAGATACTCATACACAATAACACTAGATATGTTAATTAGGGAACCCCTTGATTAGAGGCAAAACTCTAATGGGAATGGTACCCACAAAATAATGTACCAATATAAATGTTCCTTGTTAGAGGATGAACCCTATTAGGAGCCAATGAAATACATTTAGTACATATCATTCCCTGATAGGATACTTTGAATCCTTGTTATGGGATTCCAACACTGTTAGGAGATTCCAACCTTATTAGGAGTTGTGGAAGGAAGATGGACCCACTTTTGAAATAGCTTTAGGGGCAAGACCAATCAACTCACTATCCAAATGATCTCTGTTCCTTGCAAAATAATAGAAATGAACTATACTCATACTTCCTCTTCCTTTTTCTTGTCAACCAGACTTCTCTTCTTCTTCTAATCTCAATACCAGATCACCAATTTTGCATCAAATAATCCCTTGGACCAGTTACTCACATTTACCAAATACTCTTCTCTTTCTTGCTTGATCTCAATCACAATCCATACTTTACAATCAAGGAAAATACCTTCATTTATACCATGTCCTTAAAAAAAATTCCTTGATTCATCTTGAGGCTTTCCCAATGAATTATAATAGGACCACAATAAGATAATTATTTATATTACAATTACACAACACTATTGGCTCATAGTATTTACAACTTTTCACATGTGTGACCTCATACCTTGCACACTCACTAAATTCATCATCAAACTGTCTACTATCACTATCTAACCTTGCATATCATGACTCTATCTCTATTAGGAGATACAATCCATTCATTAGGAACTTCTTCTCAAGAGCTTTATCTATATACTGATCTCTTTAAATTAAGCATATCTTCGACATGTCTTTGACTTACTTCATGTGCACTTAACCACATCATCAAGATACTACAGAACACATCCTTAATCATACTTGACCTGATCATCAATTCTCTATCTATACAACCTTGTTCTTTGTCTGCTACTCTACTATTCTTCATAGAAATACTGCTATATTGACATCAATGAAAATATTACATCAGTGATCTATATTCCAATGATGACATGAAGATAATGAGGAATTCAAAGCATCAAAAGAAGATCCAAAGAACCATGAACTAAGAACCCAGCCTTAGTGAAAAAAAAATTATCGCCCAACCATGTAGACCTTACAATCCACTCCCTAAGCTAGGAGATAAATCTTAGACCCATACATACTAAAAATAAATAAGGGCTCCAAAGTAAAAAATATTTGTAGCTTAAGAAATGAAGTTCACAAATGTCAAAAGATTAAGAAAACTAACTCATAAATCCAAAAGGATTCAAAAGAAATGATCACATGGGAAATAATTAATATCAAGAGAAAGATATGAGAAGT
Source organism: Cupressus sempervirens (assembly GCA_028749045.1). Classification (NCBI taxonomy): domain Eukaryota; kingdom Viridiplantae; phylum Streptophyta; class Pinopsida; order Cupressales; family Cupressaceae; genus Cupressus; species Cupressus sempervirens. The sequence continues at coordinate 100,900,034 of CM053786.1, forward strand.
CCAAGAAAGACATCCTACACCAAGGGTGAGCTAAAATGAAACTAAGTTGATCCTAGGTTGCAAACTTAAGGGTGTCATCACATGATTCCCTAGCAATGGCTCTTGTACCCTCTCCAAACTTGGTGCCTTAGGGAATTCCTTGTAGAAAATATCATGGTGTCATACTCCAAGATCAACATACTATGGATGGAAAGGCTACTAGCTTAATATTTTATGGATGGACAAGCCTTCTCTACCCACCCTCACATAGAGTGCATGTGAATCATAGTCATGGGAGAGACATATGTATATTTAATCAATGTGAATATCAAACCTATTTAATTTCAAAGTAAGTTACCACTTGATTAAAAATGTGACATTGGGTTACCTAAGACAAGCCACTTTGGGCTTCAGCCCACAATGTGAACCACCCTTCAATTATGTTTTAGGTATTAGGATTAGAGAGATAGAAATAAAAATTATATGAAAATATAACTGATATCATAAAGGAATAAAGCACATAGGGAAAAATACAAGTCATAAAGACTTATTATGGTTCATCCTATCCCTAGGCTATGTCCACTACATAATGAGTACAATATTCTTATTATCCAATGATTACAACCTGATTACAATTTGCAATCTCTTGCAACTCAATACCATCATAAAAAATTATTAAATCATCACATGATAAAATTCCTAACCCTAAACCATTTATACAATCTTTTTTCCACTTATAAAATTAGGTCTATATTATTTTGTCTTAACAATTTAACCCTAAAAAAAACCTGATGATTTAACCTTAGGAAATGGTTGACAAGTCAACTAAAAAAATCCTTGACGAGTTAACCAATAAAATTATGAAAAGTATATAATACTTTCCTAATTAGTAACCACATATCAACAATACAAATCACTTCAAGAATAAAATCTCATAGGGTAAAGAAAAGGATCCAATAAGTAAGAATATGGTAAACAATCATGAGCTCCTTAATAGAAAAAATTATCATTCACTAAATATTTGTTGAAAATAATTGGTCAATTGTATGTTGTCTTTGATGTTACAAAAAATGTTATGCATTCATCAATTAGCATCTGTTGAACTCACTAGGGTAATGATGATAGTATTTTGTGGCTGCTAAGCAATCTTGTGTTTGCCAAGTTCAATTGATAGTGTCTACTTAGTTCACTTGAGAGACAAAGGAAAGTTGGAAAGTAATTTTTATTAACTGAGCTCACTTAGTTACCAAAGAGAATTCACTGAAGATAGTGTCTATCAAGTTCACTCAAGAGACAAAGAGAGTTGGCATGAAAACTAATGTTAACCAAGCTCACTTTTTTAACAACCTTACAGAAGAGAGATTTCCAAGTTGAATAGGGACAACCTTGCAGCATGGAAAGAACTTATGAAGTTAGATTTGGTAACCATCAGTTATTCAAGTTTGAAACATTTGGACAATTCTTACAAGGCTCCTACTGGAACGTTAACAGTTGAGGAGATTTCTAAAAAGAAGAATCATAATATCATTATGATTGATATTGCTTCTACTATCAATTATGTTGAATTTGATGAACTTAAAAGTTGTGCTACTGCTCATGAAATGTGGACCAAACTAAAAGATATCTATGGAGGAGATGATAATATCAAAAGGGCCAAAGCAGAAAGTCTTAGAGGCCAGTTTGATTAGGTGAAGATGAGAGAGACATTGCAAAATATGTTGGTTGAATCAAAGCAAGTGTAAGTGCAATCAAAGCCTCTAGAGGAGACATTGATGATAAAACAATTGTAAGTAAAGTACTCAGAACCCTTCTTCCTATCTACGCAATTAAAGTATCTACTATTCAAGAAATGATGTGATGCAAATAATAGGATAAATTTGGATGCTCTAGTGGGAAGATTGACATCTTTTGAGCTGGATAACTATGAAAATTATATTCCTAGTTCCAAAGGTATTGAGTCTCCATTTGAAGCCAAGATTTCACTCAAAATGAAAGGAAAATCAAAAGCTAACAAATCTAAAAGTGAAAAAGAGGAAGAAAGTTCTGACAATGATCTTCAAGTCATTGAAGCTCTACATGCAAGGAAATATCCTAGACGAAAAGGAAAGTACAAAGGCAAGATTCTTCTAATTTTTTTTCATGTGAAAAAGTTGGTTATATTGATGATATTGTTAAAATAAAGAAAACAAAGAAGAAAAGAAAAAAAAAATTTCAAAGGCAAGAAGGAATTCAAGAACTACAAGGACTACAAAGATAAAGGTAAGAAATCTTGTTTTATGGCTAAAGATTTAGGTAGTAGTGATGATGATGAAATGATCTATATAGCTGTAAAAGATGAATCAGATGATGAGTCAAACAAAATGGCACTTATTTCTCATGTGAGTAAAAATGATACATGGATTATTGATAGTGGTTTCTCTCACCATATGACTCATGACAAAAAAAAATTTGAACATATGGAACACTATGATGGTGGAAGTAATAGATTTGGAAATAATGAACCATGTTGCATAAAAGAAAAAGGTTATATTTGACTAACCAATAAACTCAGATATGGCAATGCCTACTGGGTGGAAGAACTAAAGCATAATCTACTGAGTGTGGTAAAATTGAATAACATTGGATTCAAGGTAGAATTCATGAATGGGAAGGCCAAGCTGCTAGATAGAAGAGGAAATCTAGTTGGCTTTGGTAATCAAACAAAAGGTAACTTATTCTACCTAGATCTTAGTGAAATTTCATATTTCATTGCTCAAGTAGAAGAAATTTGGTTGTGGCACAAAAGGCTATTTCATGTGAATTTTCATAATCTAATCAAAATAAGAAAAAATAAAAGAGTAAGAGGTATTCCTAGCTTGAGGAAACCTGATATGGGCCTATGCAAAAATTGTCAAATTGGAAAGATGGGAAAGACTAGTTTCAAAAGTAAGAACTATCATTTAGAAGAAGTTTTGGAGCTGGTTCACATAGACCTTTGTGGACCTATTGGCATAGAAAGCTATAGTGGAGATAAGTATTTCATTTTATTTGTTGATGACTATTCTAGAATTATGATTATAATGTATTTGAAAGAAAAATATGAAGCTTTTCAAAAGTTCAAATGGTATCTGGCTAGAGTAGAGAAAGGAACTGGAAAGAAACTAAAATGTCTAAGGTTAAATAGAGGAGGTGAATTCATCTCTAATGAATTCAATGAATTCTTCACTGAGAAAGGAATCAAAAGAAAAGTATCAATACCTAGTACACCTCAATAGAATGGTATAGCAGAAAGAAGGGATAGGTCCATCATGGATTGTGCAAGAACCTTGATGATTGAAAAGAATATTGCAATCAAATACTAGAAAGAAGTAACCAGCACTACAGTGCATACCTTGAATAGAGTTTAGCTAAAGAAAGACTCAAATCAAATACCTCATGAAATATGGTATGGCTACAAACCTAATGTAAGTTACTTGAAAGTATCTGGTAGTAAATGTTATATCTTGAAAGAATCTAGGAAAGGTAAATTTGATGTAAAAGGTGATGAAGGCATATTCCAAGGAAACTCATGCAGAAGAAAAGCACATAAATTTTTGAATTTATCAACTCGCAAGATTATAGAAAGTGCACATGTAAGAATTGATGAGTTTGCAAAAAAGAGTGAAGTGGAAAGTAGCAAAGAACCTAAGGATTATAGAAGATTTGTGTACTATGAACCTAATACATTTCCTAATCTAAATGGAAGTCAAGAACCTTCATCTACTGAGTCCCCAAAATCTCAAGAAGTACCTGAGTCACAACCAAGGAAACCCAAGTCACAGTCTGAAGGACCCAAATCATATTCAGAAAACTAAGTCAGAAGGACTCGAGTCATAGATAGTGGGACCTAAGCTTGAAGATCATACTGAGCTAGGTGAAACAAGCTCTAAATCCAAAGTAATTGTATTAGCTAGATATGTCAGAAGGCATGATGCACCTAAGTAGATCATTGGAGATAAGTCTAATGATACAATGACAAGAAGCAAATTGAAAGGTACATGTGTACTTGTTGAATTTGAACCTAGAAATGTGAAATATGCTTTGGATAATGAAAGCTATATTGAAGTAATGAATGAAGAAATGGAGCAAAAAGAAAAGAATAAGACTTGGACTCTTGTTCCTAGACCAAAGGATAAGAATGTGATTGGCACAAAGTAAGTTTCTAGAAATAAGCTAAATGAAGATGGAGAAGTTTCAAGAAACAAAGTAAGGTTAGTTTCTAAAGGTTACTCTAAAGAGGAAGATATTGACTATGGTGAAACTTTTTCTCCTATTGCAAGATTAGAAGGTGTTAGAACTTTACTAGTTTATGCAGCACATAAATAAAGTTTATCAAATGGATGTGAAATCTGCATTCTTGAATGGAATTCTTGAAGAAGAAACTTACATTGAACAACCAGAAGGTTTTGTAGATCCTAGCAAAAGGGATATGGTTTGTAAACTACACAAAATATTGTACAGACTCAAGCGAGCTCCCAAAGCTTTGTATGAAATATTTCACTACTACTTGATAAACATTAGTTTTCAAAGAACAAATGATAATAAGTCTATATATCAAGGATGGGCCAAACAAGAAGATTATATTGGCAAAAATATTTGTTGATGACACATTGTTCACTAGAAATGATGACTTGTGCAGAGCTTTTTTAGAAGAGATGAGTAAATAATTTGAGATGTCCATGTTTGGTGAGATAAAATTCTTTATTAGTTTACAGATTTAATAAAAGAAAGATTGTATCTACATTACTTAGTCTAAATACATTAAGGAGATTCTAAAGAAATTTGGAATGGAGGATTCAAAACTAGTTGGAACACCTATGTCTACTGAAAATAAGCTTTCCAAAGATGATAGTTCCAAGGAGGTAGATCAAACCACATATAGATCAATGACTGGTAAACTACAATATGTTCTGCATACTAGGCCTGACATTTCTCTTGCAGTTGGTATGGTGGCAAGATTTTTAGCTAACCCAAAGGAAAATCATATGATGGAAATCAAGAGAATCATGAGTTATCTGAAAGGTACTAAAGAATATGGATTATGGTATAGGAAGGGAGGCAACTTAGAGCTAAAAGCCTTCACTAATGTTGATTGGGCAAGAAGCATTGATGATAGAAAGAGCACCAATATTGGGGCTTTCTTTCTTGGTAAAAGACTAGTGTCTTGGACAAACAAAAAGTAGAATTGCATGTCTCAATCAATAGTAGAGGAAAAATATGTTGCAGTACTAGTCAATTGTTCCAATATTGTTTGGTTGAAGCAACTTTTGGTACATATGAAGATGGAAATCAAGGATCCAGTGGTTATCTTCTGTGATAACACCAGCATAATCAATCTATCAAAGAATCCAATGATGCCTACCAAGACCAAACACATTGCAATAAAATATAATTTCTTGAGAGAATTGGTGCAAGATAAGGAAGTAAGGTTAGAATATGTGAATACTAAAGAATAGATTGCAGACATATTCACCAAAACATCATCTAAGGATGCACCTTTGTATCTAAGAGGTAAGCTAGGGGCCATTCCCCTATCTGAAGCTCACTAAATAAAGTTTAGCGATGCATCAACCTAAGCATGATGAAGATCAGTCAATTGATGCAGTATTGAGAAGGGCATATTTCATATAAATCATTACTTAAGGTACATTGGGAACTATGTTGTTCATAATCTTTGGCATAAGATGTCAAAAAGGGAGAGTTTAATGTCATAAAGAAAGAGGGAGAAGTTCATTAAAGTTTTTTACAGTCAAAGAACTTGGTCAAAAATTTTTAGAGATGATAATTAGAAGAAGATGTTGCAAATAGAGTTTGCTAAGAAGACTAAAGATAAAGGGAGTTCTCATAGATGAGAATTAGAATGAAACTAAGGATATTTTTCTTATTTTATCTTGCTCTATAAATTCATTGTATTATGACATGTTATGTTTCCATCAATGCCAAAGAGGGAGATTGTTGAAAATAATTGATCAATTGTATATTGTCTTTGATGTTACACAAAATTTCATTCATTCATCAGTTAGCATCTATCGAGATAACTCAAGAAATGAAGATAGTTTTATGTGGCTATCGAGCATTCCTTTGTTTGCCAAGTTCAATTGATAGTGTCTACTGAGTTCACTTGGGAGATAGAGAAAAGTTGGAAGGTAACAAATGTTAATTGAGCTCACTTAGTTACCAAAGAGAATTCATTGAAGATAGTGTCTACTGAGTTCACTCAAAAGATAAAGAGAGTTGGCATTAAAACTAGTGTTAACCAAGCTCATTTGGTTAACAAAGGAAAATTTCTTTTCAGCTAGTGTCTACCAAGCAAGGTCAGCCATTGAAGGATTTTCTATTTCTGGTTTTATTGAGTTAAATGAATCTATTTAATGGTTTTAGCTAATTGAGAAGATAAATATTGTTTATTGTAAGTTGTATTCAAGCTAACTTGACAATGTATAAGATATATATGTAAGGTCAAGTTCTGAGATTTTAATGAGAGATTGTGTGTGAAAATGAAGAATGCTTAGAGGAAGCCAATTTGAAGGATAAGCAAAATATCCTTGTGGAGCTGCAAAGATACATTCAATCAAGAAATATTAAGTATTGAAGCTAGAATTGAGATCTGTAATCAGCAATTCAATTGCATCATAAATTAGGTCATTCTCATTGTTACTCTTTAACCATTGTAGTTGTTGGTGTTTTATTTTGATGTTAACAGTACTAAAACTACTAGGCGACAAAAGGCTTAGTACCTAGATATCAGTACATACACAACCTAAAGAATAGCCAATTCTCATTATCACTTGCATATGCAAAGTATTAGGGCCCAACTTCAACAAAACCTTAGACGGTTTTCTACTCTTTTGGCTCTGTAAAACCAGGGCGGGTGCACCCAGGGATGGTTCAAAGATGGAATAATTGTATGAGAATTATCCTTAGTTTCATTTTGATTCTCATCTCTAAATCCTCAGACATATAGGTAAATAACTGATAAACACATCCCTTGAACAGATATGGCCAAGAAATCTTCTATAGCTCTGCAGATGTTTCCAACAACAATGGCTAAATGAAGCTAAAACAATCTAGGCAGGCAAGTGCTGGCCAACTTTGAAAATCTTACAGGAAAGATAAATGAAAATTGATTTTATGATGTATTTTGAAAAAGCTAGTTATAATATACTTCTCTTTTGGCTGAAATACTTTCGATCAGTGCCTAATCCATTGGGAATTCAGAGTCAAGTAAATTCTTAGATCTAATTTGTTGCCTTGCAACGAATTTTCATCAGCAATTCTTACCAGAATTTATCATTCAAAAATCCTTATTAACACCCGAGCAACCTCATCACATTCATCAAAGCCTTTACTTAATCCATTGAATTAACAGCAATAACAAATGGATGTACAGTCTTACTAAATTGCAATCAATTGCATAAGCCTTTTACTCACACAACCTCAAGGTATTTCAGTATTAAAAAGGAGACAAAATTCAGAGAAGAACAGATATGGGGACAGTTCATAATTTGTATTCATTTCCTTTGAAAATGATACATCCTTTACAAAAGACCCAAAAAAACCTTCAGAGAAGAAGCACAGCTCTTTCTACATTCATCCATATCTCAGAAATTTTGACAGACAAAGTATACTATAAATTTCTTTCCAAAAATGTTTGGACCAAAAACAGAACTAAGCATAATACTTAGTGAAAACCAAATTCGGACCCATCTTTAGCCTTGGGATCTCACTTAAATAATGTGAGATGCAACAAGCTTCAGGCTACAGTAGGTGACAGGTGTCCTTCTTTTGAAAAACAAAAAACAAGAATAACAGAAAGGTTGATTACAACAGCACTTCTTGGCGGGTCCCTTTCTGTTATGCTTCTTGGTTGTTATGATCTGCTCTCGTAATCATTCCTCATCTTCAGAGTACATACCCATAAGGTCTGCAAGTGATGTATCATCTTCTGTTACATGCAAAATCACTTTAACTTGGGGATTTTCTATGTCATCATTGCTGACTACAAGAGTAACTATTACTCTTACATCTTCCTCGTCATCTTCTCCTGACATCTGTTCACTAAACTGATCTTTCCATCTATTGAAAGTATCATCATCTGGCCAATCAAAACTTAGGGTTTCTCTTTGTATCTTTATTAAAGAATTGGCATTTTCTTCTAAATCATTGAATTCTTTTCTTATATCAGCATAATACAATTGTATTTTTACCAGCTCTTCATTTGTCTTTGCCCAAAACCAATAGCCAGTCTCACTGATGATGTTTGTTATTCTGTTATCAAATAATTCATCCATTTCCTTTTTCCATTTGTCCTTTTCCTTTACTGTATCAATAGATTCTAAGGCACAAGGAAATAGGGTGAATTTTTTAGCAAGATATCTTGAAAAATAGAGTGTCAATTTCCTCTGTAAAGAATCTCTTTTATTTTCAAAATTATCTAATTGATTCAATAAATCAAAAATCCTCTCAACCTGATGATAAGGCATTTGAATTGTAGATATACAAATAATTGTAACATCATTATTCCTCTGTCTCCACTTCTGTGCAAGAGAATCTAGTCCATTCTTTTCTTTATTTAACTCATCTATGAGGGTTACAATCCTTGTCAACTGGTCATAAAAATTTGACCATTGTATTTTATCCCTCAAGTATGTCACACCCTGCCTCCATTTCTCTTCCTGCTGATTTCTAAATTCTATCTGCCACTCATGCAATTTGGTTTTTTCTGCTTCAAATTCCTCTGCAGTATAGAATTGGGGTCTTTCAGGGGTGTCAGGTATCTCAATAATAGGGGTTAATCCCACGGATGACTGTGGGGGATATGCAATTCTTAATGTACTAGATTCTCCCACTTTTCTCTTTCCAAGTACCTTTTCTAATTGAGATACCCTATTTTCTAACTCAATTCTCCTTTTTACCTCTTAATTATAGGCTTCCACCACTACTTCATATTTATTATGCATATCAATCATTTCCCTCTCTTCTCTTTCCGCAGTAGCCGGGGAAAATTTAGAATAATCCACATTCATGTGGGCTGCCTGTACATTGGAAGTGTCAGCAACTCTTCTTACAATGATACTCCCTGTCAATCCTGAATCATCAGGCTGTGATGAAGTAATTCTGGATCCTCTTCTCAGGGACCACATAACAAGGGCAGCTTGATCATTGCTGAATGTTGTACCCAAGAATTCCTCTTTATTTGGATCCTGGAGTCCTAAATTATTTGAAACAGAATTAAAAACTAATGCGTCAGCAATGTCCCAATTGGGCAATAATAAAACATTAGCATTTTTTACCATCTGTCTTCCCTCATCAGGGGTTATATTTTGGAACTCTTGAACCATTTGTTCCTTTATTAGATTTTGAATGGAAGTCTCATCCATTTCTAGATGTTCTGCTCTCATATTATTGCACCTTTGCTCAAAAATGTGCATGTTTACTCTCCACGCAAACTGATGGAAAGCCCTAGATCTTACAAAATTGTTATCAGACAAAAAATGTTGACAGGCTTGTTCCAAAACAGGGTCCAATTCCCTTCCTCTAAAATCTGCTGTAGTTAATTTGAAACTTGGTACAGGGGGTTCCTGAGGGTTCCCTTCATCAATCTCTGCTTGTGTAACAAAAATTTCTCCTTGTGACCCCATTTGTTCGAATTGCTCATTGGTGAGTTGTTCTTCCTCAACTCTTATTGGGGTTTGAGAAGGTGAGCCACTTTCATCAGGGGATTCTTCCTCCCTTATTATTCTCCTTCTTTTGGGGGAAGGTTCAGGGGGTCTTTCTTCTAGGACAGTACTGGAGGATCCAACAATCTGTTTTTCTTTATGCACAACGAGCACCTGCTGTCGGACAATAGTATATCCTGTTTTCTTCCGTACCACCAGTGGACCTATTCCAATGTTGGGAGTGAAACCCAATTTTCTCATAATTTCTCTGGCTTTATCTGGAAAATAATTAATAAAATGTTGTTTCTTCTCATTCATTACCTCCATTATCTCAGAGAAATTACTCATGAGCTTATGTATTTTATCTGCATTGTTTGCAGCATTACTAAGAGGACTGAAATTTTTATCAAAAAAATTAATGAATTCCAAAACTTTTGAATAGACTCTCCATTTTTCTTTCTTTATTTCTTGCTCATGGAGAGAATATTCATTTCTTATTACATCTTCTGGAAAATAGAATTCATGCTGAACTGGACGCAGCTTGATTCTCAATCTAAGGGCAGAGTTAAAGAAACCTTCTGTATCACAAAAACGAGAGTGAGACACTGCCATTTTGTATTGATCCAAAAATTTATGGAGAAAGACCCACCCTTCTTTAGTTATCACAAATTGGTGGGCTATAGTACAAGTAGGAAAAATTGATCCTGTCCCCCTTTTGCGCAAAAAGGCCTCCTCCACTTCTCCCAACTGCCACAAAAATTCAGCTATCCCTACCTTTAAAGGTACCTGATAGGGTAACACATGGGGTGTTCCTTTGAAACGATAGACCCTGATGACCGTTGAGACTGAATATGGGATAATATCTCCCCAATTATGTGAAACTTTTAGATTATGGGTTTTGTCCATAGGCCTGACAAGGTGCATTAATGCCTTAGGGATTCTGGGATTATCACTCAATAAGAGGCACCTTAGTTTGGAGGCAAAGTGCCTATCAAATCTAACGAAGCTAGCATTTTCTGCTTCCCAGGTCATGTTTGCACTCCATAATTGGATTGGTAGTGCTTCCCCTTCTTGTTCCCTATTTAAAACCATTTCTTTACCAAAATAAGTGGCCCCTTTAAAAAGAAACATATCCATCAGTAAGGAATACTGACCCCAAACCTTTTCCACCTTACCCTGTGCAATCCCCACCAATCCATGATGAATCTCATTTGCCAAGTAAGATGCAAAATCAAAAATTATTTCCACACCAAAAGAAGAGATTTGGGTGATCATATACATGAAGCTCACCAGAATAAAGTCTTCTTCGCCCTCTCCGAAGACTCTGCACAGGGTCCTATATATCTCCACTGCCCTGGCATTAAAACATGATTTCTTGAAGGGCTCTTTAGAAGATGATGTTATGGTTGGGAGGCCTCCAATTCGGCCTATGTGGGCTTTCAGTGCACCCTGTCTAACTACATCCCTCTTGGATATATATTCTTTTTCTAAATCTATCAGATTAATGGGCACATGATACATGGTGAGGGGTCCCAGACTGAAAACCTTCCTAATCTCCTCGGGACTGATGGTAACTAAAGCCTCACCATCTATTCTCCTCACTACCTTAGTGGCTTGGTCATAGTTTTTTTGCTATGGCTTCAAGCAGGTCAAAATCCATAAACACGCTGGGGACAACAAGCTTCCCAAGATCAAAATTCCAAATGTTGGCATGAGGGGCATATAACTTTCTCTCTGCAAACCATTTCTTGAATAAACTCAAACCAGTTTGAGCAGTTTGAGCATCCCGGACCCAATTACCCTTATCATACAATCCATCAGCTACCCTAAGCCTAGGGTTGAGTGAGGTTAACCTCTTAACTTGCACCGTTTCTACAGTGGACTCAGGAAGTAACTCAAGCAAATCATCATGCACATTTCTATCCAGGTAGTTTACTGCTCCTGTAAATCCCTTCTTAGGAGGCATCTTGGGCTATCCTTTTTAAAACTTAAAAGCTCACAAAGATGATGGCAGTTTTACTTACTTGAATTCTATCTCAATTCTCCTCTGTATTCCTACAAAATTTCAGTGAACAGATAACTTGACAATTTTTTATCAACCTTGGCATGCTTTTCTTTCAGTAATAGCTTCTGTACAAGAATGGCTTCAAATCTTTTCTCGCGTGAAATGAAACTGATGCAATCTCTCTATATTATACTCTGTTTTTTCTCACGGATGAAGCTTTCTTGTCTAATTAATACAGAGAGTGGCACTACATTTTTTATTTAAAACTGCGTCGTTGATCTTCAAAGATCCTACGATCATGCGGTACAAAGAGAACAACTAGGAGTTATATTTGCCATGTCAGTTATTTTACCCAATGAGAGCTTGCCACGTACATAATTCTTTCTTTTGATGGCGCTTACCTTTAGACCCACTGACGACGGAGAACACGTGTCAGCATGTCGCTACTTCATTATGCATAAAGAACAAGCACCTTGCCATAACGAGGCGGCGACAACCGTTGATCGGATCAAGAAATGATCGAAAGATACGCTACAGGACTTCTTAAGAAAGAAGGCGGTGGGCCCATCTCGCTATGTTGCTATAATTATCTTCCTTGCAACTCTTCATAACGAGATAGTGAGCTCCGTTGATTCACTTCAAGCTGATGTTCCAGATTTCTTGTACATTTAGTCAGGTAGGTATTAATGAGAATCGGATCTCTGCATAGCTGGCACATGTCAAAATTTATCACAGTCATCTGTCATTACACGTCATCATAGATCTTGCCGATCTTTTGCCATTTTACAGGGCCTCGCTAACTCGCTAACGGTGAAGCACCTCAATTTTCCGATAGCGAGGTAGCGAGCTTCGGCACTTTAAAGGATTCCGTGCCGGAAAATGCAAGGGGTACCCAGTAATTACTTCTGTTAATTAAAACTGATTCTGAAAATGGTATTTATGACTGGTCATGCCACCTGGTGTAATTATGATATAAGCAAGATGCAATGTCATCATTTTTAGATTTTCACGTGGCCTCGCTACTTCGCTAACGGTGAAGTGCCTGAATTTTCTGATAGCGAGGTGGCAGAACTTTCAGAAAAATCAACATTTCGGCTCTGATGTCAGATATTCTAGTGGGTCCTTCTCCCCCTTTTTATGGCGAATTTCAAAGTGTACCTGCACAATAAAGCAATTAATAAGCAAATCTCTGATCGCCGCACCTTCACTTCATGGTCCCACCGCTTAAAAACTCAACACTCGCTATCTCGCTATACTTAATGAGCATGCAACTTTCAATAGCGAGGTAACGCCAGCGGTAGATCTAATCGGATCTGACGGTTGGGACAAATAGGAAGAAAAGTAGCCCGGGAGAAAGGAAAAGAAATACGAAAGCATATTCACTTCTTTTGAAATTTGAAAATTTCGCGCCCGACCATTTATGAATAGGGATGAATATAGGGCTTATATGGCGAATATTTCTTATAGATGCTTTGTCCAAAACCTTATACTTCACTTAGTCATAGAACATCTGGCTTTTCTATGGTTTAACAGAAAAATTTTTTACTGCAGAAAAAGTCAGACCAACAGTAGTAGTGATCCAAATCTTTTAACATAGTTGGCTTAATAGCTATTTGTAAATCCTCTAACAAGGTGGCATTTCTAAACTGAAGTGTCTAAAGTCATTAGAATAGGCCACTCCTATAATGGTGATTAAATACTCTAACAAGGTCAAACCTAACAGTGTGTTTTATAACCTTTAATAGGGTTGGCTCCTAATAGTGCTTACTTTAGAAGAGTGAAAAATAGTAACTAGTTGCAATTGGTGGTTTTTCTCAAATTGAGTTTTCACATTAAATCTTGGTGTCACTTGTGTTCATGCTATTTACTTTCATATGTATGCAACTAAGTAAAATAAGATTAATCATAGATAATATCTTAAGATTTTCATAATATGAATTTTCCAAGTTATTTTAGTTTTTATCAAGTTACAACATCTAATAGTGTTAACCAAGTGCCTATGTGTTTGCTGAGTTACTGCAGAATACAATTTATCTGAGTTTTATGTTTTAAGTTGTATTGACATCTAAGGGATCTAGGAATTATTTTTGTGGTAATTGATTTGCCCCTCCCCTCTTAGTTAATCCTCTTATGTTTCCAACAATATCATTATATAACCAAAATAGAAGAAACCCAAAATTATGGGTCCAAATATATAAACATGATCTTGTGCTCAAAAGAGTATTAACTTGGAATAGCTATAAACTTAGATTAAAGTGAACATCAAGGTCTGATCTTCTCTAAATATTGGTCATTTCTTGGACTAATCCACTCTATATGAGATGAATTCCCTTGGTTATATTTGAGTCTAACTAATGATAAGATACTCTTTAGTAGCTATTCTCCCCATGCTATATGACATGATCTTGGAGAACTTGGTCTCAAGAAAGATAGGTAGATCAAGATGAAACTTGGATACATGTTTGTGAGGACAAAAACTCTCAAGGGCTAAGACTAATTGTTGTCATGTGATGCAAGGCTGGATGTTTTAGAGGCTTCTAATTTGAAGGATAGATTGGGAGAAAAGATGAATGTGTAACTAGCTAGTCTGGGTGAGAAGATCAATGCATTGAAGGAGGAGGTTCATTCTTTGAGAGACATCTAGGAGATCTACCATTCATTGGTACAAGGAAGAGGACATGCTAATAATTCTTCATGGATCAGTGAGTATGATGGGGATCGAGACGACACTATCCTAGAAAACTTATTTTGGGCTGTGGAGAATTTTCTAGGAGGCACACTAAACATAAGTAGTGAAGATCAAGTCAAAGAGTTGATGACACATTTGACAAGAAGTGCTTAGTTATAGTGGAGAAAAAATTAGTTGGATATGTATGCAGGAAAGCCTATTAAATATATCAAAACCCTAGTAGATTTGAAGCAAGATTTGGACAATCAGTTTAGGCAAGGCAATTCAGATTGGATCATTTGGATGAAGATGGAGAACTTGAAGCAAACTGGCATGATCTGAGACTATGTCAAAGAATTTCAAGTGTTGGACTTGGAGTGTACTATGTTGAATTATTTTGAGAACTTGTACCTATTCACCAAGTGTTTGCAGGCTTGGGCAAATGAGGAGATCTAGCATCAAAAATTTCATACTCTTGCCAAAGTAATCATGGTGGCAAATGTCCTACTTGAATATAAAGGGGACATTGCTAAGAGCTTTGGATGAGTCCATGAGAACCATGGAAAATGGTTCTATCAAAATGAAAAGAAGGGGGAGAGCTCTTCTAACCATGAAGGTGATCACAAAGGAAAGAAGAAGGCACATAAGACAAATGCAAAGGACAATGCCAAGAAGAAAGAGCTAGCCCCAAAAAAGAAAAGGAGTCAAGACTTGGGTTATTTCATTTGCAGCAAGACTAATCACTGGGTGAAGGAATGTCTAGATAGAAGCAGGATCATTGTGATTTTGGGATAAGAGGCTTATCTTGCATGAGCACCTAGTAGCTTCTCAACTCAATGAACAACTCTTCAAGTGCATCTTATAGCAATAGACATGAGTTATGCTATCTGGAGACCTTCTTTAGGGGAAGAAAGGTGATGGCAATGGTCGACTCAAGGGCAACTCACAACTACATATCAGTGAGATAGGCTAAGATACTTGGCGTTAAAATGGAAGAAATATCAACACACTTCAAAGTAGTCATGACACTCACAAAGAAAGTTAGTGGAGACATCCTAAAAGAGGTCATCTGAGTTGGACCTTGGCAAGGAGTGATTGACTTGGTTGTTATTGATATGGATAAGTTTTCTTTAATCCTTGGACAATAGTTCCTAAGGAAAACATAAACAATAATGGTGCCACACTTGAACTACATTATGGTACTTTATCTAAAGAGACCTTGTTTGATTTTGATGGTGAAGAGAAAGGATGGAGTAAGGAGCCTAAATTCCTTGAGTGCAAAGTAGATATGTAAAAGTGACCTGGATGAGTTATACTTAGCCACTTTTCTTGGAGGATGGGATGAAGGAGACTTTTCATTCATTTCTAACACCCTGATCATCCAAGATGTAATGCTAGAGTATGTAGATTTCATGCCTGAGAAGTTGCCATCAATTTTTCCACCATGGAGACATGTTGATCATAGGATTGAGCTAGAGGAAGGAGCTAGACCACCTATGAAAACACCGTATCACCTTTCAGGACCAGAGATGGTCAAATTGAGGAATCAGTTGATGGATATTATCAAGGTTGGATACCTTTGACCATCTAGATCTCCCTATGTAGCACCATTCTTGTTTCAATGCAAGAAGGAAGGGACATTTTGACTTTGTGTGGACTACAAGGCATTGAACAAGTTAATGATAAAGAAAAAGTATCCACTCCCCTTTATCGTAGATAGTTTCAACCCCTTGGTGGATGCAAGGATTTTTGGCAAGTTGGACTTGAGGTAGTGTTATTATTAGATCATGATAGAATTAGGTGACAAGGAGAAAATGACCATAACAACCAGATATGGGAGTTATGAATTCTTGGAGATTCCTTTCAATCTAAGTATCACCCTTACCACTTTTAGTATTTTGATAAGTGATGTACTTGGACTTTTACTATACAAGTGCATGGTGGTCTATTTAGATGACATACTTGTGTATAGAAAAGACATGGTCGAGCATAAGGAATGTCTCTAGGAGGTGTTCAAGTTGCTTAATATGCATGATCTATATGTGAAGTACACATTGTGGGATATAGGAAGATTAAGCTAGATGCAGAGAAGTTAACAATTATTCAATACTAGGAGTCACTATATAATGTTCATGAGGTGAGGCAATTCCTTGGCTTAGCCAACTACTACTAGAATTTTTTGGAAGGCTACTCTAGGATCACAAGCCTATTGACTAGTTTTCTTAAGAAGGAAAGAGGGTGGAAATGGGGTGAAAGACAGTAGATTGCATTTGATACCTTAAGGAAAAGTTGACTAAAGAGGCAGTTTCAGCAATGCCACGATTTGGTGAGTCATTTGAGAAATTGAGTGACATGAACCTTGGTGAACTACCAAGTTAGTCAAACATACTAGAATACTAGGTCTATGGGAAGACTTGAGCAGTGATTTTTTATTTAAGATTAAATAGCTTGGGGGACCTCATAATAAGAAAGTTACCAAATACACCTCCAATATCTACACTGCCCACATCTAATTCAAGCAACTAGGAGGAGGCTTATCCTGTTTGTGCATTGACTACAGAATTGACCACTAGCTTTCTGACCCAATAGACATCTTTCAAGAGGATGCCATCTTAAAAATATGGGAGCAAGATAGAACCATATAAGACATGATGATTCTTGTACATGGTACAGGATTGCAGATTGAAGGTTGCACAAGAGCATTGGCACTCTTGGCAAACTATTCAAAAGAAACTGACCAATGAGACTGGGACGATCAATTAAGATTAAAGCCATTAAGTTTCTAAATTAATCGATTTGATTTCTCATGAGTTTGGATTGAACACTAGGTGTTCATTCCCATACTTGACATAACTTCATGTTGATGTATACTTAGATGATGTGAAAATCATATCAAAGAGAGACATCATCCATCTAATTTAGTCACAAAGTGAGCCTAGAATGAAGTTGAATTTCTTGAGAATTATGGAGCATGAAGATGAGGATGGCAGTGATGATCTAGTTTAGACAATGGTTGACTCTTTGGTGAGAGAGTCACCTCATGATGCAATTCAAATTTATGTTCCCTTAGATCCCTACTTGATCTTGATCACTTTCAGGCATTGTGAGGACAACACGAGAAGGTTGAGTTTCAACCAAGATAACTTTATTCCAAATTACATTGTTATTGATATGTTACAAGCAAGAGTTGTCGTTGCACCAAAATATCAACCTTTTAATGCCTGATACAACCACTAGACTTATAGAACATAGGAGGTGGTTAAGCCATTTGACAAATCCTGAAGGGGAAGCTAGCGGTTAGCCCAACAATTATCCCCTCAATGTTACCCAAGGAGATTCAAACCTATGACCAAGCTCTGATACAACTTGTTACAAGATAGAGTTGTTGTTGCACCAAAAGATTGACCTATTAATGCTCAATACAACCACTAGACTTATAGAACACATGAGGCAATTAAGCTATGTCATAAATCCTGAAGGGGAAGGTTGGTATTTAGTCCAACATGATAGTCAAGATAAGATCTTGAAAAATTAGAGTTAAGATTGGTTGATCAATTTTGGAGATGTGTCGTACTTAGGAGATGATGGGAATGACTCAAATTCACCTAGGTATACCAAGGTTGTGTATATTCTTAACTAGTGCTTAGAGGCCATGGATGGTTGGGCCTAGGAAAAACACAAAGATGTGCCCTATGAAACTTTTAGACATAGACTTGTTCAATTAGAAAGATCCCTTCATGTGGAAGAATATATGAGTGACATGTGGTCAGTCAGGTTCCTGAGTTAGTTCAACCAAGTTTGGCACATGTAGATAGGCTTGGAGTCATGTCAAACATTGTAGATTAGGAAGATCAAGCTCCAAGAACTAATGTATTCCCCATTACCTTTTGTCTATCTAGGGTAGACTTGACCCACATCGAGATTGATTTGATGGATACCTATCCAAACTTCACCAATTTTAATAAGTATTTTCACAAAGATAAAATTATTGAGACTTGGAATGGACTTGAGTTGATTCAACTTGAGGATGCTCACCTTGGAGGTATCTCAATTTTTAATGATATGGATGGTTACATGGGGGATTTGGAGATATTAGCATCATATACCAATATCGTGAAAACTTGGGATAGTCAAGAGGAAACTGCTTTTGCAACATTTTGAGCTAGGATAGTTCAATGAGAAGAGTTGAAAGAAGGAAAGATGAGACTAAGAGTATATTTGATGGAGAGATTGGATTCCTTCAGTGAAGGGACTCAAACATGTAGAACTAGACCTCTGTGTTTGGTCTCTTGATGCATAGAAAACTGTATAGGTGTTGGGGATGTCACCACTATTTTAATGGGGGAAGATGTAAGGGGCCTGCACTTCTGGCTGACTTGGCCTTATATTTCACCTCGTTGCAGTTGGTCAACTTGGTGATTCACTTTCTTAATCAGTCAAGCTAGCCAACTTGGGCCTTCACACTAGACGAGGCACCGAGTATGGAATCAACTTGCTTAACATTTGCACATCGAGTATGATGGGTCTCATGGTGGGGTTCATCCTATGTTGGACTAGGGTGATTAATGAAGCAAGGCACCTTGGAGAATCCAATGGGGCCAACCCTAAGTGGTTATTGCCTTGGAGAGTTAAATAGATCTCACCCCTTTGGCTAGTCATTTTGGTTTAATAGCTACTTGCATTAATTTTGGAGCAATAGATCCTAGGTGACTAGGTAGTTATTTGGTAACTTACCTAAGGCTACCCCTATATAAGAAGTAGATATGCATTCGATTAGATATCATTCAGAAGAAATGTTTGGATTTGGGGCATTAAATCATTTGGTATTGGTCGAAGGAAACGAACTTAGAGCAGAGCAACATTTGCAGTCTTCATAGTAGAGCAGCAATAGAGGAGAAATAAGGCATAAGGAGTTAAGGATGAACTACCTTGTTATTGTCTCACATTTGTATGACTAGCTATTGAAGATATTTTGTAAATGAATTAGATGCTCATCATTTTAATAAGGGACTACCAGAGACTTTGGCATAATCTCATCTTGGGGGTAATTTGTGTTCTTCAATATAACATCTTATCCTTGATTATTTATAATATTAGATTACATATAATATATTAGATATTAGGGAAATCACCCCATGTCATATCTTGGTCTCTATTATTTTCTTGAATGAATCATTTCACATGCCTTATTTATTTGGATCATCTTGTATTTATTTTTGGGAGTAATCTCATATGTTTACTTTGCATCTGCATAAGCATAAAATGGGAAGGTGTAGTATGGTATCCTTTATGTGAGCTAGACTTGCATACTTATTATACATATGATAGACAAATCTACATGGAGATGTTCCAAGGTTTGTGATAGTTTTTATCAGAGCACGTCTGATCTTGGAGAACTTGGTCTCAAGATGGATAGGAAGATCGATGATGAACTTGGACATAGGGTTGTTCAAGGAGACATCTGAGAATTAGGTAGAAGCATGGGCAATGTAGATAGTAAAGTTGATTTGGACTAGATCTAGATCTAGCATCTAGATGCAAGGAGTAAGACTCTTAGGCACCAAGATAGGGTGTTTTTAGTTGATGCAAGGCTTGATGTTTTAGAGGCTTCTAATTTAGAGAATAGATTGAAAGAAAAGATTTATGTCAAAATGGCTGGTCTAGGAAAATAGATCAACTCATTGAAGGAGGAGGCTTTTTCTTTGAGAGACAGTCAGAAGATCTATCATCCATTGATATAGGGAGTGGGACATGCAAATAAAGCTTCTAGAATCAGTGAGTACGATGGGGATCAAGATGAAACTATCCTAGACAACAACTTTTGGGATGCGGATGAGTTTCTAGTTGGTGCACCAAACTTAAGTAATGAATCTCAAGTCAAAGAGGTGACAACACATTTATCAGGAAGTGCTAAGTTATGGTGGAGAACACATCAGTTAAATATATGTGTTGGCAAGCCTATTAAGGATATCATAACCTAGGAAGATTTGAAGCAAGCTTTGCATGACTAGTTCAGGCTTGTCAATTTAGATTGGATCATCTAGATAAAGATGGAGAAGTTGAAGCAGACTGGCATAATTGAGACTATGTCAAAGCATTTTAAGTGTTGGACATGAAGTATACTAAGCTGAATGATTTTGAGCACTTGTACCTATTCACCAATGGTTTGTAACCTTGGGTGAATAAGAACATTTGGCATCAAAAAGTTCATACTCTTGTTGAAGCAATCATGGTGGTAGATGACCCACTTGACTACAAAGGGGATGATGCTTAGATCTTTGGATAAACCCATGAGAACCATGGGAAATAGTTCACATAGAATGACAAGAAGGGGTAGAGCTCTTCTAACCATGAATGTGATCACAAAGGAAAGAAGAAGACACATAAGGAAAATGAGAAGACAATTCCAAGAAGAAAGAGTCATCCCTACAAAAGAAAGATCTGAGACTTCAGTTGTTTCATTTGCAGTAAGACTGATCACTGGGTGAAGAAATGTCTGGATAGAAGTAGGATCAGAACAATTCTAGGAGCAAAGGATAACATGCCTAACAAGAGCACCTTGTAGCTTCTCACTCAATGCACAACCCTTCAAGTGCATGTAAGGATGATAGACATGAATTATGCTATTAGGAGTCCTTTGGGTGAAGAAAGGTGATGGTGATGGTCAACCTAGAGGAAACCCAGAACTACATATTATTGATCTAATTTTGGTTTTAATGAGGTAGTGAGAAAACACTTAGTCATTATCTAGTAGAATTAAAGTACAAGCTGAGTGAGGAGTGCATGTTGAGAAATTAGTGCAAGCTAAGTGATCAAAGCATTATTGAGAATAGATTGAACACAATTCAAGAGAGAGATTGTTTATGGGAGATTGTTGAGAACATACAAGTATGATCATTATGTTTCAATCATTGTTTTGTCACTGATGTCAAACTTGCTATTCACTAGTAAAACATCTGCTTATATGATTAAGTAGTATCACTTATTTTATTGACGAAGAGGATTTGATCAAAAGATGTAACAATAGCACCTAGAGGAAAGGTTGAGTTATGCTTATGTAAAGGAGTACAAGAATCAGTTAAGATATATTAATAATCTACTTAAGGTTACAAAAGTTGGTTACACTAACAAAGTTTAGAAGAACAAGTTACACAAAGTTTTTCTACCAAGCTTAACCGAGTGGATAGTAGGTGCTGAGAAAATACAGTGCAAGTTGTGTTGGAAATGATTGAAAAGATCATGAAGAAAATTGTTGGAATGATCATACGGAACTGGTAAAGAATGTTCTCAACCATTATTTTGTCATTGATGTCAAACTTTCTACTTGGAGGAATGACAATTGCTTAGTGATCCAAGTACTATCAATTAGTTGATTGACAAGGAGGAGGCAATCAGTAAGATGTAACTAGAACACCTACAGAAAGGTTGAAGTTATGATGTTGTAATGAAGTCCAAGGATCATCTAAGTCATTGATGAAAAAGTGTATTGATGACATACTCTAAGACATAGAGAATAGGCACACTGAAACATATCAAAGATGTAAGGTTTTAGCTAAGACATCTATAAAGCATAACTAAAATTCATTAGAGAGAAGGAGTCGAGCAAGCTAGTAGGTGCCGAACAGATTCCTAGTTGAAGTCAAGCAAGTTCAGCTTCAGATGCCAAGTAAAATCAAGTGTTGAGCAGAAATAGATGCCGAGCATCAGAAAACCAATAGTGCCAAGTAATACAGAGATGTCGAGCATCAGTAAACCAATAATGCCAGGTTGCTGCATTATATTGAAAATTGAAGATTCGCCAGATCTAAGCTGATAGGTTTGTTATCTAGAAGTCTGTGAATTAAATAAAAGATAAGAATGATGAGCTGGTGGCATAGAACACCATGTAGAACATTTTTGGAGATTACAATTGGAGTCTAGACGAAGTTTCTAGATAAGAGCAAGATATAGGGTAGATACATTGTATCTTACCTAATCCATTTGAAACCCTAAAGTTGGAAAGGGATAATCGAGTGGCAAAAGGCAAACCAAATTTCTATTTAAGGAGTCTAAGGTCATGAAGCAAAGAGAGGAGAAGGTGGTTGAAGCATAAAAATCATGAAGTGTTGAAAAAGGTGCTAAGGAGAAGAAAGCACAGAAAGTCTATTTGGATAGACAACCACAAGGATGATTGCATTGGCATGATGAGTAAGAAGACTCAAAGAGACAAAGCTTGAGAGGAAGACAAGCTGTCAAAGCTAAAGTCATCAAAGCCAAGAAAAAGGATAGAACTGAAGTGAGATCTAAAATCTACAAAGTATGTTGTAAGTTGTATCAGATCGAAAAAACCCATTATCATTACTCTCTAGCAATTGTAATAGTTAGTTTAAATCCTACAGACTTAGGTTGGTTTAATAGCCATGAGGTAAATCATTTAAACAGGGTGACATTCCAAGTGAATGTTCTAAAGTCCTTTGATCAGGCCCATTCCTAACAGTTTGGTGAAATCCTCTAACAAGGTCACATTTAACAATGTGTTGTAAGCCTTTAACAGGGCAGGCTTTTAACAGGGCATCACTTTAGAAGAGTGAGAATCAAGTAGCATGTTACTAGTGGTTTTTCCCAAATTGGGTTTCCATGTAAATCATTATGTCGTGTGTTGATCTTGCATGTTTTATTGCTGCATATTGATTTACTATAATTTTCTAGGATGATTGTTTTAAGCTTCGATGGATGAAAAGTTTATGGGCTCACTATAATTTGAGAAAAAGTATTATTAGGGCATTTGGACCTTGGATAACTAATTCATCCACACACCCCCCCCCCCCCCCCTCTCATTTATTCTAAAGAATTTTAACAACTTGAGCAAAAAATTAGTAGGAGCTAAGTAAAAGTCTATTCTAGTGTATGCTAAGTAGAATAGTGGATGTTGAGTAAAGTTTATTTGATGTTGGGCACTAGTAAACTTTATTTCATGCCAAGTGATTTTATAGAGGATGTCAAGCAACACAGTATGTGCTGAGCATCAAAAGTTAGATAATGTCGAGTGGATGCACTATTTAAAAGATTGTGAATTTGATGGATCTGAGCCAGCAAGTTCATTTTCTTGAATTATGTGAACTAGGTGGAAGATAAGATTGATGAACTTGAGGCACAGAATTCAAGGTGAACCATTTTTGGTGAATTCAAATAGGATTCAAGGAGATGTTTCTAGAAAAGATATGGAATATGGGGTAGATTCATAGCATCCTACCTAATCCATCCTAACCCTAAAATAAACAATGGAGAATGAGCAACAAAAGATCTTAATTTCCTATTTATAGGAATGGCTAGTCATGAAGCAAGGTTGTCATGTGTGAGAACCTAAGGAAGTGAAGGAGACAAGGGTTTTGCTTCATCAAGTGACCTAAGAGAAGAGAATGTAATTGCATGTTAAGAAAGAAGGCTTAAGTATATGAATGCTTGAAGGGTGAACAAGCTATCAGAGCTATAATGAGTGAAGGCTAAGTAGAATAGAGGACTAAAATAGAGATCTGTAATCTACAAATGGAGTTGTAAGTTGTTATCAGATCAAGCCTTATTATTACTCTCTAATTATTTTATTAGTCTAGGGTAAATCCTTTGGATTAAGGTTGACCTAATAGTTATTTTTAAATCCTTTAACTGGGTGACATTCCAAGTGAATGGGCTAAAGTCCTTTAACAAGGATCACTCCTAACAGGGTGATTGAAATCCTTTAACAAGGTCACATTTAACAGTGTGTATTGTAACCTTTAACAAGGTGTGCCTTTCACAGGACATCACTTTAGAAGAGTGAAAAAGAGTAGCATGTTACTGGTGGCTTTTCCCAAATTGTGATTACATGTAAATCATTATGTCAAGTGTGTTGATTAATCTATTATGTTTCATGTTTACATTCTGCAAGTATATTTAATAGTAACCTACAAGTTTTAAGTGATTGCATAATCTTAAGGATGCATGCATAAAGTCAAATGTTTTAGGAGTTCACTATGCTATGAAAAGTATTATTTATACATCTAGACCTTGGATAACTAATTCACCCCCTGCCCCCCCCTTGGTTATTTTAAAGTATTCCAAGAAGCATGTTGAGCAATATGACTAGTTAATGTCCAGCACTAGTAGGTGTCAAGTAGTCAATGCGTGCTAAGTCATTTAGGTGTCGAGCCAATAGAAGGAATTGATAAAGTTAGTATGTGCTAAGTGGTGCAGGTGTAGAGTAAATAGTGAGTGTCAAGCTATTCAAAATTTTAGTTACAACATTAAGAGAACAATGAAGGCCAAGCATCAAAGTCATCAAAGTCTTTGGATGTCAAGTGAACATTTTTTGTAATAGTTGTTTGTAATGGCAAAAACTCCTATGTAAACCTTTTTGGCCGACATAAACATTATTTTTTTATTATAGAAGATAAGAATTGAGCCATATTATGAATCCCTATGTAGTACATGCAACCAATCATATTAAGGGAAGTTTTAGGTGGCAATATGAATCAACCTCAATTGTTGATTCTGACCTAACCCATCACCACCAATGTTTATTTAAGGAAGGAAGACCCTAAAGATTTTGTGTGTTTGTGTAAGGAGGTTAATTCTAAGAACAAAGAGAGTATTCATGGTTTCTATGGAGGCTATGACATAGTTATGTAATGCAAAATCATTCTAGGAGGAATAGAGACAAGTAGTGAAAGGTTAAGGAAAGATAGATCTTATTAGAAGGATCAAGATACAACTAGAAAAGAGAAAATCTAGCATTAAGTAGTAGAGTGCTAACTAAAGGATCATGGTGTTGAATCTTTCTAATAGGTGATGTAGAGTAAATCTCTTAATTGAGTGCTTAATTAATTATGAATCAAAATTCTCTTAAAAATTTAGACCTAATAGCCTTTGTAAGCCTTTGATAAGGTAGACCCGTCATAGGGTAGATCATAGTTTATGATCAAACACTTTGTAACCATAACTGGTCACACTTTACAATGGTAGTAGTGAATTTTTGGGTGTCATCCCCACCCCAATTTTACCTTCTCATTGGAGGGATTCTAGGTAACTGATTTATTGTGTTATGTGTTATTTACTTTATGCTATGGATATGATGCATGGTTAAGCTATTTTAGTTTATATGTTAAGTTATGAGATGGATGATGGTGATATGTTTTAGAGGAAAAAATTTTAAGCCCACCCCACCCCCACCTCTTAGAAATTACTTTCCCATTGTTAATTTCAACAATTGGTATCAAGGATTTTTTCTCTTGAAGCAAAGTTTGACAGCTTTGGAGGTAAGATCTTTAAGATGGAAGTCTACAAATTAGGAAAGACTATTGATTAATAGAAGATTGAAATATAGCTTTCCCTACATCAATTCAAGGAGGCAAGAAATGAACTACAACGTTCATTGAAGAGAAGGAAAGAGATAGCTATTCAACAAGATGACACTCAATATCAAGAAGTAGATACTACTGGACTATTTGAAGATGGAAACTTAGGTGTGTTTGATGCAACAACTATAGATCTGATGGAAAAGAATGGCACCCTAAATGAAGAATTTATGAATCTCAATAGGGAACAATAAGCATAATCAATACATTTGTATGAGACAACTAAACTAAAAAAGAAAGTTGAAGAAGATAGAGCCATGATTGAAGAAGATAAAATAATTCTAGCCAACTGACTTGAAGAGAAGACATCAAATGTGAAAAAGCTTGTAAACATGCAATTTGATACAATGAATCAATTGATGATTGCAAATCAAGAACTGAATAGGAAAGACATTGAGACTACTACTTTGGAAACACAAAATACCCTATTGGAGAATGAATTGAATACTAAGAAGGAAAATCTTAACAAGCCTAGTGAATCCATTAAATACTTTAAAAAAATGATGGGATCACCAAGATCAAGCAATGACACTATTGGTTTGGGCTATTCCACAACTGAGAAAGGAGAATCATCTAATAGTGGTGAACAAAGGAACAACAAAGGAAAGAACACCAAGCCCACCTGTCATCACTGTGGAAAATTGGGTCAGACAGCAAATGTTTGTACGAACAAAAATGGAATAAGAACTCTAACCAAAAATTCAAGGGGCATTATTACAACTGCAAGAAGCACGGACATCAAGCACATGAATGCAAGACTAAGATCACCAAAATAGAGAGATTTGAAGGTTATTGTTACAACTGTCAAAAGTATGGACACAAGGCATAGATCCAAATCCAAATGGACATCAAACAAGAAAACTAAGGTAAACCACAATCAAAATTCATATGATTGGGATTACAACACAAGGCATAGTTGTTATTATTGCCAAGAGTATGGTCACATTCCTAAAAATTGCATTAGAATAGATTTCAAAGGTAACTACAATAGATGGTTGAATGGGATTATATGTTTTAGTTCTCTCAAGACTAGTCATGTCAGCAAAAATTGTCCAACTAGGTCACCTGCACCAAGCAATGAATTTAGCAGAGGCATCAAAATTGTTCATGTTGAAAAGCTAAAGATTTAGATGAGAAAGACATGGAAAAAGAAGGAAGATTGCAATACATCAAGTCAAGATTAGATCACTTCATCCAATGGATCAAGTGATCACATCACGCCCAACTAATAAATCAAAGGTATGTGTGGAACTAATATTTGAAAAGTTATATTATGCATTAGTTCCAAGGTTCTAAGATCTAAAATGATTATATATGCATGAATTAAGATGTAATGAAGTGATTAGAACATAGAGAAAATCTATCATTTTGTTGTTTTCTATGTTGTTGCTAAGCATGAAAAGAATTGTAGTTATATCCAAGTCAAGGAGAAATGGTAGTAAGTGTCAAGCTTGCTATGTTAGCCAAGCATGTCAAAAATTCTACATTAGTTGAGCTTATAGTTTTGTGAGCAATAAGAAATTAATGTTGAATATGGAGGGTTATATAGACATTTTTTTACTCACTTTCATTTACCAAAGTTTGAAGAGCATGAAGAGCACAAAGGTGATTGGAAAAAAGAGTTTTCAAGTGTTTGCAAAGAAGATTCAACTATTATTTGACATCATTATATAGATTTGAGAGGTATTTAACTAGTTTTGAGCTACATTGTTTTTTTTTTTTCAAACCTTAGGAAGTTAAAAATAGTAGCTAGTTCTTCATTTATAATTAGGCAAGAGGGTAAAGAGGTTTTTAATGTTCATTTGATAATCAATGATGTTAGGCAACCCCTGTTTCATGTCATTTCTAAAATTGCATACAAGGTAGACCCATTTGGTGTGTTATCTATGATAACACCAAAGGTCTTAATGATTCAAAATGTGTGTTGTTGTTACACATGTAAGGTTGGTGAAGTAGGTGACAAGAAAATTAGGGACACATACAGTAAATTATGTGAGAATTGATTTTTAAAGGAGGAGAACAAGATTTTGGAGTGAAAAGGGTTAACGTGTGCCCTAGACTTTTTGCAAGTATTTAAAATAGAATGGATCAAAATTTTCTTAAGAAAGATACATGATAATCAAATTTGGTTAGAAAATGGACCAGTAAAACTCATAAAAAGGATTTTAAATAGAGTATCAGAGTACCCTACCCTAGATAGACCTAAGAGCATGCAAAGTGATGCAAAGGGAGTCATTGAAAAGAACATAGATATCGTGTGGAACAAAAGAGGGATGTCAATAGACACAATATCATATCCCTTTGTTGCCTTTGTAATCAGAGTGATAGATCATAAGCTCTTTCAATCAAACTAACTGAATAGTGTTTCCTATATGGCAGTGGATTTGGGTTACAAAATTGTGAAGATAGACCATTCCTATGACCTTGTCATTGCAACTACAATAGCTATCAAAAAACTTGGAGGCCATTATGAAAGCCAAAAGTACATCATGTAAGTTTGGATCCTTAATTGTAGCCAAAGGAGAAGAAGCCAAGCAAGCCAATCACTCAATAGATTGATGAGCTCATTAAGCAGCTTGGAGATAACTTTGAGTCAGTAATGACTAGTTACTTTGAGGACTTTAAGAAATCAATGAAATAGAGAATGAGGATTCATGTATCTCTAGTGGAACAAAATTACAATGATGTGTGTTTCTTAGTAGATGAAAACTATACATATGTGCAAGAAACAATACCTAGGATTAGATGGTTTAAACCCTTTCCATATGAGATCAATGTAGATGAAGCTTTAGTAGCAATCACTTCTCTTCTTGTAGAAGAACTGGAAAAGGATGCAACATCATTTCAAAACTATGAGGAAGCTAAGTCTAGAATAATCATCAATTTACAAACTACCTCAGTGATTAGGAAGAAGAATAAATTAGTGAAGAAGCTCAAGGAGAGATTTGGTGAAGGAGATGAAGAAGAAGAAAACCAAGGTCAAGCCCCATTAGAACTAACTTAAAGCTTGGGTGAAGATAAACAAGATGATGTTGAAAGTGTCAAAGGAGAAGAAGCCAAGGAAGCACCTAAAGAATTAGAGAAAAAGAGGAAGGCAAAGGAACAGATAGTGGAGAAACCTAGGAAGTCTATAAAGTGGTCATACTAAAAGCATGGCATATCTTTAACTAGGTTTGGCACTAGGATAACCATTGTATAGGCTATAGAAGTTGCAAATCCTAAATGTAAAAGAAAAAATGTTAGCAAAGTTGAGCTAGTCTCCTAAGAAGACCTACAAGAGGTTGAGAAAGGAACAAAAATGGAGTCAAATAAGGAGAAGATAGAGTTTGATGACTTGAGTCAATTCAAGGTGGTAACCACAATCCCTCTTCTGATATTGACAACTTGTGTGAAAACATTGAAACCAATGCAAATTTCTCTGGTTTTACACATGTCAATTTTGATAAGCTAGGGAGCATAGATAAAAATAAGGTTGAATAAGCCATATATGATATGATCGCTACATTCAAAACTACTCCACTAGAGATTGCCAATTGTTTACCCAAAATTCTTTATGACAAAGTCGAGAAAAAGTGGAAATATAGTTTGACCACTAAGAGATAGATAAGAGAGGCTACATTTTCCTGAGTCATGCCTTCTTTGAATAAAAAGATGATGGCTAAAGCCATGAATAAATATAAGTGGAAAATTACCCCCAAGTACCGAGCATTCAACATTTTGAAGAATTGGGTAGAAGAGTTGGTGACTTAAATAATATTTCTTTGGAAAGCCATTTATGGATTATCCACCCAGGAAATAGAGAAGAAAGGAGATGGTAAGGAATAGAAAGGGCTTGAAAAAGATGATGGAGAAAATGGTGAGAAAGAAGAAGAGGTCCCAGTCAAGGATGGTAATGCAGAGGGAACTAAAGAAACAATAGAGGAGGTTACAACTGAAGAAGAGAAACAAGATGTATAGGATATACAGATGCTAAGTGTTCATACCCCACATGTAGGCTAAGTGAGTTAATAGGACTCAGTGATCATCAAGGATATTCTAGAAACTACAAAATAGAATGTTAATCCTTTGACTAAGGAGGATTTGAAGAAAATACTATACGACTCCACCAATATATAAATATTATGTAGCAACCCTATATTGGTGATAGTGGATGAGATTGAGAAGGGCTTGCATCTATAGGGGGGAAACCAGAAGACACATTAAATGTGCCCCCACAATCTATAGAAGTAAAAGACAAAGAATCATAGGATCAAAGTGTAAACCTAGAACAAAAGGTTGATCCAACATAGACACCATATATAATGCCAATAATTGACATTTAGAGGAAAGATGTAGAAGCACAACAAACAAGTATATATGTGCCAAGCCTAAATAGTTAAGGCTTACCATCTTTAGTTATTGTTGATAAGGATGGAACAGAAGTTCATAAGGGTCAGGAAGCAAGTCTTGTACCTATTCCACTATCATAAGGTGAAATTTAGAAGGAAGGTGAAAAGACTAAAGAGTTGAAGTTGACTAGTGAATTTGAGGAACAAATTGTAATAAATACTTTGGTTACATTACCAATTTCTACAACTCCTCTTAGTAGTCAAGCTCTTTAGCGGTCGAGTACACAAGAGACACCTTTGCAAATATCAAGGTCGATTTTAATAAACCCATGAGTGTTGATGCTACATCATTTGAGGATGTAAGCTTGGATAAAGTGATTAAGTTACCCAAGTTTTATTTAAATAAAACCACTATTAAGGAGATGAGCATTCTTCAAGAAGCTCTACAGAGGAAGAAGAGGTAAGAAATACTAAGGAAGGAGTACAAGAAAAAGAAAGTCTTGCATGAAATTAAAGACATATTCCATGATGCTTTTAGCCTCCTAGAAGCAAATGAAGATAAGCCTATAATAGAGAAACTTATCACTATTGTGGACAAGATAAAGGATGAAGACCTAGATTCTATTGTCAAATTATTAGAATGGTCAAAAATAAAATTTCATACAAAGGTATTGGAGAAGATATCTAGTGTTATTGCACTATGACAAGTTGATCTAGCAACCAAAGTGGAAAGTGTGAAGAAAGTGTTAGAGAATATTTTCTCTCTATATGTCAAGTTATGTAATGTTGATTTATTCACAAAGGAAGCACAAAGGGCTATTGACCAGCTATAGGGAGTTCTATAACTCATAGGTAATACAATGAAACTATCTCTTGGTCAAAGTCAGACACACTTTCAATGGTTATTATCCACTCAAGGTAGGCTTGTCGAGCTACAAGCACATGATGCAAATATCAGATCTACCTTGACCAATATCCAATCCATGTTGACACTGCACATGGAAGTGTTGCACAAGGAAATAACCTATGTAGAGACATTTATGAAGAAATATTTTCATCTTTCTACACCTAATGGCTTAGTTGACCTTGATGTCCAGCTAGACATCCAATATCAATCTCTAGAAGTAGCTAGCAATAATTGGGATACAACATTAAAGATCTTTAAGGGGATACACAAACCATTTTTGGATAAATACATTGTTAGTGTACAACCCAAATGACATAAGTGTCAAAAATCGGGGATGATGAATAAAACAGAGATTTTATGAATTTTGGGTAATAATGTTTGTCAAGGAAGATATCTACTTAGTAGGAGTAATAGAATCAGAAAGAGAAATGAAGCATTTACTTAGGGGGAGTAATGGAGTAATAAGGTATGACTAATAGAAAGCAATTTTGCAAATTTTGAAGTTTTCAAAATTTTGTATGGAAGCTAAGCAATGAAGATACATTGTCTGACTTATTCATAAAATACGGATGTATATGCCATGAAAAAGTGTTTTTTTTCACTCATGTCAAAGGGGAAGATTGGTGATCTCATTTTGGTTTTGACAAGGCAATGAGAAAACACTTAGTCATTATCTAGCAAAATTAAGTGTAAGTTGAGTGAGTAGTGCATGTCAAGCAATCAATGTGAGCCAAGTGATCAAAGCATACCAAGCATAAGTTACTAGATAATATATGTTGAGCAATATGACTAGTTAGTGTCGAGCACTAATAGGCATCGAGCAGTCAATGTGTGTAGAGTCATTCAAGTGCTAAGCCAATAGAAGGGGCCAAGAAAGTTATAATGTGTCGATTGATTCAAGTGTCAAGTAAATAATAAGTATCAAGCTATTCAAAAGTTGAGTTATAGCATTAAGAGAATAGTAAAGGTTGAGCATCAAAGTCTTTGGATGCCGAGTGAATAGTTTTTGGCATAGTTGTTTGTAATGACACAAACTCCTATGTAAACCAATTTTGGCCAACATAAATATTATTTTTTAATTGTAGAAGATAAGGACCAAGTCATATTGTGAATATCTATGCAATACATGCAACAAATCAAATTAAGGGAAGTTTTAGGCAGTAATATGAATCAACCTCAGTAATTGATTCTGACCTAACCCATCACCACCAATATTTATTTAAGGAAAACACTAAATATTTTGTGTGTGCATAAGGAGATGAATTTTAAGTATAGAGAGAGTATCCATTGTGGCTATCGAGGCTAGGATAGAGTTATGCAATGTAGAATCAATCTAGGAGGAACACAGAGAAGTAGTGAATGGTTAAGGAAATATAGATCTGATCAAAAGGATCAAGATACAACTAGGAAAGAGAAGATCTAACATTAACAAGTAAAGGGATAACCAAAGGATCATGGAATTGAATCATTATAATAGGTGATGCGAAGTAAATCTCCTAACAAATTAGTTCTAATAGGTTGTTTTAAATCTCTTAACTAAGTGCTTACTTGATTGTAAGTTAAAATCCTCTAGCAAGGCGAGACCTAATAGTCTTTGTAAGCCTTTGATAGGGCATACCCCTTATAGGGTAGATCATAGTTAACGATCAAACACTCTATCACCCCCACCCTAGTTTTACCTTCTCATTAGAGGGTTTCTAGGTAGCCAATTTATTATGTTATGTGTTAGTTACTTTATGATATGGATATGATAGATGGTTAGGTTATTTCATTTTATATGTTAAGTTATGAGATGGATGATGATGATATGTTTTAGAGGGAAAAAATTTAAGTGTTGATTCACCCCCCACTCTCAGAACTTACTTTCTCATTCTTAATTTTGACGCATATCAATGAGATAGGCTAAGAAACTTGGCTTTAAAATGGAAGAGACATCAACTCACTTCAAAGAAATCATGGCAGCCACAAAGAAAGTCAGTGGAGACATCCAGAAAGAGTTTATCCAAGCTAGACCTTGGCAAGGAGTAGTTGACTTGGTTGCTATTGACATTGATGTGTTTGATCTAATCATTAGGCAAGAGTTCCTAAGGATAGCATCAACAATAATGGTGCCACACTTGAACTATATGTTGATACTTGATCTAGAGAGACCTTGTCTGATCCTAATGGTGAAGAGAAAGGATGGAGTAAGGGGCCTAAATGCCTTGAGTGTGAAGAAGATCTATAGAAGTGGCTGAGATGAGTTATACTTAGTCACTTTTCTTGGAGGATGGGATGAAGGAGAATCATCATTAGTTTTTGACACCTTGGCCATCCAAGATGTACTACTAGAGTATGTGGATCTCATGCCCAATAATTTTCCATCAATTTTGCCACCACGAAGACATGTTGATCATAGGATTGAACTAGAGGAAGGAGCTAGACCACCTATCAAAGCATTGTACCACCTTTCAAAACTAGAGATGGTCAAGTTGAAGAAGTAGTTGATGGATCTTGTCGAGGCTAGCTACCTAAATAATTAAGTAATTATTTCATAACCAAAATAATTCCTCAACATGTTATTCACCTTTTACTGTTATGCTTTGTTTTGCACTATTTACTTCCTTTGCTAATAAAACTAATATATCTAATGGCATACCATCCATATTGCACTATGCACTTAGCCACATCATTAGGATAGTTTGTACTACTTGTCCTTAACTATGCATGTTACAGATATCTTTTTAGACTGTGCATTACCAAAAATTGTCTCTATACTACTAGTGAAATTTTTTAACACTTAAACTTTTTTTGTCATAGATTGTGAGATCTTTAACTGTACATTCTATCATCTTATCCTAAGATATATGTTTCCATAAATGAAAACCCTAACTCGTCATACTTAGCCATATTTCCAACAATCTCCCCCTTTTGCATTGATGGCAACATATGGGAAAATCAACTGAGTCCCAAAATGGTGTAAAAAAGCTTTTTCAAAATTGTGGATCATTACATTTATAACCATCTTTCCCTATAACTCCTATTAAAATAGATAATCTCCCTCTTTCTTTATACTTATCTTTAACACATACTTCTTCCTATGAAATTTTCTGTTCTTCTCTCCCCCTTTAACATCAATGACAAAGGTGTCAATACATATTTACAAGTCAAAAATTGACTTACCTCTTGTAGCTTAACTTGAGATTCTCGAGATGCAATCTGTAAAATCTATCTTCAACTTCTCAATTGTTTTTTTGATATGTCTCTCAACACCTCTGTAGTGCTCAAAAGTGCACATAGTACATAGGATGTCACTTCAATAGCATTCAAGCCAGCATAAACAAATTTATCATAAGATGTCTTAGCAGCAAGAGATTCTTCCAATCTCCTTTGTAGCATATTGATCTTTGGGGATAGATGTTTTCTGAGTATAGAGAATCTTTTGATTACCCTTTCTTTTTCCAATTCACTAATCCTGATAGCATCAAGAGTTCTCTACAACTCGTCCTTGATAGCTTCAATTTTTATATCATGTTGATGTAATATGTCAATGAGTGTTTGAAGCTCACTCACCAATGCTATATATTTCAAATAGTTATAGGGAATAATAAACTTTCCATATAACTTATTCCCTTCTTCAAGGCAAGTTCTCAATTCCTTTATACAAATATCTAGTGTTTGCAGATTATTGTGCACATTTGTATAGAATGTGTCAAACAATCATGCATCATGATTTTCTTGTGCCTAAATCACTATAATATCTGATAGTGTGGTGAATTATTCATTGCATATTTTTACCATATCCTTTTCTTTCTTTTGCAAATCAGGTTTTTTTACCTTTGAAGTTACTATTCTACATTCTATCCAAAACTTCTATTAAGGTTCTCTCTGGTGTCTTTATTGTCTTGTTCTTATTAAATAATTTTCTAAGAAGATATGAGACCTTTCTGGTCATCATCATCATCAAATGTTGTTTGTAGTGTGGGAATCAAGGGTAGTTTATCTATCACAGGTGTATCAATTAGTACATTTTCCTCATGCTAAAAGATTACCTTGTCAACCTCTATAGTTACATGTTTGAGTTATGGTTGAAATGTGGTTTCTTGCATCACAACCTTCCAACTATGCTTCATTTTCTCATATTCTTCCTTTTCTTTTCTCCTTTTCTCTTCTTCTTCTCTTCTCTTCTCTTCTTTTATCTTTCTTTTCTCCTCTTCTTCTTCCTTCATCATTTTCTCTATTTCTTTTTCTTCTTCTCTTTTCTTCATTTCTTCCTCTTCTTTCTACTTCTCTTCCTCTTTCCTTTTTTCTTCCTTTTTTATTTTCTCTTCTCTCCACTTCTTCTTTTATTTTCTCTTCCTCATCTTTCTTTCTCTATTCCTCTTCTACATCTTCAACCTCATCAGAGTTGGAATATTCAGTTATATTGCCAACAATGCAAGTGCCAAGATCCTTAAAAGGCTCTTGCTTATCATCTACTTTTATTTGGGTATTGTCCACTTGCATAGACTTAGTGTCAATTTTGATCTATAGAGGTGAATCTAGCATCTTTGTATCCTCTACCTCTATCACTACTTGTGTTGGTGTGCTTGGTTCAATAGAAATAGGCATTGCTCCCCCTAACTTTGAACTTACTTAGGAAATGCTAGGTACAAAATTCTTGTATTTGGCAAGGGATTCTTTTATCTCTTTCTTTACCTCTTTATAATTTCCTCCTATCAAAAAAATAGCTCTTCTTTTTTTTCTCAGTAAGGGCTCAATACCCTTCATTATATTTTGCATGTCCTCATCACTATTGACTTCACAAAATTTCTTGATCAAATTTTCTCTAATACCTTTGTCCTCAGCAATAACTCTTCTTTTCCTATTTACCAATCTATTATACAAATATTGTAGTATCCTTTTCTGGATATCTTTAAATCTTTTGTTCATTACAATCATATTTCTAACTACAACATTCTCTAATTTTATCTATCCATATTACGATACATGTTGTAATACTTATTCAATTAAACAAAATTTCCATATTATCAATAATTTGTACATTTAAATTTTCTACCTTGGGCTTCTAGGACTTCTTCCCAACTGATGTCCTTGCTTTTTCAACTACTTGTTTTTTTGTTCTATCCTCTATTTCTTCTTCATCTCCTAACTCATTAGACTTATATAATTCAATCATCTGCAATGTCTTTCTTCTCTTTCTAGGTCTATTTAACAATTACTTACTCCTCTTTTTGCTAGGTGACTCAATCTCTTGTTTTACCTTCGTGAGTCTCTCTGATTTTCTTGTAGCTAGAGGGATGAATGATTTGACATTAGCAAAAGTGACTTCCTCCTCATCAATCTTCTTGGTTGGTTGTACAACAATGGGTTGTACTTGTGCTACTACAGCATAAGGAATAGTAGGTATCTATGAAGTACATCCCACTACTATTACTCCTTCTGTAGGTCCTACCATAGCAATAGGTGTGGTTGTAAATACCTCAGTTTTCCAACTTGCCTTCATCTCCAAGGCTATATCTATTACTTCATTGAATTCCTCTCTAGTCATACCAAATTTCTTTAAGATTGAATTAATCTTTTTGTCAACTTTCCTTTTAGTATCCTTTCTATATAGTTATTTGTGAACATCTTTCTTATTTTCATCAAAATTACCCCATCTAGTACAGTCCCCATCCTTCTCTGATTCAAGTATGATATTTACATACCCTTCAATTATGCCTTTGGTCATTTCATAACCCATGGGGTCTATGAATTTAACTCTTCGTTCTACTGCCTCCATTTAAGTAACATCTATATCAACCATGAAACGTATATCATTTTTGTATTTCTCAACCAATGAAGGTGGGATTCTGAATCTTTGTTTCATTTTTTATTGGAATCTCTTCATCATCCTTGTTATATCAGTTTTTACCTTTTCTTTTGATTTCTTTCTATAGTAATGTGTCACCAAGTTCATGATACATTGATAGTTGTCCTATTCCCTATCTTGTATACCAAGGAATTGTGTGATTACTTGAAAGAGTATATGTGTTAGTAGGGATTCAAATCTAAACATAGCATTATTTGTTTTCTTTTGTTTCTTAATGTTCTCCAAAATTTTTTGCTTTACTATCTCAAACATGTTCACCTTTTCTCTCTTTATTGTCATCAAGTATGTTGCATGGATAAATCCAGTAGGTACATAATTGATTCTTGAACTATTGTTCAACTTGTATCCAATAATTTTACTAATCACCCTTACATTTGTCTCAACTATAAGGTAAATCCTCATATTCCTTCAATTAGATTTCGTTTTTGGATTAGTCTCTACAAATTTCTTCACATTCTTCTCATTCACTAGATTACTATCTTCATTACAAAGACTAGTGACCTTATGGATCATATCATTTTCAATAATGTCAAGGATTTCTCCTACCTAGAACATGTTGATCTCATTTTGGTTTTGATAGGGCAATGAAAAAACACATAAGTCGTACTCTATTAGAATTATAATGCAAGTCGAGTGCAAAGAGTAATCTGAGCATAAGTTTTCATACAGTGCATGCCAAAAAAATATACTTAGTTAGTGTGTGTTGAGTCACTCACGTGTCAACCAAGTATGTAAATGTCAAGTTATTTGAGTGTCGAGTAAATAGTGGATGTGAAGCAATTCAAAAGCCAAATTATAGCATTGAAGATATAGTGAGTGTCGAGCATCAAATTCTTTAGGTGTTGAGTAAAACAAATTTGGCATAGTTGTTTGTAATGGCACAAACTTCTATGTAAACTATTTTTGGGCTGACTTAATGATTTTTTTACAATTATAAAACATAAGTATGGATGTATATTGTGAATCCCTATGCGTGACATGTAACCAATCAAAAAAAGGGATGTCTTAAGTGGCAATATGGATCAACCATAGTCATTGATTCTAACCTAACCATAGTCCACCTATGTCTACTCAAGGAGGAAAACCCTAAAAGAGTGTGTTTTTGTGTGTGTGTGTCCATGCGAAGAAGTGAAGGAGACAAATGCTAATTATAGATAGGGCATTCATGGTGACTAAGGAGGTTGAGATAGAGGGATGAATTGCAAAATTAGTTAGGGAGAACATAACATAGCAGACAAAGAGTGGAGGAGATATATTTGATTAAGAGGATCAAGTATTCATCAGGAAAGAGAAGATCTGACATCTAGTAGTAAGATGCTAATTGAAGGATCATGGTGTTGAACCATTCCAATAGGTGATATAGAGTAAATCTCTTAATAGATTATCCTTATCATGTTTCAAGTTCTAATAGACTTTTGTAAAATATATTAACTGAGTGCTTACTTCATTGTGAGTTAAAATCCTTTAACAAGGTGAGATCTACTAGTCTTTTTAGCCTTTGACAGGGAAGATCCCTCACAGGATAGATCATAGTTTATGATTTAACAATTGCAACCATAATTGGGTACACTTTACGACTACAGTAGTCAAGATTTGTGGGTTTCATCCCCACCCCAATTTTACCTTCTATTTGGAGGGTTTATGGGTAACAAATATGTTGTGTCAAATGTTATTTTCTTTATGTTATGTATAAAGTGCATGGATAGTTATTTTAGTTTACATGTTAGATTATGAGATGGATGTCTGGTGAATGTATTTTGGTTAAAGTTTTAAAGTGTTGATTCACAAC
Source organism: Cupressus sempervirens (assembly GCA_028749045.1). Taxonomy (NCBI): domain Eukaryota; kingdom Viridiplantae; phylum Streptophyta; class Pinopsida; order Cupressales; family Cupressaceae; genus Cupressus; species Cupressus sempervirens. The sequence continues at coordinate 100,938,607 of CM053786.1, forward strand.
CCCCCCCCCCCTCGGAATTCACTTTTCCATTAAGTAATTCCAACAATTGGTATTAGAGAGAAGGTTATCTTGAAGGAAATCTTGATAGCTTAAGAGGAAAGATCTTAAAGATGGAAGCCTACTTACTGGAAAAGCACATTGAAAATCAAAAGACTGAAATACATTTTGTCCTACAATAGTTGAATAAAGAAAGAGATGTGGTACAGAAATCACTGAAGAAAAGAAAATAATTGGTCGTATAGTAGAATGACACACAACACAAGGAGATTGACACTACTAGATTATTTGTAGAAGGAAACTCTAAGGAGATTAATGCAACAATTACAAATCTACTAGAAAATAATGGATCCTAAATGAAGAAGTCAAGAATCTCAATAGAGAGCAAGAGATGCAATCATTATTGCTATGTGAGATGACTAAAAAGAAGAAGAAAGATGAGGATGATAAATTCATGATTGAAGAAGACAAAAGGGTATTGTCTAATAAACTTGAAGAGAAGACATCAAATGTAAAATAATCTTTCCAGCATGTAATTGGATACAATGAATCAATTGACAATTGCTAATCATGAATTGAATGGAAAGGATATTGAGATCACAACCTTGAAGTCACAGAATGACCTACTACAGAATGAACTAAGAGCTAAAAGATAAAATATTAACAAGCCTAGTGAAGCCATAAAATAGTTTGAGAAATTGATGGAATCACCAAGACCTATCAATGATACTACTAGATTGGGTTACACTACTACTGAGGAAGAAGAATCATCTAGAAGTGGTGAGCTAAGGAACAAAAAGGTAAGAATAGCAGACCCACTTTTCATAATTGTGGAAAGCTAGGTCATATAACTAATGTCTATAGGAGTAAAACTATCAACCAAAGCCCTAAGTAGAAATATAGAGGAAACTGCTATAACTACAACAAGCAAGGACATCAAGCACATGAATGCAAGACCAAGACCATGAAAACTCAAATATTTGAAGGATACTTCTATAATTATCACAAGTATGGACAAAAATCATATGAGTGTATATCCAAGCCCAAATGGTCATCAAACGAACAAGCCCAAGAAAACCACAACGAAAACTTTTATAATTGGGATTACAACACAAGGTACAATTGTCACTATTGTTAATAGTATGTACATGTTCCTAAAAAATTTATAAGAACACATTTCAAAAGCAATTACAGTAGATGGTTGAGTAACACTCCATACTTATCTTGTTTGAAGACTAGTCATGTTAGTAGAAATTATCCAACAAGGTCACCAACACCAAGCAATAAATCCAATAAGGGTATAGAGAAGATTGTTGTTGAAAAGGTTAAGTTTCAAATGAACAAGATATGGAAGAAGAGAGAAGATTGCAACACATCAATTCAAGATGAGGTCACTTCATCCAATGGATTAGGTGAACACATCACCTCCAACTAGGCAATTAAAAGGTATGTGTGGGACTAGTATTTCAAAGTTATATTATGCATCAATTCCAAGAATATAAGATTTGAAAAGATAGCATATGCATGAATTAAGATCCAATGGAATGACTAGAACATGGAGAAAATCTTTAGTTTTATTATTTTATATGTTTTTTCTGAGTGAAGGAGTTAAGTAGGCCATTATAGGTTGATTTTTCTATGTAAGCCAAGCATAGTGGAAATCATGTGTAAGTTGAGTGAGTTGGAAACCCTATGGTAGCCAAGCTTATAGTTGTGTAAGCACTAAGCATTTATTGCCAAATTCCAAGGGTTATATAGTCATTTTTTGACTCGTTTGCATTCACCAGTGATCGAAGAGAGTACAAAGGCAAATTGCAATAGGAGATTCTTGCATTTGAAAATTGAATATTGACTATAACTCAACAAAATTCATTAGATTGAAAGGTATTTACCTAGTGTCAAGTTATTCTATTTGAATTTTTTAAAACCCTAAGTAGTCAAGATGGAAGCTAGCTCTTCTAGGAATGTTAGGAAGGAAGGAAAGGAAGTTTTTAATGTTTAGTTAATTAGTAATGATGTGAGACAATCACCTTTTTGAGCAATACCTAAAATAGCATATAAAGGAAACCTATCTAGTGTATTATTTGTGATACCACCAAAAGTTCTCATTATTTAGGATGTTAGGTGTTGTTATACTTGTAAATTTGGAAGTTTGGGAGACATGGAGATAAGGGAATTATACAAGAAAACTTTGTGAGAATGGATTCTTGAGGGATGAGAATAAAATTGTAGAGAAGAAAGGGTTAACCCATGCCCTAGATTTTCCTAATGTATTCAAGACTGAATGGATAAAAATTGTTCTCATTTGAATACATGATGACTTCATATGGTTAGAGAATGGACCAATTAAGATCACCAAAAGGATCATTAACTGAGTAATAGGGTACCCTACCCTAGAAAAACCTAACAGCATGCATAGTGACACAAAGGAGGTAATTGAGAAAAATATAAGTGTCATGTGGAACAAGAGAGGGATGTCTATAGATTCTATCTTAGACCCCCTAGTTGCCTTTGCAGTGAGAGTGATTGCTCACAAATTATTTCATTCTAGCCAATTGAACAATGTATCATGTATGGAAGTTAATTTGGGATACAAAATACTGAAAAGAGATTACACCTATGACCTTGCTGATTTACAACTTTAGAAACTATCTAAAAAACTTGGAAGCCATAACAAAAATAAAGAGTGCATCTTTCAAGTTTGGTTCTCAACTGGTCTGCATATTCTTCTATGTGCATAATACTTTTCCTACATTTGTTAGAGTGATTTGGAAGTCAAATAGACCAGTTACACTTCAAATTACAAAGCTCATAGAGCAACTTGGAAGTAACTTTCAGTTAATAATGACTAGTTATTTTGAGGATTTTAAGAAATCCATGAAAGAAAGGTTAAGGATACTTGTATCACTAGTGGAATAGCATTACAATGATGTCTACTTCCTAGTGAATGTAAATTACACATATATGTAGGCAACCATACCTAGGTTCAGATGGTTGAAGCCCTTGCCATATGAGATTAATATGGATGAAGCATCTATAGCTATTATAGCTCTACTAGTAGAAGATATTGATAGAAGTACCACATCATTCGGGAACTATGAGGAAGCTAAATCTAGAATCAGTGTAAACATTCAAATTACTTTAGTAATAAGAAAGAAGAAGAATCTTGTGAAGAAGCTCAAGGAGAGGTTTGGCAAAGGGGGAGAAGAAAAAGAAGATGAAGATAAAGATGATGAAGATGAAGAATGTAGCTAAGCCCCATTGGTACTTACACAAGTACAAGCAGAAGATTGAGAAGAAGAAGAAAAAGTTGTTGAGAAAGAAGAAGCCAAGGAAGCACCTCAACTAATAAAGAAGAAGAGAAAGACAAAGGAAGCAAAGGTGAAGAAACCTAAGAAGCTTGTGGAGACTTCACAACAGAAGCCAGTAGTACCTACCACTAGGTCTAGCACAAGGGTAGGTAGAAAGAATATAAAAGAAGCTAAAAAGCCAAAGGGCAAAAGAGCTATTGCCACAGCTGAGCAGAGTCGGCTTGAAAGAAGACTTACAAGAGGTTGAGGACGAAGTATATTCTAGCATCCAAGTTAGATGAAGAGAAAATAGAGTCAGATAACCTAAGCTAGTTCAAGGTGGTAAGCCACAATCCCTCCTCTAACATAGACAATTTATGTGACAATGTAAGGTCAAATGCATATTTACCTAGTTTTGTACACATTGATTTTGATAAGTTAGGGAAAGTTGATCAGAATAAAGTTGAGGAAGTCATATATGATATGATGGCTAAATTCAAATCAACTCCTCTTAAGATTTCCAACTTATTACGCAAAAGTGTATATGGAAGAATTGAGTGGAAATGGCAATTCAGTTTACAAACTAAAAGACAAATTAGGGAAACTACTCTAGCTCAAGTAATGTTTGAATTAGATAGAAAAATGATTAATAAGGCTATGGAACTGCATAAAAGATAATTTACTCCCAAATACAGGGAATTCCATATTTTGAATAAAAATATAGAGGATGTGGTAACAAAGAGTACACTAATTTGTAAAACTATCTATGGGTTATCCACAAAAGCAATTATAGAGAAAGGTGATCAAGAAGTAGTAGAGACTGTAGTAATGTGGGAGGCACTAAGGAAATAGTGGAAGAAGAGGCCACAAGTGATGATGAGCATCAAAATGATCAAAATGTACCTAATGTACAAGTGCCAAGAGCCAGTCCTCCACATGTAGCTCAAGTGAGTCAAAAGGACTCAGTACAAATAAAGGATGTTCCTAATTACTTATCTCATGACATCAATCCTTTGACTAAGGAGGACTTGAAGAAGATAGTAAAGAACTCTACCACATGAGAAAAACTATGCAACAATCCTGTGTTGGTAAGAGTTGATGAGATTGAGAAGGCAGAACTAGCATTTGTAGTAAAGAAACCTAAAGACATATCTAGTGTGCCCCTTCAATCTACAGAGGAAAAATAAAAAGAATATCATAGTGCAAGCACTCAACAGGAAAGTGTTACAATTGACATACAAGTTTCCATGCCTATAGTGGTATTTCAAATGAAGGAGGCAGTGAACCAAGATGTCAACACATTTTTGCCAGACATTCCAAGGAAGCAAGCTATATTGACTATTGAGAAGGATGGAACTGAGGTTCGCATAGGTTAGGAAGCTAGTCTTGCACCTATTTCAAAAATTCAAGGTGATGAACAAAATAAAGAGGTAAGTAAAGAAGAAAAGACTAAAGAGTTGAAGGTGACTATTGCACCAGAGGAACAAATAGCTATATAGACTATAGTTATGCTACCAATTTTTTTTACTCCTCCTAGTAGTCAAGCTCTTTAGAAATTGAGTACAAATGGTAAACCACTGCAAATATCAAGGCCCAATGCATAAACATCTAGGAGCCAAGATGACACATATTTTGGAGATCTCAGCTTAGATGAGGTGATCGAACTACAAAAGTTTGATCTAAACACAATCATCATAGAGTATATGAGAATGCTACAGGAAGCTCTACAAAGAAAAAAACAACAAGAGTTGCTAAGAAGGGAGCATAAGTAGAAGAAAGTGCTCCATGACATCAAAGACATATTTCTTGATGCTTTTAGCCTCCCTGAGCCAAATGAAGACAAACCTATCATTGAGAAACTTGTAAAAATTGTTGATAAGGTTGGAGATGAAGACCTATATTCTCATGTGAAATTATTAAGAATGGTTTGAGAGTAAATTTCACTCTAAGGTACTTGAAAATATATCTAGTGTTATTGTACTTATATGGGTTGATCTAGCAACCAAAATAGAGAGTGTGAAGAAGGTGTTGGAGAACATATTCTCTCTTTACACCAAGCTATGTGATCCAAAACTATTCACACAAGAAGTGCTGAGGACTATTGACTAGTGGCAAGGAGACCTATAGCTAATAGGTACAACATTGAAGCTATCTCCTGGTCAAACCTAGTCCCATTTCCAAAAGCTACTATCAACTTAAGGTAAGCTAGCAGAGTAACAAATCCAAGATGAAAACATAAGGGCTACCTTAATCAATATCCAATCCATGTTGACCCCTCACATCAAAGTATTGCATAAGGAACTATCCTTTTCTAAGACATTGATGAAGAAAGATTCTCATCTTTCTACTCATGATGGCTTAGTTGACCTTGTTGTTGAGCTAGATATTCAATATCAATCTCTATAGGTAGCATGCAATTACTAGGATGTAGCATTGAAAATAATAATGGAGGTCCATAAACATTTTTTGGTCAAAGACACGATTAGTGTACCACCCAACTGACATAAGTGTCAAAAAAGGGGGAAAATAAGTAAAAGGGATAGTAAATTTTTTTGGAGAATTGAAGAAAGGGGGAGTACAGTTCATGACATATCTTCCTAGTAGGAGTATCAGATATAGAAATAGGGGAAAACAAAAGAAGCAAATATTTACTTAGCAGGAGTACAAGATTTAGAAATAGAAAGGAAATACTTACTCAAGGGGAGTAATGGTGAAATCAAGTTGTGAGGTATGACTATTAAGTTGTCCATTTTTTTTTTAAATGAAGTTTTGAAATTTTGTATGTGAGCTGAGTATATTACAAATTGTCTGAGTTATGCTCATTTTGAGAGTGTATATGCATGACCAAGTGTTTTTGCCCCTCATGTCAAAGGGGGAGATCATTGATCTCATTTTGGTTTTGAAAAGGTGGTGAGAAAACACTTAAGTCATACTCTAGAAGAATTATAGTGTGAGCTGAGAGCAACGAGTAAGCAAGGCATAAGTTGTAAAATAGTGTATATTGAGCAATAAACTTAGTTAGTGTCAAGCACCAGTATGCCCCAAGTCACTCAAGCGCTAAGAAAGTATGTACATGCTGAGTGATTTAGGTGCCAAGTAAATATCAAATGCTAAGCCATTCAGAAGCTGAGTTATAGCATTGAAGATATAGTGAGTGTTGAGCATCAAAGTCTTTAGGTGCCAAGTAAATAGTTTTGGCATAGTTGTTTGCAATGGAACAAGCTTCTATGTAAACCATTTTTGGGACAATGATTATTTTATGATTATAGAAGATAAGCACGGATGTATATTGCAAATCCCTATGCATGGCATGTAATCAATCAAAAAAAGGGATGTTTTAAGTGGTAATATGGATCAACCACATTTGTTGATTCTAACCTAACCCTAGTCCACCTATGTATACTTAAGGTAAGAAACCCTAAAAGAGTGTGTGTGCAAAGAAGTGAAGGAGATAAATGCTAAGTGAAGAGAGGGCATTCATGGTGACTAAGGAGGTTGAGATAGAGGGATGAGTTGTAGAATCAATTAAAGGGAATAAAACATAACAGAGAAAGAGCAGAGGAGATATATCTTATCAAGAGGATCAAGTATTCATTAGGAAAGAGAAGATATGACATCTAGTAGTAACGTGTTAACTAAAGGATCATGATGCTAAATCATTCCAATAGGTGATATAGATTAAATGTCCTAATAGAGTATCCTTAACATGTTTCAAGTTCTAAGAGACTTTTGTAAACTCTCTTAACTGAGTTCTTACTTCATTGTGAATTAAAATCCTCTAACAAGGTGAGACCTAACAATCTTTGTAGCCTTTGACAGGGTAGATCCCTTACAAGATATATCATATTTTATGATCAAAAAATTATAACCATAATTGGGCACACTTTACAAATATAGTAGTGAAGATTTGTGGGTTTCATCCCCACCCCAGATTTACCTTCTGTTTGGAGGGTTTCTGGGTAGCCAATATCTTGTGTCAAATGTTATTTTCTTTATGTTATGTATGAAATGCATGGATAATAATTTCATTTTACATGTTATATTGTGAGATGGATGTGTGGTGAATATATTTTGGTTAAAGTTTTGAAGTATTGATTCACCCTCCCCCCCCCCCCCCCCCTCTCAGAATTCACTTTTCTATTAAGTAATTCCAATAGAACATTCCTTCATGAACTTTGCTTAAAATGATTCTACTTCAAACTTTGTATAGAACATATAATTCACTATGTTTAAATTTCTTTTAAGTGCATAAACTCATGTTTCAAGGAAATATATCCATTGCAAACAAGGTCTAGGTCCTTGTGAAAGTTACTATCATCAATGGTATCAAATTTGTAGTGTGTATATGATCTAATATTGTTAGATTAATTAGTTTTTTACACTTTTTAATTAAATCACTTTGATTTAATTAATTAAGTTTCCTATTACTCTAGTTTGCTTAAGCTATCTCGTAGGTGCATATAATTAATAGTGTATTAATTATAATGTGCAACCTAGATTTTTTAGGCTTTAGGTTACCCTTTTCGGGTTTCAATCTCCTTTATAAGGATTGATCTCTTTGTATTTCATTGAATCTATTGAATAATATTTTTCTTCATCTGAAAATAATTTTTCTATGTTTAGATCAAAACCTTTCCTCTTCTTGTCTTTTTCTTCTCTGTGACAGGTTTTCTACATGAAGGTTTTCTTGGGGTTTGTGGATTTGATTGGTGCATTTGCTCAAATCCTACAAATATCTTCCACATGCAATACATTCTCTAGAACTTATGAAAATGCTCCCAAAGGATCATCTATTAAAGATAAAAATGGGTTCTTCTTGAATTTTTACCTTGGACTCTCACTTACATCACATACAATGGGATTTTCCATTTTTAGCTAATTCAAAGACTTTGAAAACTTCATAAAATACTTTGTAATCATGTAACTAGAGCTTTATGGATTTCATGCTTGAAAATTCTTTGAACTTGCTATCTTTTTTCTCTCAATTGCTTCTTAATTCTTCACACAATTGAATGGTACTCACAATCTTGTTTATATCCTTTAAATCTTTTCAAATTGAACTTTGCATTGATTGCACAACTAGTTAATTCATAGAAGTTGTTGTTTGTTTAACTGATAAACTTTTTTTCATTTGTAGGACCTCATCTGATCTCCAAATTACTTGTGCTCTTAACCAGAGCATTCTCACTATTTTCTAATCATGCTACCAACTTTGCAACCTCTGACTCAATCTCTAACTTTTGATCTCACTTTCTGGTGCTCTATTTTGATAGAAAAATGTCTAGTTCAAATAAGATGAATAACACATAATGGATGGCTTCAATCTCTCATCATGTGCATCAAAATGTTGTTCTTCTAAAACCACATGTGAACTTGATGGATCATTTTCCTTCACAAATACTTCCTTGAGTTCTTCAACATGCTCTTTGAGTGCTTCCTTTTGACTGTTATTGCTACTATCATTCCTTTTGTTATTTTTTTTGTTTTTCCTTTTGAATTTTGGGTTCTTGTTGATGTTTCTCATATCCATTCTACAAAATCTTGCAATGTGAACAAAATTATTACATAATTGACATATTGGTGTACTCCTCTAATTAGGTCCATTCTAATTGATTAGTACTCTGCAATTCCTTGCAATGTGTCCAAAGTTGTTACACTTGTAACACACAATATTTCTCCTTATCTCATTATCTCCTTCTCCATTATTAGATGTTCTTACGTATATTCTTCTTTCATTACCTATAGGGTTAGTATCCCTAAACATTCTAATATTGTCATTATTACTATCAAACTTAAGTTTCCTACAATCTACTACTTTATGTCCAAAACCATGACAATTATAACAATAGAAATTAGAAATACATTTGAAATACTTACCTGTACAATATCTCTTCATATGACCAAATTAATTACATATAAAGCATCTACCTTTGAATTAATATCTTACTTCTTTAGGTGGTTCAACTTGCTTTGTTTATTTGGATTCATCGCATTTCTCAAGTTGACTTACTTGCTCAACTTCTTTAGGTACTTCTGTAGACTTTCTTGGTTCAGTCCTATTCTGATCATTCTCCTTAGGTTTAGGGGTTTCAACAACTAGATTTGGTTTTTTTCTAGCTTCAACTTTCTTTCTGATTTCTTTCCAATAAGATATCCAAGACCTGCCTTGTCATAAGAAGATCTTTAATAAAATAGTTGCTAAATAATTTTCTCACAATTGAAATATAGATTCTCTAATTGTTGCTAAGCCTGAGTCAATTCTCCTTTCACAATAGTTATTTTCTTCTCTAATTTTTTGTGCTCTATTTTGATAGAATCTAATTTAGATGTCACTTGAGTCAGATGGGATCTTAGATCTACATTCTCAAATTTCATAGCGGATTCAATCTTGTTATCATATTTCTTCAAGCTCAGCTTTAGTTCAACAATTTTGAACTCATGCTTCATAATCTCATTTTCTTTCTTTAGGGGTGCTACCTCAACATTATCACTAATCTTCTCTCTAGGTTCTTTTCTAGATTTGAGATAATCAATCGTATCTTTCAGTTTTCTAATATAGTCTTTTGCATCTTTGTATCTTTCTTTCATAGTGTCTCTTTCTTTAGTAAGAAGATCAATCTATTAAAGGGCTTCTTCAATATTTCTTTTCAATTGTTCCATATCCATAGGGACCTTACTGAAGTTGTTAAGTCTCTTTTGAGTAACTAAGATCAAATACTAATTGTTAGAAATAGATAATACTAAGAGGGGGGTAAATTTGTATTCTACAAACTTTTACCCACAACTAAATATTGTCTATTAACAAAATATAATGAAAAAGGTTCAAAAAAGAGCTATGTACTTTGAAAAATATAATAAGATACATAAAATGACATGTAATAGCTTGGATACTCTATATTTATTACAACCATTAGATGAATGAAAGTTTACAAATTCAATAGAAATCACAAACTTGAACAGTCCTAAGAAATTTTTACATATTGGCACAAATGATGAGCTATGTGCCAGGGTATTTGAAGTTGACATACTAATGTAGTATTATGCCTGTGTCAACCCTAATTCCAACCCTAAAAAATTAGGAAGAAAAGTAGACTATGAATCAAAAATGGTACTTTCACATGTTATAAATGAAGACTTAAAGAAGATTATTAACTATGTGCTTGACTCCATCAAAAATTAGATACAAATTACCTCTAGAGGAATTGCTCAAAGAAATGTATATTAGTTTTCCTCAATATTGGTCTCTAAACTATTTGAGTGATTTTTTAAGAAGGATGATGACTTTGATTAAGCATTTTTGTAAAATGAATGTAATCAATGGAGTAACTATAAATGAATTTTTAGATGAATATCGACTAAGAGATCAATCATATTATTTTGATAACATAATAAGGGAACAATATGATCTTATTAAGAATCCAAAAGAAGAGGGAGAGGTAACAAAGCTTTGGAAAAACCTTGGTAAGAGAAATTAGTTGAGATGGTCAATGCTAGAATATTTCAAGCTTACTGATTTATGTTTGACAATAATATTGGGTTTAGTGGAGGATGAGAGAGTTTTTAGTACTTTGGGCTTCCTGAAATCAAAGGTTAAAAACAAATTAGACAAAATATTTTATACCATAACCAACGGTCATCTACCTTTGCAACAAAACATGTCATTTTAGTGGGATTCAACTGAAATACATTAACTCTAGATCTGGTTTCTATTCCAATTACCTTTCCATCTTTATCTTTGATCATGCATGTCTTTTCTATGAACTGCAAATAATAACCTTTTGTCCACTAGTTTCCCAACACTCAAAAGGTTTTTCTTAAAACCATCAACAAAATATACATCCTCAATGTCAGTCTTACCATAAAGAGTTATACATCCAATACCTTTAACATGGCAAGCTGCATTGTTTCCAAATCTGACAATGCCTCCATCATAACTTTTGAAATCAACAAATTTGTTCATCTCACTAATCATATGATGTAAACAACCACTATCAATTATCTAGTCAAACTTTTCAACTTGTGATACCAAATCCATTTTCTCTTGACTTTCTTCTTTAATAGCCACAAATCCTATCTCATCATCACTAACACTTACTTCTTGTTCATCAAATTCATTTTCTTCATTAACATATAAGTGTTCTCTATCTCTTGTAGGTTTAAAGTTTCCTCTATACTTTTTCTTTGTTTTAGGAAAATTAGATGCATAATGACCAAACTCATTACAAGTCCAACATTTAAAAATGTTCTTACTATCTTTTTCTCTTTTTACAAGAAGGGCTAATCCTTCAATCTTTTTGTCCTCCTCAGTTCTACTACTGCTAGCAAAATTGCCTCTAGAACTTATGCTCCTTGATAGATTAGGTCAAATGTTTAGGGCACTAAAAGTTTCCTCTATTCTAGAAAATTTTGTAGACTATCTAAGCTCATTCTCAAATATTTAAAATCTCCCAAGTAATTTTTTCTTGGTGAAATCTTGAGCATACGAGATCATCAACTATATCATTTGAGTTGCTTACTTAAATGGAGGTGTTAAACTCTTCAATATCTTCTAGATCATTTCATCTTCTTCTTTTGTGCCTCCTTGAGATATGATACTTGCAACAATTTCTAATATTCTACCTACATATGTTCTTATAGTTTCATCTTCAAAGATATTTTCCAAAATTCTCCAAATCTTATAAGAAGTATCAAGTGTTTTTACCTAGTTGTACTCGATTTCAAGAAGTGTAGACAATATTGCTTCTCTTTGATCCTCAATACAAGTTTCCAACTCTTTTTCATCAACAATTGCCTTTGCTGACTTGGTCAAAATCAAATATCCTAGACCCATACACAGCAGGTGTGTCTTCATCTTTTCCTTCCAACTATCATAGTTTGTTCCATCAAACTTCAAACTATCCTTTCTGAATATGCTAGCCATGGAACTCCCCAAGTTGTTAAACTTTCTCTTCAATGACCTAAAGCTCTTATACCAATTGCTAGAAATAATAGTTTACCAATATAACTAAGAGGGGGGGTGAATCAGTTATCCAATTAAAATGTTCATCAACTTTAACTAATCTTAGCTATTCAACCAAAGTAAATAGAAACCATAATAAGATTCACATACACAATTACACTAGATATGTTAACTAGAGAAACCCTTGATCAGAGGGAAAACCTAGGTGGGGATGGTACACACAAGATGATATACTAATATAAATATTCCTTGTTAGTAGATAAACCTTATTAAAAGTTTGTTTACAACATTTAGTACATATGAGTCCCTGTTAGGAGACTTTGAATCCCTATTAGGAGATTCCAACCCTGTGAGGAGTTGTAGTACAATGTATGCAAGAAGAACCCACTGCCCAAATATGCAATTTCAATTACAAGAAGAGCTCATTGCTCAAACAAATAATTTACTATTAGGTTCTTCTTTCCTCTATTCTATTAATTGAACCAGTCACTATCAAACCTTGTAGACCAGGTCATGAACCTTTTATTGAACTATCAAACTTTGGATCACAAAATAAAACATCGACAATGGAGTTTTCTCCAACTTTGCTCTGCTCTACTTATCTTCTCTTATCATCTTGATTCTTCTCTTTCCACTCTTTGTGTTTTCTTTCTGCTCTTCAACTTTGATTATTAACAAAGGAAAATATCCTTCCTTTATACCAAGTCCATATAATAATTTCGTTGAGTTGGCTAACACACCTCACCAATTAATTATTTAGGAGCTCATTAAGAACACGCTTCTCTTTGCAATAACATTAAATTGTCACCTTGCATCTTGAATAACTTTTCGTACATGTGACATTATGATGAGTGACCATATCCACATCATCTCCAATATGTCTTCTACACATCTTGAACCTTTCTTCTTAGAATAACAATTCTACTTAGAGATATAACAAGTTAACTAGAATGTGCTTCTATAAACTCTATCTCGAAACAATCTTCTCTAAAACTTGCATAACTTCTTCTAGACTTAATATCTTTTACTTTCAAGGTTATCTACATATACCAGACACTTATTAGTATCTCCCTCTAACTTTTCTAGAGAATATACTCAATGATCTATTCGTACCAACTTGATCTTTACTATTGTTTTTCTATTAGATACCATAGAAAACTACTATGTTGACATCAATGAAAAACAAGTCATGAATGTAACATATCATCATGATAATGATCCAATCATGTATCTTCAATACTCTCCCATAAAAATATCATTCACAATTATGCTTCCAATAACATTGTCATTGTCACAGAATACAACTACAGGATCCTTGATTTCTTCCTTCATACCTGACAATAGTTGTGTTGGTTTGATTTTCCACTTGCCAAAGATTTTGAAAATTATAAGTGAAAAGAATGAAAAAATTGCAGTTACCTTGCTTAGGGTTTCTAAATTTTTTCTATCCTTAAAAAACCTAGGTAAAAATATTTCATCTTTGTGATTAATAGAGCCCCCTTTCCTCAAAATTGATTTTAAATGTTTAACATAGGGATATGCAAAATTTCTTGATATATCTTATATCCTTATGTTCTATGACAAGCTTTCATATTATTATTTCATGGATTTCTATATGATTAAATCATAGCATTGTGAAGCCTTCTTTTCCACAACATCGTGCATCCTTATTCACTAACCATTCCAAAGGTAGCAAGGGAGAAAAATAGCTTGTGTTAGGCACTATGCGGTTTAGTGGCAATTAGTTGTAAGGAAACTTGCAACAAATAATATAACTATTTCTACATAATCCATAATAGATCTGAATATAAATATGTCATTCAAATCCACATGCAAGAGAATAGACAACATACCCACAAAAATGTGACACAAGATATACCCTGGGAAATCCTCATTGAGGGAAAAACTGAACCTCCAAAAGCATCCATCACCATGTATTATTCAGCAAAAATACCATTGCAATACAACCATGGAAATCTTCAAAGCCATAGCCACAACCAAGCAATCCATGTGAACAAGCATGAATCCACACATCCCATACCATGCTTCCAACCTTCACAAATGCTCCCTTGGCTAACCTATCAAGTGTTGTCTTGCTCAACTCTTTCCCTTTTTGCCTTATGTCTTCTTGTCATACAACAACTACCCTTGTGGTTTCTTATATAGTAGCAAGTCCCACAAAACCACCAAGTGGTTTTACATAAACCATGTGCTACCTACCCATTGACCCTATATTTAATATTGGAAATTTAATTATTTTCTCCAATATTAAATAATTACATGAAATATTATCACAATGTTCTAATACAACTCATCAAGTATATCCCATGGGAATCTTTACATGTTGCACATCCATCTAGGTGAAAAATTATATAATAAAATAAAATAATACAATATAACAATATTATGTAATGTGTAAAACACCTATTATTTCAACATCAATGGCAAACTTTATTTTTAAGTTATGAATGGGTGAAAAGAGTATATGCATAAGGTCGTAGGTCTTCCTAACTTCAGTTAGTTCAAAGTGACGATGATGTGAAACAAAGAAAACCAATCAATATAGAGGTAAGTCACATGTTTGCTTGTGAAATCCAACTGGAGTCTTCTAAGGTTGTGAAGCAGTGAAGAAAGACACATATCTAAATACACCTAGATGATAAAGCTAGAGGAAAGACACGTAGGTTGGTTTATGACACATGGCAGAGAAATCTAACATAGGTGCATGATCACATGGTTAAGTGGCCTAGATAGTCTTCAAGCCATGAGGTCATGAAGGATATATGGTAGTCAAAAGAAATTTCCATTACTAGTTTGCAAAGGTTTAAGCATAGTTAAAGTTTTAAGTTGTGATGAGGTGATCAAGGTGACTGCATACATTTGCACCATCACTGAAGTTAGTGTTAAACTCATGAAGAAGGTAGAAAAGTAGCATATGCAGCACATCACACTTGTTGGATACAATTGATTAATTGTGTATTATCTTTGATTTACAAAAAATTCATATCATTATTAGTAAGTGTATGCTGAGCTCATTCAGATAGCGAAGACAGTTTTTGTGTCTACCGAGTGTTCCTATATTTACCCAGTTCAAAAGGCAGTATTTACCAAGTTCACTCAAGTGTCAAAGGATAGTCTGTAGAAGATGAATGTTAACTGAGATCACTAAATTAATGAGGAAAAGTTGGATGGAACTAGTGTTAACTGAGCCCACTCAGTTGCCAAAGGATCTTTGCAAGTTTGTAGTGTTAACCGAGCATCTATTGGTTAACATAAGAAATCATTTCTAAGTTAGTATCTACCAAGTTGGGTCAGCTAATAAAGCATTTTGGTATATTAAGCTTAATTGATTTATCTATTGGTTCTAGCCGATTGAGGTGATGAATTTTAGTTATTCTAAGTTGTATATGAGCCAACTTGACAATATGAAAGATATAAGTATAAGGTCAAGTTGTGGATTCAATAAAAAAAAAAGTAAGATGTTATGAATGAATTAAAGATTTAATGATGAAGAGAGGAAGTGAATTTGAAGGATAAGTAGAATATCCTTGTGGAGCAGAAAAGATATATTCAATCAGAAGGATCAAGTACAAGCAAGAACAAAGATTTGTAATCAAAAAATTTAGTTGCATTCAAATTAGGTCATCTCATTGTTACTCTCTAACCATTGTAGCAGTGATCTAAATCTCTTAACAAAGCTGGCTTAATAGCTATTTGTAAATCCTCTAAAAAGGTGGTAGTTCTATTGAATTTTCTTAAGACATATAACAATGCCACTCCTAACAAGGTGATTAAATCCTTTAATAGGGTCACACCTAACAGTGTGTTTTGTAAGCTTTAACAGCACTGGCTCCTAACAAGGTTTACTTTTAAAAAGTGAAAATAGTAACTAGTTGCAATTGGTAGTTTTTCCCAAATTGGGTTTTCACATTAAATCCTAGTGTCAAATGTGCTCATGCTATTTTCTTTTATGTGTTTGAAAAAAATTAAAGTTATGGTAATCACAGATAACATTTAAGATTTTCATAATCAGTACTTACCGAGTTACAGCATTTTATGTGTGTTTACTAAGCATCAGCAATATTTAGTTTTTAGACTTTATTTTGTAGTGACATCTAAGGGATCTAAGATTTATTTTACTAGTAACTAATTCACCCCTCCCCTCTCAGTTACTCCTCTTATATTTTTAATAGCACTATCACAAGTTCTAAACCTAGTTAGAAAGTTAAAGCTGCAAATGAGTGAAAGCAAGATTGGATGGTTAAGATTACAGGGCATTGCATGTTCGCAAGGATTATTGTAGCAAATAAAATTTAAGTCATGATGTTGTGGTGAAGGAATATTGGCTAGATAAAACAATGAGTGCAGCATCACATGGTTAATATAAGTATCTTTCTAAACCATTGTGAAGCTACAAAGTGCTAAAGAGGTGAAGCCTTAGTTGCATGGTTGTGGGTATAAATCTTAAGACATAAAATGGCTTTTTCAATGAAAAAGTCTAAGTTGGATAAGAATGTTACTAGCTAGATGTATGAAAATCTTAAAAAGTGTAGATTTGGCCAATTCTTCAAGAGATTGATAGGTTTTCGAGTCTACCACTCTTAAATGCCAATTAAAGCCACACCCTCATTACAGAAACTGATAAAGTCTAAAGAGTAGGATAATTTTCATTGTCATTTTTCTTAAGTTGTCTATTTTCTGAACAATTTTCAAGTGCAGAGTGATATCTAAGTAATTTTTCTACTTTTAGCATATAGAATTAACTAGATTTTTTTAGAAACAGCCCAAAGGGATGGAGACATAATTGTGTAAGTTGTAATTGAGAAACTAGATGCACCACCAAAGGTTCCAAGCACATCTGTAGAGGATTGGATTCACATTTTTCTTGATTCAACCAATGGACAAAAAGCAAATGATTTGAAATTCAAAGACCCCTATGCATTGTGTAGAGGTATAGAAGTCCCTGATAGAAATGGGTATGAATTGTTTTGGTTTTTCTACAAAAGCAAAGTAGAAAATGTTCTGATTTGTAACCCATGAGTAAGAAACTTAAGCAAATTAATTGTGTCTAAAGTATTTGTAGATGTCAACCTAGTGAAAGCCCTAATCAAATTTTATAATCTTGTCAACAAGACATTTCATAGGAAGGATAGAAGTGTTTTCTTATCCCTAGAAAAGGAGGCATTTATAGAAGTTTTTGACTTGGGAGGACCTATGTCAATGCCCATTGAGGTGGAGAAATTAACTAAGAATTTCAAGAGTCACTAGAATTTCTATATGGGTCAGAACATGACCAAGCATATTCCACCTACAAAGAAGAATGTAGGAAATATTCCAAAGAAGAAGGATCTTGACAAACATATGCCTTTGGAATTCTTCCCAAGATATTTTTGAGAACATTGTGTTTGGAATCAACAAAGCCCTAGGTTTAGATAGAACTATGGAAGCACTAGGAGGACATTATATTATGGCCTTGAATATCCAAGACCCAAATCATAATATAGGTTATGATTTTGTTGATTATATCATTGAGAGTATTCATAAGGAGATTAATACTACTCAATAAGGAGACTTGGAAAATTTCAAATTCCTCCATTATTCCCTACTCATGCACCTGATTCTGCTCAAGAATTCAGACATATTTGATCAGAGTTTCTTCGAGTCTACTCAAGAATGGGGAGAGAGATTTCTAGTACAAATATGGACAAGGGTATGGAAATTTTTTTACCCTTATTATAAAGTAATTGATTTTTATAATTATTTTGATTATCCAGTCTTTAAATGATAGAGGTGACAATTGAAAGAATACCTAGTAGTGTCAAAAAGGTTGTTAAACCTAAAATGTGCTTTGATGTTGGGAAGCAATTAACTCATGATTTAGGTAGTGTCTTTTTATTTGAAGAACATACTATTATTAAAGTTTTTGGATGCCCTTCGCCACCCCATATTTTACAAAAAAATTTACCTAGAAGATTAGAGTTTGTGGAAATATTCTAGCAACTAATTTCTTTAAACAAAGAATATTTAGGCAAAGATGTTAAGAAAGGAACTTTCCTTTGTAGATGTACCAGGGTGGGAGATTTTGAAATTAGCAAGAATTCCATTGAGGGAATTAATGAATTTTTGAGAAAATATAAACTACCAACTAGGCCAGCAAGGACTTATGATCCTTTCAATGTGATTAGACATGCCCTAAAGAATATGAGAGGATATACCTTGCCTACTGTTGGTCTGATTTTTTAATATTATTTTTTCTTAGAATCATGGTAAAAAAATCAAATGTGAGTTGTTTTTTTAGGTCCTAGGGTTTTAGGTTTTGGTCTTGAATTTCTAATATCTTTTAAAAACTATGTATAACCCTAGGTCTTGCCTTTTAAATCTTATTTTGGCACAAAAGTCTTAATAGCAACTAAATATTCTTTCCTACCTATGTTGAGGTCATTTTTGAGTCCTTTTGGAAAATCTTATCCCGTCGTTGGATCTTATTTGAATCTATGGTTGTCACATACTCGTTATAGCAAGATGCTTAAATATTATGCATAGCAAGGTGGCGACCATCAGAAGAGTATGTTGTGATACTAAAAAGTGAAGTTTGGTGCCAAAAAAAATTGTATTAATATGAGGCATTATGGTTACATGTTATCTCCCAAGATTGTCAATGTTAGAAAGGATGCACAAGGAAAAAACTCACAAATGGTGTCACTAGAGTTAAGGTAAATCTGGTGACTCTCTAAGTTGATATCAAAAAATCTATGCAACTTGCCAGTAGCAACGTAGCGAGTGACCAAATTTTGCAAAAGGCAGTACCCTATTTAATGTTGATGTGACCACAAAAATTCCCATGCAGTCTTATAAATATGTGTGACCACCTCCTCTAACACTAGTATTGATTGACAAATTTTCAATCAATGTGTTTTGTGTTCTCTATCACCAAAAATTTTGAATCCATCGGGAGTCACTATCTCACTAGCCAGGAAGTTGGTGTTTTTTCGATAGTGAGGTAGCAACTAGTCGAAAGGTTGCGATGTAGTGGAGATTTTAAAAGAGGTGGGCCAAGAACGAGTGACTTCACAAAGCTGAGTTGTGCAGATCAAATGACACGGTGGCATTCTACCGAGCATCTATAAGCTAAAAATTTTGAATTCATCAGAACTCGCTATATTGCTAGCCAGATAGTTAGTAATTTTGTCGGTAGCAATGTAGCAACCCACTTGAAAGTAACAAACATAGCAAGGTAGAGGATGTGTGACATCACTAAAGGTTTAAATAATATATATGTGTGCTAGCATGTTAAGCCAACTCAGTGACAGTAGTATCTTGGACCCACTTCCCATGTATAAAACATGTAAAGAACTCTGATCATCATATCAAGTATGAATCGATGATCCTTGCCATCTCACTATGAAAATTTGTGCAATGTTTAGTCTATGCAACATAGAAAGTATGGGACCCACCACTTCTTCAAGGTACTTTGTTCAAGTTCTTTACCCTTTGATTTGATCTCAGATCAACGGCCATCGCTATCTCGCCATGAAGAGTTGCTCGGAGGATATGTATAGTGAAGTAGTGACCTATTGACATGTATCCTTAGTCACCAGTGGATCCAAATGAAAGTTCCATCAAGGAAGGAGCTGTGTACGTGGATAATTTTTAGTGGATTGACTGGCCAACTTGTCAAGTGGAATGCCAAGTTGTCTTTCTCTGTATGCCATGATCATAGGATTTTTAAAGATTGACGATACTCTCTAACTCGCTATGGAAAGATGTACAAAATTTATGCATAGCGAGGTAGCGATTTGATGACACGTGTCCCTAGTCATCAGGGGGCCTACCGGAGTGACGGGTAGAAAATCTAAGATCGACATGTGGCAAAAGGGGGAGGAGAGAAAGATGAAAATGATTTAAAAATCAAATTTCAAATGATTCTCCAACGCTCAGATTTTAAAATTGAAATATTTGAATAGTTTGACTATATGAGCTTTTTTAAATTTTTCAATTTTAAATATGCTTTATTCAGTCCAGGAGGCATATTTTCAAAATGGTTTCAATGGGGCATTTTTCATCCAAAATGTATAGTGTAATATACCGTCGAAACTGAAAAAGAGTAAATTTTCCATTTTTGAAGTCAGGTTTTGTGTAGGTTGACAACTACAAGAGGTTTTTTGATTTCGGGGGCTTCACAGTGAAATGTGGAAATTTAATGTTGCAAATGAAATTGCAATTAGATATAGAGATATTTTCATCTGATTTGACTTCTCTAGCAATTGTAAGGATGAATTGAATGTTTTTGGAGGTGGTTGAAGAAATTATGTTTTTGGCAACTATACAATGTTGAATTTCACGGCAAGGCAAATGAGGCCTGTTAAGATCAGATTTTTTGAGCCTCAGTATAGATTGTGATGATTTCTTGATATTCCTTCATGAGATATTTGCATATTTTAAGTAGGGATATATCAGATATTTTGGCATCATTTATGGTTTTCAAAGTGCAGGTAGATGAGGAAGTACAGTGTCAACAACTCCAAATTGAAGACTCTTTAGTGGGACACATGTCAAATTCAAATTAGAGACCTAGAAAGATCTTCTCTCCTATATATCTTCATTTTTTGCTTATTGTAAGGGTTCCAATTTTTTGGAGATTTTCTGAGGATTGTGAGACCAATATGGTTCCAGAGTTAGAGAATTTCTTGATAGTTGTGATACTAATTTTCCTAGTGTTCCTCTGATATGAACATCAGTATTGTATTTCTTTTGAAGCATTCATATGTCACAGTCAGTTCTTTATGTATTTTCTAAATTTTGATATGTAGATGATGTGTTGGTTTCAAGGAAATTAATGCAAGAGCTTCATTTCTTTAGTTTCATTCTGATTCTCATCTCCTTCTTCTACTATTTGCAATCTTTTGTGTTTAAGAACCAAGAGCTTGAACTGATAAACTTGCTATTGGAACAAAGAAGCCAATTAAATGCTTGTTTATATTGATAGGGTTGTGGGTTACAGTGGGAGGATATTACCATAAGTATGAGAGTTGTCATGAAGATTGATGTATATTTGCAAGTCAAATAGATAGATCAAATATTTAAATATATGAGTATACTTTAGGTATCCATCTATATGTGAAGGTTTAGTTGGTGCCCAATGGATAAGGGACTGGTCAGCTTGAGGGATGCATGTTCTTTGTTGTTGCACACTTGGGTTATGCTGAGAAAATTCAAATCCTTAAATGAATATCTTTCCTTTGTGTTTAAGAATTAAAAGAGTTTTCCCTCACTTGGTTTATCAGGTTCATGTTCTTTGTTATCAGCTATTTCACCCATGAATGCTTGCATAAACATAGAAGATTAACAGATTTTATCTATTTTCTAGATTCACTTGTATGCCTTTAAACTAATACCATATAAAGAGTCTAAGGTCCACCCACCTAGGTCTAACAGAGGCCTAAAGAAGAAGAAAGATCTATCCTTATAGCTGGCCCAAGGCTGCAGTCAAGTGCATCCATCATAGGAATTTTCTAACCTTAGATGTATTGGTCTAGTTTCTTGGTTATTTCCAAAACTGTTAAATCAGGAGCCAACAAAATGGTGGCTCTGTTGGGGATCGAACCCAGAACCTCTAGTTTCATAGACTAGATGTGAATGCATTTAGAGCTGAACTGATCATTCAAGAGGTGGAAAACTTTCTTTCCTTAATTGAGCAAGAGGTCACATGTTTCTTATATTCTCCAAATCTTTGGAGCATGTATTTTGATGGAGCAAGCTCAAAGGAGGGACCAGGAGCAGGAATTGTCTTTGTTTCTCTAGAAAAGAATACATTAAGATATTCCTTTTCTCTAAATTTTACATGTACCAATAATGTCGCAGAGTATGAGGCCCTATTGCTAGGATTGAAAGTTGCAACACATCATGAAATCAAGAAAAAACATGTTATTGGTGATTCTGAGTTAATTATTTCCCAAGTTAGGGGTGTTTATGTGTCAAAAAATAAAAGACTGATGCAATATAGGAATGTTGTCTAGGATATGATTGATTCTTTTGATGCTTTTGGGATAATGAGGAAGGACAGAAGGAATAATAAGATGGCAGACCTTTTGGCAAATGTGGCCATAAAGCCTAATGATATATCATTTGGTGGTGTTTCCATCATAGAAGTACAGAATAGGCCTTCAATTCCAGACAATGTCCATAGTTGGCAAGTTTTTGAGGATGACAGACATTCTAAATTTTCTATTCAATGAGGATAAATATCATGGACAAGAACTTGATTGCAGTACATGCGTAGAAACAGTTGATGGGAAAGAAACAATTTTTGGACAAGAGATTCTACAATTGAAAAATAACCAAGTGCCCAAGGGTCTTATTGTATTGGAAAGTGCTTTTGACAATCAAGACAGGATACTTTCAAATGCAAAAAATGATAACCCACAAGAACTAGAGGAGATTAATTTGGGTAAACTTGACACCCCAAAAAAGGTGTATGTGGGAAAAACTTTAAATCCTGAGATTAGAAAGTCTTTGATTGATTTATTAAGGAAATTCAGACATGTGTTTGCTTGGTCCTATGATGACCAAAAGGCTTCTAGGCAAGATTTTTTCCAACATATTATACCACTTAAAGAAGATGTAAAACCTTTTAGGCAGAAGCAACAACCTGTGAATCCCACTTTGGCCCTAAAGATGCAAGAAGAATTATTAAAGCTCAAAGATGGGGGAATAATTAAGCCAATTAGACATTCTTCATGGGTGTCTAATCTTGTACCTGTTAGAAAAAAGAATGGTGACATCAGGCTTTGTGTTGATTTTAGAAATCTAAATATTGCATCTTTAAAAGATAATTATGGATTGCCCAATATGGAGGCCATGCTTCAACAAGTCACTGGTTCAGAGTTGATGTCCATGATGGATGGTTTTTTAGGTTATAACTTGGTCTTGGTTGATGAAAAAGAGCAATTCAAGACAGCCTTCACCACCCCTTGGGGAAGCTATGTATATGTGAGAATTCCTTTTGGCCTCATAAATGTAGGGGCAACTTTTCAGAGAAATATGGATGTGGCTTTCAAAGATTATATTGACAAATTCATGGTAGTGTATCAAGATGATTTGACTACATATTCAAAGAAAGTTGAAGATCATTGTAGGCATCTTGAAAAGATTTTTCTCAAAGCCTTGGAATATGGAGTATCTTTGAACCCAAGAAAATGTACTTTTTGGGTCATAGAAGGCAAACTTCTAGGTCATATTGTTTCAAAAGAGGGTGTTAAGATTGATCCTAAGAGGGTAGTAGCAATTGACAAGGTCCAAAAACCAAAAAATGTTAAAGGTATAAAGTCTTTCTTTGGACAAGTTAATTTCTTAAGAAGGTTTGTGACTAACTTTACTGAAATTAGTAGACCAATCTCAAAAATACTCTAGAAAGGTGCTACAATAAAATGGGAAGGTGAGCCTTCTATTGCCTTCCAAGAAATAAAAATTGCTATTAAGAATGCTCCAGTGCTTAGGACCCCTGATTATGGAAAGCCCATGTATATTTTTTCTTTTGCATCTTTTCATACTATTGCAGCAATTTTACTTTAGAAGAATGAAAGTGGACATGAACAACCTATAGCATTTTTTAGTAAGTCCCTACAACCTACAGAATTGAAATATGATATCAGTGAGAAATAGGCATATGCTCTAGTTAAAGCCATTAAGGCATTCAAATGTTATCTTGTAGGGGCTATTGTTATTGCTTTTGTACCAAATGCAGTAGTCAAGGATATTTTCTCTCAGCAAGAGGTATCTGGTAGAAGATGCAGATGGATTAATAGGATCTAAAAATTTAATATAGTTATCCAGATTACTAAGCTAGTGAGAGGCCAAGGATTAGCTAAGCTCATGGAACAAGAAAATTTAGATGCTAATCAAATCAATGCTAAAGATCGGGATCTTAGCCTTAGCTCATGTGACATGGACTATTTTGATTAGTACGAAGATGTAATATATTACCTACAACACATGCAGTCTCCACCTCACCTAACAGAAAATGAAAGGAGAACTATAAAATTGCATTCAGTTAGATATATTATTGTGAATGGAGCCTTAT
Organism: Cupressus sempervirens; assembly: GCA_028749045.1. Taxonomy (NCBI): domain Eukaryota; kingdom Viridiplantae; phylum Streptophyta; class Pinopsida; order Cupressales; family Cupressaceae; genus Cupressus; species Cupressus sempervirens. The sequence continues at coordinate 100,962,932 of CM053786.1, forward strand.
GGTGGAGAAATTTTGAAGGTATATTATTGAAGTGCATTGATTAGTAGAGCTCTGAAAAAATATTAAGTGAGATGCATTCAGGTATATGTGGAGGACATTATATGGCAAAGACTACAACCGATAAGGTTATGAGGGCAGGTTTTTGGTGGCCTAATTTTTTTAAAGATGCTCAAGTTCTGGTGAGAAATGCTAGAGGTTTGCAAGAAAGTTAAAATTCTCAGGAAACACACCTTTGAAATCAGTTGAGGTTTAGGCACCTTTTCAAAAATGGGAAATCAATTTTATACAAGAGATCTCACCTAGCTCTAGTAGTGGTTTTTCCTAGATATTAGTTGCAACTTATTACTTCACAAAATGGGTTGAAGCAATCCCTACTAGGAATTCAACCAGAAAAGTAGTAAATAATTTCCTACTTAGCAACATCATCACCAAATTTGGATTTCCTAAAAGAATAGTGACTGATAATGCTATGTTTTTTAGGTCTAAAGAATTCATTAAGTTCTGTGAAAAATATGGCATCACTAGGTCAGTTTCTTCACCTTATAATCCACAAGGGAATGGACCAGAAGAATCTACCAACAAAAGTTTTTTGAAAATCATTAAGAGAACTTTGGATGACAACAAGAAGGCCTAGGATTCAAAGTTGTATTTTTCTATTTGGGCTGATAGAGTGACAATCAAGAAGGCAATAGGTGTATCACCTTTTGACCTTGTATATGGAATTCAGGCCAGAATGCCTCAAAATAATATGATAGGTTTATATAACTTTATTTAGATGTATGATGATGACATCATTGATTATATGTATAAGATAACTGGTGAATTGGTTGGATTAGCAAAAACAAGGAAAGAAGCCTCTGTAAGAAACATGAAATTACAGTTGCAAACAAAATATTTGTATGACAGAAGGGCAGTAATTAGGAAGTTCCAACCTGAGGATCTTGTTTTAATGTGGAATGCAAGGCTACAAGAGAAAGGTAAAAATGGAAAATTTGATCCCATTTGGTTGGGACCTTATTTGGTTGACTCTTTCTAGGGTCAAGATTCATATTTCAGTAAGGAATTATCAAGAAGCCTTTTAGAATTACCAGTTCATGGGCAATTTCTAAAAAGATATTTCTGATTAAAAGTTTTTTTTCTTTTCCCAGAAAGAAATTTTCTTTCTGTAAATGCTTGTACAAATTTTTATAGACTTTGTATGAATGTACATTCTTTTTAATATTCTTTGGTTCCTCCTCGAAGTTTTGTGTGTGGTCTGCTAAAACCAAAAAATTTGAATTCTTGCATACACTCAAGTAGTCTATCATCCCCAGACAAAGCCACTGTTGGTCTAATTTTTTACATATTATTTTTTCCTAGAATCATGGTGAAAAAATTAGATATGAGTTCTTTTGTTAGGTCCTAGGGTTTTAGGTTTTGGTCTTGAATTCCTAATATCTTTTAAAAACTATGTAAAACCCTAGGTCTTTCCTTTTAAAATTTATTTTGGCGCGAAAGGTTTAACAGCAACTGAACATTCTTTCCTGCCTATGTCAAGGTCATTGTTGACTCCTTTTGAAAAATCTTATCCCATCGTTGGATCTTATTTCAATCTACAACTGTCACATACTCTCTATTGCAAGATACTCAAAGATTATGCATAGCAAGCTGGTGACCATCGAAAGACTATATTGTGATATTGAAAAGTGAAGTTCGGTGCCAAAAAAAATGTATTAATATGAAGGCATTATGGTCATGTGCTATCTCCAAAGATTTTCAGTGTCAAAAAGGATACATGAGGGAAAAACTTGCAAATGGTGTCACTAGAGTTCAAGTAACTCTGACAACTCGCTAAGTCGCTATCAAAAAATCTATGTGATTTTTCGATAGCGACGTAGCAAGTTCCTAGATTTTTCAAAAGACAGTAACCTATTTAAGGTTGATGTGACCATGAAAATTCCCATTTAGTCTTATAAATATGCATGACCACCTTCTCTAACACTAGTATTGATTGATGAATTTTCAATTGATGTGTTTTGTGTTCTCCATCACCAAAAATTTTGAATCCGTCTGGAGTCGCTATCTCGCTAGCTGAGAAGTTGGTGGTTTGTCAGTAGTGAGGTAGTGACTGGTCGAAAGCTTGTGATGTAATGGAGATTTTAAAAGAGGTGGGCCCCGAATGAGTGACTTCACAAAGCTGAGTTGTGTAGATCAAACGACACGATGGCATCCTATTAAACATCTATAAGCTAGAAATTTTGAATTCATCGAAACTCGCTATATTGCTAGCTAGATAGTTAGTAATTTTGTCAGTAGTGATGTAGCAACCCACTTGAAAGTAACAAACATGGCAAGGCTAAGGACATGTGTGTTGGTATAAAGTTATTTTCCATTAGTGACAACACTCATTTCACAGTTCTAACCGAGCATCGAGTAATACAGTGCAGATCGAATAATGGCAACACAATTCTAACCAAGCATCGAGTAATACAGTGCAGACCAAATAATGGCAACACAGTTCTAACCGAGCATCGAGTAATATAGTGCAGACCGAATGATGGCAACACAGTTCAAATCGAGCACTGAAGACATAGTATTAACTGAGTGAAGTTGCACTTAGTGTCAACCGAGTAAAGATGCACTCAGTATTAATCGAGTGAATTTGCACTTAGTGTCAACCAAGTAAAGATGCACTCAGTATTAACCGAGTAAGGAAGCACTTAGTGATAACCGAGCTCAGGAGGTTAACGAAAAAGTTAGTTTCTACCGAGTGACACTATATCTACCGAGTCACCAATGGTTACCGAGTTCCATGCAACGTTGTATGACTAGTATGAATCGAGCCCCTACCTCTACCGAGTGCATGATGATGCCGAGTAACGTAGTGGATGCCGCGTATCAGAAAGTCATCAAGTCTGTCTGAAGAACCCGAGTTTATTTTACTATTTGGTTGACTCAGTTATATTTTGTTTACTTATTTTTGGCTGACCTTGCATGAATAATTATTGGAATGGTATATATATATATAATGTATTATATCATTCAAAGGACATATACAATTGACACATTCAAAAATACACAAGAGATAGAATATTGCAAAAAAGGAGGGACATAAGATATGATATGCGAATTCATCAGCAGAAAAGAATACTCAGCAAGGTCTACCAGGAGCGAAAATGATTTCATCAATCACAGAAGGTGATCTACAACAAAGAACTCAGTCAAGTTGTAAGTTGATCTGTTGATTCATCCTAACAGGTGAATCATTTTTGTAAATCCTTTAACAGGGTAGACTTAACTGTCTTTATTCAAATCTCCTAACAGAGTGCATACTTGTAAAGTATGTTTGTAAATCCTCTAATCAGGTGGATCTAGCAATCCTCTGTGCTCCTAACAGGGCAGATCACCAGAAGTGATCATTGTAAGCCTTAACCAACCAACTTCATACTGTAGTAATGAAGCTTTGTGGGTATCATCCCCACCCCAATTTTACTTTCTATTTTTTGAAGGTTTCTGGGTCACCAAATCTCTGTGCATATATGGTTTAAATGTTTAATAGTTTTTATGCAGCAGGATAGATGAGTAAATGTTGTGTATGGTTGACTTAAAAAGTTTTATTGTTACTGATTCACCCCTCCCCTCTCAGTAACCTATTATATCTTGAATATTTCCAACAATTGGTATCAGAGCCTTTTGGTTCTCAAGACAAAGTTTGATAGCTTGAGCAAAGATCTATGTTATGGAGATATTCAGACTAGAGAAAGTTATTGAAAATGAAAAGTTAGATCTAAAAATGGCCATGGCTCACCTCAAAGAAGCAAAGGAGCATCTTTCTCAATCCCTAAAAAGAAGAAAGGAACTTGCAAGACAAATGAATGACCATCACTATATTGAAGAAAAGATTGAAGATTTGTTACCATCAAGTAGCTCAGAAGAAGCTGACAAGGCAATCAAAGAACTTCTAGAAAAGAATGGATCTCTGCAAGAAGTGGTAAGAAAGCTTAAAAGAGAGAAAGAAATACAGTCAATTAGGCTATGTGAAGTTTTGGTACAAAGAAATATTTGAATAGTTTGACTATATGAGCTTTTTAAAAAATTTCAATTTTAAATATGCTCTGTTCAGTCTGGGAGGCATATTTTCAAAATAGTTTCAGGGGGGCATTTTTCATCCAAAATGTATAGTGTAATATACCGTCAAAATTGAAAAAGAGTGAATTTTCCATTTTTGAAGTCAGGTTTTGTGTAGGTGTTAGCCGATAATAGCTACAGCAGGTTTTCTAATTTTGGGGGCTTCACAGTGAAATGTGAAAATTTAATGTTGCAGATGAAATTGCAATCAGATATAGAGATATTTTCATCTAATTTGACTTCTCCAACAATTGTAAGGATGAATTGAATGTTTTTGGAGGTGGTTGAAGCAATTATGTTTTTGGCAACTGCACAATGTTGAATTTTACGACAAGGCAAATGTGGCCTATTAAATTAGGAGACAACACCTACTACAAAACCCATGTGGGAAGAGGATATCATTGCTAAAAAGCTGAATTAAGATGTGTGTAGAGAAAGAATGGTTATAAATATAGAAATATTGTCATTTTTTAGTATGAGATGAAAAAGGCAGGTAAAGGTTTCAAAAAAATTTATCCTAATGAGGATCATTGGTCAAAATTGGAAAAATGTGTGACAAATTTTGATAAGTTAGTAGCCCAAGTTCTAGAGGTAATCAGAAGAAGGATTGACATTGAGTACTGAGATGATGAGATTGTTGTTGAAGTCTCTGATGAGAAGGACCAAGGTGAAGAAGAAGAGACTAAGGAAGATATTCCTAAGAATTCTAAGTGGGAAGAACAAAGACATAAGAAGAAAAAGATGGTTGACCTACCTAAAAATGCCCAGTAGAAGGCCCTTTGAATCCTACCAAGAGGTAGTAATTACTTCGATGACATTATAAGGAGGAGATATTTAGTATCTCAAGCTTTCAAGGATGAGCAAAGAGCAAAGAAGTTGTAGCTAGAAGCTCAAATGATAGATGATAGAATCATAGAGGCTCATGAATTCATGAAAGATGATAATTTTATAAAAACTAATGAGTTCAAGAGTTTTTTATTTAAAATAAGATAAAATGACCTTACCCTACAAATGAAGCCAGGGGATTCTAAAGAGGTAGTTGTTGAACTAGTCAAAAAGCTACAAGAATATGACCTTGATAGTGAGAGCCTCACATTTGAGGAGGTAAGGGAACTAGTGATAGGGAGTGGTATGATTATTTTCTAGGATGGGATCTTAAGTCATCCTTTTTGCTAAATCAAATTAGGAGATAGGACAAAACAGTCTCATTTGAAGATGAGAATCAATATGGATAATTGAGAGGGTCATGCTATAATATAGATGCTTAAACAATGACAATTTGGAGTATGGCTCCTAAGCATGATAAGCCTACCCCGATGGAAATTAAAGATTCCCCTACGGGAAATGTTATTTTATGGCATGTTCAATCCACCTCTAGTGATCAAATTTTTGGATAGCATACTTTAGTTGGACTGATGAGTAAAAACAATATGGATACCCTTCAAGCTCAATTAGAACAAACATATGAGAGATATCTGAGAACAAAGAGGATACATGAAGAGGAAATGAAGAAAAAATATGTTCTAGAAAAAAGGACCCTCAAACTTGAAATGGAAATAGCTGATTTGAAGAAAAGTGCTAGAGGCACTACAGAAATCCATGACAAGGATGTGCAAATAGAAGGCCTGACACATGAAATAGGAGAAACATCAGGCCACGCTATAGAAATTGTTGAAGAGAAGCTAGAAGCTAGCAAGGATGTAGAGATTATAACTATGAAAAATTTGTTGATTCATAAGATAAATGCACTAAAGGCAATTTCTCAGAATGTGCATATCAGCTACCTTACATTAGAGGGGGTAGAATACAAATGTGCAAAGGCACTTTCTCTGTTATCTCTACTATTTCTCACATGGGGCCCTTATATTCAATTCTTTGATAATATAGTTACTATGCTTCCATAGAAATAAGATCTGCCAAAGACAACCATTATGAACACAAGGAAAACAATTCATAAGGTGACAGAGTTAAATGGTTTCTTTGGAGGTAAGATGCAACTAGTTCAAAACAAGATGAAAACAATTGCTATAGGGACACCAAATTTTATACCTACAATTCTAGATAGTTAAGGCAAGATAAAGAACTAAGTAGAGTGGTCATCATCTTTTGAAAATATTCTTGACCATCCCAGATTTCTATCATTTTGTAATAATGAAGCAAGTCCTACTACCATTTATGATATGATTGATATGATTTTTAACATAGAAGCAGAGATATTCAAGGTGATTGCTAAGGTTAAAGCCATAACTAATGCCAAGTGGACCAAGTGCTTAAAGTATTTAGATACGATCAAAAATGTCACATGGCCTGATATTGAATCAGATATATTCATATGGAAATTAATTGCAGACATCAAGGCTCTGCCTTCCTAGGAGGATGATTAGATAGAAACAACTTACCTACTATGAGAAGATAGAAGAAGATGGAAGAAGACAAATAGTTAAAGCAAAGGCTCTCACCATAAATGACATCTACTTTTTGCACCCACTTTCCTATCTATTCTCAAACTGCAAAGAATGTATTAATGTAACCTTTCTGAGGATTTTTACCTTTAGTTTTTTTTTCTTAGATAGTTTTTGACACCTTCCCTCCCATCTGAAGCTTGTTGCAATCCTTTATATAAGGATTCCCAAGATGTGGAGTGGTGGTCAATAGTCTATAGAATTTTTCATGTTTTATGCCTATTTTGTAGTCCATCCAATTTTTGAAATTATATGAATGTAATTAGTTATGTATGCTCCAAAATATAGTAAATATTAAGTATCAGTCATCTAGTTTAGAGTTATACTTTGAGTTTTTATCAAGTATTGTATTCATTTTTCAAAGGGAATTCAATACATAAAGGAAAACCTTATATCTATGTCTTTAAGTTTTGTCTCCTTCTTCACATATCTCTAATCTTGAGATTGAAATGAACAAGTTCCTTTTAGTTTAACTCAATTTGGATTAATTGTATATCTCTTACTGATTGTTTCTAATTCAAAGAACTTGGTAATCGCTTTCTATAAGTGATAAAGTTTAGGATTTATAAGAAGGATATGATAAGAATGAAACTTAGAGCTCACTATTAATAGATTTAATTGCAAGTGATTCAATAGGTCTAAGCTACTAATTTTGACTCTATATTAAAATGGATAAAACACTAGTCATTAATTGTTAAAGTTACAAACTGATGATTCATATATTTGTTGAACACACAAAATTCAAACAATAAATTTACTATCATGTAATGAAGAACTAAACTTTCTTGATCATTATTATTTACAATATCTTCTCAGTTATAATTAGCTACTTTGATAGGGAAGTTATATGTAAATCATAGAAGAACATTGACCATTTCTACTATAGGGGATAGTCTTGAATAGAGAGTACCAAGTTAGTAAGATCAATCCCTAAGGTTTTCCCACCTTGGCCCTGCAGAGCCTAAAGTGAAGTGAACCCTGATCACTCTATTAATGTTGGCCTAGAACTAAGATTTAGCCCTGCTGAATATTGGATTTAGTTGATCCTTAGGCTTTTCCCTTTCTTATGCTTCCTGGTATTAGTTCTAAACCCACCTGATATGTTCCTTACCTAGAAAGAATTACAACAATTTATTTGAACCACACAATGTTTGAACAATTGACTGTTGTTGCAAAACATTCTTCTTCTACTATAGACTAAGAGATTCAATTCTACTTTTTTCTTGTCCAAGACACTAGCCTCTTTCCAAGAAAGAATGCTCCACCACTAGTGTTCTTCCTATCATTAATACTTCCTACCTAATCAGCATCATTGTAGGCTTTCAATTCAAAGTTGCCTCCTTACTTATACCATAATCCATAATCTTTGGTACCCTTTAGATACCTCGTGATTATTTTTATTTCCATCATATGATTTTCTTTTGGATTAGCAGAAAACCTTACTGCCATACCAACTGCTAGTGCAATATCAAGTCTTGTATTCAATATATACTAAAGTTTTCTAATCATAGATGTATATGTGATCTGATCTGCCTCTTTTGAATCATCATTTTTGGAAAGCTTATGTCCAATAGACATAGGTGTTCCAACTAGTCTAGAATCCTCCATTCCAAACTTCTTTAGTACTACATTGATGTACTTTAATTGAGTAATGTAGATACCATCCTTCTTCTATTGAATTTGTAGGCCAACAAAAAATTTGATCTCTCCAAACATTGACATTTCAAATTCCTTACTCATTTCATCAAAAAAATATTTGCACAAGTTATCATGTCCAATGAACAATATATCATCTACAAATATTTTTGCTAGCAATATCTTCTTTTATGGTCCTTTATTAATGTATAGACTGTTGTTATCATTTGTCCTTTGAAAATCATTTTTTATCAAATAACAATGCAATATTTCATACTAGGCTCTGGGGGCTTTTTTTAGACCATACAAAATTTTGTAAAATCTACAAACCATATGCCCATCAATGAAACCTTAAGGCTACTCTATGTAGACTTATTCTTCTAGAATTCCATTCAAGAAAGTTGACTTTACATCCATCTAACATAATTTGAATCCTTTATGTGTAGCACAAGCAAGTAGTGTTCTAACACCTTCCTGTCTAACAATAGGAGAAAACATTTCTCCATAGTCAATACCTTCCTCTTGAGCATAACCCTTGCATACTAACATTTCCTTATTCCTTGATACTTCTCCATTTTCATTCAACTTATTTCTGAATACCCATTTTGTGCCAATTACATTTTTATCCTTGGGTCTAGGAACAAGAGACCAAGTCTTGTTTCTTTCAATTTTTTCTATTTCTTCACTCATATCTTTAATCCAATTTTCATTATCCAATGCATCTTTAACAATTCTAGGTTCAAAATTAGTAGGCAAACATGTACCTTTCAGTTTGTTACTTGTCATTGTGCCTTTTGATTGATCTCCAATGATTTTCTCAAGTGCATGATGCCTTTTGACATATCTAGAAAGCACATGTATCTTCTCCTTGGATTTAGGACTTGAATAACTCAGTTCACCATGCTCAAAATGATCTTCTAAATCATGCTCAAGTCCCACTATCTATCACTTGGGTCCTTTAAACTATGACTTGGTTTACACTAGCTAAAACTCAGGTCCTTTTGATAGAATCCTTTTGATTGTGACTCAAGTTGTATTGGCTGCAAGTCAAGTTGAACTGGAGATTTTGGGGACTTGGGCAATGAAGACTATTGATTCCCAATTGCATTGGATAAGGTATCAAGTTCATAGTAAACAAAGTTTCTGCAATTTTTAGGTTCCTTACTACTTTGTTCTTCATTCTTTTCTACAAACTCATCAATCTTTACATGTGCACTTTCTATAACATTGTGAGTAATTAGATCCATACATTTATATGCTTTTCTGTTGTTGGAGTATCCCATAAATATACCTTCATCACTTTTCACATCAAATTTTCCTTTCCTTGTCTCTTTTAAGATGTAACATTTTCTTCCAAATACTTTAAAATAATAGACATTAGGTTTATAGCCATACCATAATTCATAAGGTGTTTTCTTTGAATCTTTCTTCAGCTAAACTTGGTTCAAGGTATGAACTGCAGTGTTGATTGCTTCTTTCCAGTATTTGATTGCAATATTTTTCTCTAACATCAGTGTTCTTTCACAATCCATGATGGATCTATTCTTTCTTTCTATTATGTCATTTTTCTAAGGCATGCCAAGTGCAAATACTTGTCTTTTGATTCCTCTCTTATTGTAGAATTCATTGAAGCTTGTCTTTCCCATATTACCAACTTGACAATTCTTGCACATGCCCATGTTAGGTCTCTTGAGGCTTAGAATGTCTCTCACTCTTTTGTTCTTGCTTATGTTGACCAAGTTATCAAAATTCACATGACATAACCTCTTATGTTATAACCAACTTTCTTCTACATGAGCTAGGAAACATGAGCTTTTAGTTAGATCAAGATAATAGATTTCTTTTTTTTTTATCGTCACTCCCAACTAGATTTTCTTTCCCATCCAACAACTTGTCCTTTCCATTCATAAATTCTACCTTGAATCTAATGTTGTTCAACTGAGCTACACTAAGTAGATTATGTTTTAGTCCTTCAACCCAGTAAGCATTATTACATCTGATTTCATTGGTCAATGCAATGCATCCTTCTCCTTTTACATAACATGGTTCATTATTGCCAAATTTGACACTTCCACCATCATAGTGTACCAAGTTCTCAAATTTAGATTTATCACCAGTCATGTGGTGAGAACAACCACTACCTATGATCCAAGTTTCATTCTTGCTAATATGAGAAATGAGGGTCATCTTATCATTTTCATCATCTAACTGATCTTTAATAGCAATGTAAACCATTTCATCTTCTTCACCACTATCAAAATCTTTAGCCATATAACAATATTTCCTACCTTCATCCTTGTTATCCTTGTAGCTTTTGAAATATTTCTTTCTTGTGTACTTCTTGTACTTCTTTTCTTCTTTTTGCTCTTTGTTTGGACACCTTGCAACAATGTGACCAACTTCTTCACAAGAAAAATAGATTAGAGGTTTTTTCCCTTTATACTTTCCTTTTCCTTTAGGAAATCTTCTTGCAAGTAATGCTTCAATGGTTTTAAGATCATCATCAAAATCTTCTTCATTTCACTGTCAGACTACTTGCCTTTAGATTTTCCACTTTTCTTTTTTAGTGAAATCTTAGCTTGAAATGCAAACTCAATGTTACCAGACTTAGGAACATAGTTATCAAAGTTATCTAACTCAAAGGTTGTTAGTCTTCCCACTAGTGCATCCAAAGTTATTTTATTATTGGGATCACATCTCATCTCTTGAATTGTTGATACTCTAATTGTATAAATAGGAAGAAGGGCTCTGAGTACCTTGCTTACCACTATTACATCTTCTATATTTCCTCCTAAGGCTCTAATTGCATTCAAATTGGCTTTGATTCTTTCAATGTATTTTGTAATGTTTTCATCTTCATTCAATTAAATTAACCTTTGAGAATTTCTACCTTAGGTCTCCTCACATTGTCATCTCCTACATAAATATACTTTAGCTTGATCCACATCTCATGAGCAGTACCTCAACCTTTCACTTCATCAAATTCAGCATAATTGAGAGTAGAGGCAATGTCAATAATCATAATGTTATGATTCTTATTTTTTGTAATTTCTTCAATAGTCATAGTTCCAGTAAGTACCACATACTTGGTGTTTAGGTACTTTAGTCCTGAGTCTCCAATGCTTTCCAAATGTAGCCTAATAAGTTCCTTCCATGCTTTGAAGTTATCTCTATTCAACTAAGGAATTTCCCTTCTATAAGTTATCTTGATCTTCAGTTTAGGTCTTTAAAACCTTATCTACAAGCACCAAACAGCTCTGATACCAATCATTGGAAATGTAAGAGGAGTAACTAAGAGGGGAGGGGTGAATTAGTTACCACAAAAACAAATTCAAGTCCCTTAAGATGTCAGTACAATATAAAACAAAACTCTATTGATTATACTATTTTAACTCAATCAGCACTGAATCACTCAGTTAACATAGTAACACTTAGTTTACACTAAGATTTGTTGTCACTAAGTAAAAAATTAGTTAATACTAAATATATGCATTGTTACTTGTTAACGTTGAATAAGTAGGTCTTAAGATATTAAGTGTGATTGACCTTAATTAACTTAGTTGTAGAAACATAAAGAAAATAACATGAACACATAAGACACCAAGACTTAATGTGGAAACCCAATTTGGAAAAACCACCTGTTGCAACTAATTACTATTTTTCACTCTTTTGAAGTGAGCCATATTAGCATCTAGCCCTATTAAAGGTTACAAAACACATTTTTAGGTGTGACCCTCTTAAAGGATTTAGATCACCCTATTAGGAGTGGCCTTGTTAAATGTCTTCAGGCACTTCAATAGAAATGCCACTTTGTTAGAGGATTTGGAAAATAGTTGTTAAGATAAATCTATTAGGAGATTTGATTTAGTACTACAATTATTAGAGAGTAACAATGACTTGACCTGATTGTTGATGCAACTGACTTGCTGATTTCAAATAGACTCAATATGTTGATATAGAAAATCCTATGTTAGCCAACCCAGATCGTTCAACACAAACTCAAAAAAGACTTTTCTTTGTTAACCAAGTGAACTCAGTTAATACTACATCCTAAACTAAATTCCCTTTGGTAACTAAGTGAGTTTGGTTAACACTAGTTCCAAGCCAACTTTCTTTTGGTGCCTGAGTGAACTTAGTAAACACTAGTTCCACACCAACTTCTCTTTGGTGCCTAAGTGAACTTGGTAGACATTGAATCTAAACTTGGTTAACTCTGGAATGCTTGGCGGACACTAGAAACTGTCATCATCACCCTAGTGAGCTCGGTAGACACTGACTAGTAAAGATTTTATGTTTTGTGTAACATCAAAGACAATATACAATTGAACAATTATTTTCAACATTTTATTCCTTGCTTTTCCAATTCCCTATCACTGGATCTCTATACTTTATGTAAAAAAAAAATTGCAACATTTTCTAAGGAACTAATGAAGATACTTTTTTTTATCCTCAACACTTTTTTTTTACATTTTCAAAGACATCTCTAATATTTCTATTTGAATCAATCAATTAAAACAAGCTATTAGTGGTCTACATTAATTTATCCCAATGTTCTTGTTTGATAAGCTTAACCATGTTTCTTATATTATCCTTAACATGATGGTCTTTGGAAGATGTAGCTATATTTTGTGAAATTGAATTCTCCATGTTTTTCTTCATTTCAGACATCTCCATTTCACTCTTTTTCCTTATTTCCTCTACTTTCCCTTGTCAATTATTTGTATTTTTCCTCTCATCCTCCAATTCCTTTTTCAAATCTTGGATTGTCTTTGCAATAGTACTACTTTTTTCTTATCATCTCGAGTTCCCTTTTCAAATCATGGATTGTCTTTCGAGTAAACTCATCCTTTTTCTTTGCATTGTCTAATTCCTTCTTCAAATCATGGAGTGTGTTTGTAGTATGAGTAGACTCCTCTTTTTTTACATTCTCCAATTCCTTCTTCAAATCAATGATTTTCTTTGCAGTTAACTCCTCTTTTTTCTTTGCATTCTCCAATTCCTTCTTCAAATCAATGATTTGTTTTGCAGTTGACTCCTCTTTTTTCTTTGTATTCTCCAATTCCTTCTTCATATGGTGGATTGTGTTTGCACTAGACTCTATTGTCTTCACATTATCTAATTCCTTCTTCAAATCAAGGATTGTCTTTGTAGTTGACTCCTCTCTTTTTTTCATATTCTTCAATTGCTTCTTCAAATTATGGACTATGTTTGCACTAGACTCCTTTGTTTTCTTCTCATTCCCCAATTCCTTCTGCAAATTATGAATTATCCTTACATTAGAGTCCTCATTTTTATTTTCATTCTCCAATGCCACATTCAAATTATGGATTATATTTTCAGTAGAGGAGTACCTTTCCCTTTCACTCTCCAATTTAATCTTTAAATTATTATTTTCCTTTACAGCAAAATCTAAATCTATTTTCAATTTATTATTAACCTATGCACTATTCTCTACCGACTTGAACAACTGTGTAGTAGAGACTTTTTCATTCTCAAATATTTTTTTTGCACTCATCTGATTATTTAGTCAAATTTTTCAATTGTTCATTCATCTTTTCTTGTTGGACAATTGCCTCTATAGAAGAAGAATTATTTATCCTATTTTGCAATTCTTTGAACCTATTGTCTGTTGCTTTCTCCTTGGTCTTGACATTATCAATGTCTACCTGTAACTTTTCTATTTTCTTTGCAAGCCTTCTATTTTCCCTCTCCTCTTTCAAAAGTGTAGGGTAGACCATTTTGTTGGTCTCTTTTGATATATTGATTTTGTCAATATTTTTCACTTTTGAGAAATCCATTTGAAGACTTGTAACTTGTACATCATTACAATTTATTTGATTTTCTAGTGGATTATTATCTCTAGCTAGGGGCATAATAGCCATGAAGTTCATCATTTTGGTATTTGGGTCATATGTTGGAAATATAATGTTACTATTAGATCCATCATGTTTAGCAACTACATCACTTTTTAACGTCTTCATTAATTTGCCTATTTCTTTTGTTTGTCTAATCAAATTTTGTTGCAAAGTCATTTAAACTAAAATCTAGGTTTGCTAACATAATTGAGTGTTTGAAAAGTGAATTATCAGTTATATTGTTGTATGCTCCTCCAAATCTAGTTACACTTACTCCACCTATAATTGTATTTGAGGATTTCCAGCAACCTAAAGATGACCCATTCCAAATCCTAGTGTTTTAGGATTATTTTCAAGGTTTTGTCCATAAGCTATCGGTGCATACATTGGTGAAGTAACAGCTGACATTATTTTTTTGTAATTTTCATAACTTTTTTTTTTTTTGAACAAGGTTCACCTGTGGTAGTACCAGTGCCAGTGCGAGTGCTAGTGCCAGTGGGATCAACTTCAAGTGGATTTGAAGATTTAATAAATATTGTATTGGAATGACCTTCAGAACTAGAAGTATAATGTTTTTTTTCTCTTTCTAGATGAATTGTCTTCAATCTCATCAGAGAGTCCAATTATGACTAGTTGACTTCCACTTTTGGGCGGGTCTAGTGCTGCAATTGGATTCCAAATCCCTTCTCCACTTGCACCAATGGGCCCTATACCTACATAACCCATATTGTGTATCATAGTTTCCCCTTTATTATACATTTGTTTAATAGAATCACTCATTTGAAGTTTAACAATATGCTCGGTTGACCCAAGATGATGAGTACCTTGAATGTCTTCATCAGAGTCAGAGTCCTAATGTCTTTGACTATCATTATCACTGCAAGTGCCAAAATTATATACTACAGATGGATGCTCTTTATTTCAATAATTGCTAAAATGTTCATCCTCCTCAATTTCTTCAAAAAAATTTGAGGTCTTTGGTTCACCCAAATTTTTCCTCATTTCCCAAAAATCATTCATTTTGGTTTGAGACCATAACTCAGATCTGTATGCCTCTTTAATTGCTTTTGACATAGATCTCTTATAATGTTGAGAGGCTTTCTTGTAGAAATTGAAGTATGTCACGAGCTTTGATTTGTGTGACTCTGATATAAGAAATTGTCATAATTTGGGATGATAATGCTTGCATTGAGATATTATTCTTTGTTGCATATTTCTCCATCTCTTTCTTAACCTCATCCGAAAAATCCATGTTTTTAAACTTTTCTATCAATGACATCTCCTGATGTTGATATTTTCTTCCAAAGTTCCCATTGGCATAAGTCTTATTTTTACTATGTTCAATGGATCATAATTTCAATGATTGCCAAAATCAAAGCTAAAAAAATTTACCAATTCATTTGCCACTTTGAAAGTCTTTCTCTCAAATGTAAAGCCTCCAATTGCAAAAGGCAAGGAATAAAATATAATTTTATTTTGTTGTCCACTAAAAATTTCATTTGTGTTCTCCATCTGTTGTACAAATTCTAGTAAAAAAATCCTTTATGTAACATACATTGGAAGTTTGCATGGTTCAATCATTGAACCGTAAAACATTAACATAGTGTACTCTTCTATGAAGAACCAATTAGCCAATTGAATTTGACTTCCCAATTAAATGCAATATTTACAAGACACGAGCAATCTAGGCATCAAAGTGCCCATGATTTTTTGGTAGATAGGTGTCAAAAAGAAGTCTACAAAATGGTTGTAGTTATTATTGCTACCAGTCATCCTCATCTTATGTGTCCACTCATATACTGGACTTGGAGTCTCTGGTTTCTTCTCGGTTTTCTCATCAAACTAATAAATCTCAATATAAATCTTGTTGTTCTCAGTCTCAAATATTGTGTGATGCTTTGCTAAAATAAGATAGCACAAGTAACTTGTGAGCCTAAATGTCTTCATCTTGCTTGTAGTTGTACTTTGTTTAATCATTAGTAATTGTTCTTGCATAGATTCAACAATGTGTTGAACATAATTATATCTTACTTCTACCTTCTCAACAAACTAACCTTGACAATGGATATTATAAATCATTTCAAAAACACTTTTCCCCACTTCCTTGTTACTGTCTAATCCCAAAAAAAATGATAACAAAGAAATAGTATTCTGAACCCATGACACAAAAATATCATACTGATACGGAGGCTTATTATCTATGTCTAGTGTAACTATAACACTAGTATGATCAGTGTATGACTTTGAGTTTATTAAACCCTTAATATATAAATCTTGAAAAGTTGTATCTAGTTTTTCATAAGCTTGTGCTAGCTTATCCAACTCAATGTGCTCATTAAAGATTTTTTCTTTAAACCCTAGCCCTAGATCTAACAGAGTGAAAAATTCACTCCTTGTTATGGATAAAATTTCCTCATGAGTGTTTTGGTTTACAATTGTCTTTCTATTTTCATCATAATTATGAGAGCATAGCATTACAATTTTAGGGGAAGGAAATACTTCAAGTACAGTGAGGTTTGCTAATCCACTAACCAAAGCATCTAGTTTATTTGTATGTATGCCAATATTTTTTTTATTTGAAATAATTTCTCCCCTTATGTGGATCTTTTCACTTATTAAACAATAAAATTCTAATTCCCATGATTCCCAAATCTCCATGGATAACAGGATAAAAAATATCATGATATTCATCGGTGAAACCTAAGGTTTTTAGCACTTGCCTGAGTTCTATAATGTCTTTCTTTTTTATTTTTTCTTGCACTTGTATTGGAGGTTTTTGACTTTGTTTTTCCCATGCATGCTACTGGTATTAGTTATTACACAAAATTATTCTTTAAGCCTTATTTTAAAAAATTGTTAAGTGTAAACCAAAGATAGTAAGATTTCTATTGCTACAAGTGCACTATGAAATTTTTTTTGAAAATTTTAAATACTCAGAATCAAGATTTTATAATACCAGTGCTAGTAGAGACTTAAATAATTGGTGCTCTCTTGTGATACTCAAGTTTCAGACTTTCAGTCTTCAAAATAGAAAATAGAATTAAGCAATAGTCTTTGAAAAGTTGAAAACCCTATAGTATCGGACTCTCCAAAACTCCATAGTCTAAAAACATAAAAGAAAAAATTTAATAATTAAAAGTTAAAATGCAAGCAATTAATGGTTTAAAGTATTGTACTCTGTACAATGTGCATGTAAGTTACTATTGGCAATCATGTACATAATGATAATAATAATAATAAGTAATAATTAATTACATAATGTATTTGTACATTTTAAATAAATTAAATAATAAAAATTAGACTTAATAATTGATGGCCCCCACCCGATATGATTTTTGGGTTGATTTATTAAATTTTATCATTGTGGGCAAGAGTCATATGGAATCGTGACACTTGTTATGAACACATTTCCTTGACATGTGTCATGATTTTGGATGATTCTTGACAACAGCAATAACATCCCCAAAATTTACCCAAAAATCATATTGGGTCATTGATCTTACTTTTACTTAATAGTTAGAATTAATAAAGACTAAACTGAATAACTTAATAACTGACGCTTAATCGAGCAATGACTAGACACGTGTCAGGATTTAGGATCAGTCTAGACACATGAGAAAATATTCCCCAAATCAATCTGAAATTCACCTCGGGTCGTTGATCTTTCTTTTAATCAACGATTGGACATAAGAATGACTACAACTATCACATTGTCTCTTTAGTGATTTTGGGACACGTGTCCTAGTTTTGGTTAGAAATATAATTTAACGTAGATCTTTTAAAACTAGGCCCAAAAAGGGTCATGGTCATTGATCTATCGTTCATTGGATGGTCCAAATCAATCTGTTAAACCTTTCGCATAAAAAATATTAAATTATGATTTATCTTATTGATGCAAATTTAAATTTAAATCACAAAAAGCAATTGCATACATTTAGTAACTAGTTAAAACATACAAAATATTTGAATTTCTTGACAATTTCAAGAATCCCTGATTTGGATTAGAATATAATTATACATGAAAAATAAATGAAACATCAAAATTTCAAAAATATAAATTTATAATTTATAATCATTCATCAATGAATAATTGATTGATAATGATAACTTAATTTAATAATTGTAGAATTTTTACTTAATCAAAAATAATTTAGGTTATAATCAATATTTGTTTGATAATGATAACTTATTTTTAATTTTAATAACCGTGGCATTTTTTAGTTAATTCAAAATATGATTAAAACTATTATGATGATCATGATATTAATTATTAATTTAAATAAATTTAGATTTGAAAATAAGAAGTAATAAATTAATAAATTACTATTCAATATTTATATGAACATTTATATATAAGTTATAATTTGAACTTTTTATTTTCAAATTAAATTTCAATATAATTTATACAATTTAAATTGCATGATGTTACATGTATGATAAGTTTATCTAATCTTTAACAAACTATTTTGTATTTATTTAATAGTTTTAAATAAATTAATATTAGTTAAAACTATTATAACTATTAACTATAAATTACAATAATTAATAATTATTATTATATAACTTTTTTTTAAAATTAAATAATCGAACATCCAAAAAGAAATGAGTACAAAATCAAAGCAAGGGAGGCAAGCCTCAACCACCAAGCTCAACCATCAAGTTCAATTGAGATCCAAAAAATAGCTAACTCGCACAATATGAATCAATTTTTTCGAGAATACAAAAGAAAAAGATGAAAATTAATCCAGAATGTCATCATGGTCTTCAATCCAAGCAGTCCAACCCTACTCTCCTTCCATCTAAACTATTTTCTTGCTCAAGGATATGTGCAAAGAAATCCAGCCTATCAGCAGAAGGGCCTCTGGTGTCTCTAATTTCCTTCAGTAGACGCTTAAGGGCAACCTCAAAAGTTTCCTAATCATCTACAATGCTAGCCCGTTCCAATCCATGGCCATCATGCAGGAATATTTTCAATTTATTTTCCTCAAGCTTCATGATGCAACACACTTGTGAAACAATCTTAAATCATATGAGTTTCAATTGAAACAAAGTAAGGGATCTACCAATGTCTTGGAATTTGTCCTCATTTCTAAATTTCCAAATAAACCAAAGAATATGAGAGGATAGAATATTCCAAAAGAAATTAGCATCCTTTCTAAGACCAATAATATAGCCAAGAATAATATCCATAACAGATACATGATCAGTAATAATAATTCCAAAAAATTTCCATATAATCTTAGCAAACTGACAAGTAAGAAAAATATGTCTTAAGTTTTTAGGAGTCCTACAATTAGAGCAAGAGTTAGTATTGCCAAATTGATCTTTAATAAGAAGTCTATCAAGAAGAAGCTGCCACTTGAAATGCAATATTTTGGGAGGAATATGAGATTTCCAAAACCTGTCAAGAATGTTTTGCCATTCAGAAAAATCAAAATTCATATACCAAATAGAATTCAGATGGGAGAGAATGGAATTATCTTTATTAAGAACTTTATAAATATCCTTAGCCTTGAGTTTATGCAAGAGAGAACCATCATCCCAAAAAAATGATAAGAATCTGTGAGAGTCCACATCACACCTACAAGGAAGATTGAATGATCTATAGGCATTAGAAATCAGATTATAAGTACGCCTATGGGAATCAGGAAGATTAAACTTAAGCTTGATATCCTGCCAACTGGCATGATTATCATTCTCAAGGATATCAATGAAAAATTTAATACCAAGGTTGTTCCATAGCTTAGTAGAACACCCTTTAGTCAAGGCGAGAGGCTTTTCCTTGTGCTTCAAATTCCACTAGATGGAGCGTTCACCATGAATGGTATTATTACTATCAAAATTAGAATTATAAATGAAGCCTCTTACAAGTTCCCAAGCCTTCTACATGGACTTAAAAACTAGAGAACCTTGAACAGAGATGGAGACGTCCCAGCAATGAGATTAGCAAAAGGAAGATTCTTCCAATACTTGGCCTGCTTAGGAAACCCAAATTGAATATTATGTCTCAAAAGAATTTTCCAAGGCTCTTGCCCATGAAGAGCCTGAAAGATCCATTTAGCCACAAGAGAGACCCCTTGAATCCTAAGGTTTTTGAGGCCTAACCCACCTAACCTCTTATCAATGTGACACCAACTCCATCTAACAGCATGACCCTGCGTTCATTTATTATAAAAATTTATAGGTTTTTAAATTTATAGGTCATACATATACATATTACAAATTTTTATTGGATAATTTTCAATTGAAATTTTTTTGCTATAATTCATGAATCAAATATGAAACCATAAAGGGATTGTTGAAACCCTTTTTTTGTTTCTAACTTTCTAATAGTTATTTTTTTATAACATAGTCACAAACTAACATTTGAATAGTGCATTTACAAGAACAACGAATTGAGAAGCCAAAAACTATTATTTTCATTGATTATATTCGAGATTATACAATGTACATATTCATAGCATAGATATTCAAAATAGAATATTAAATCAGTCTAATTTTACTATTTTATAATTTACAATCGAGGGAAAAGCCCAATCCTAAGTTCAAGTAACTACTAATCATTTTTATCAAAAGAAATATTTTTTAAATATATTTTTTGACCAAAGGGCAAGGGTCAAGGAACAGGGTTTAATGACATAGGATTTATGAAATAGGGAACAGGGAATAAGGTTATTGGCTAAGGTCTTGAAGCCTTTAATTGGAAATGTCTTCAAGCTCCTTCATTAGTAATCTCTTGGAGATGATAATGTCACTGAACTCATGCAGCCATGTGAATTTAGTGTCGCTGATGTCATCCAACAACAACCACTTCAACAAAAAATCCCTCCCGAGCCCACTTTCGATGGCGAGTCAATTTACGCTCATTCATGCCAAACAAGAAGGGATGCTTTTATACAATGCTCCATGTGCCTTGCTCCCAACACTTTTTTTCTATGTCTACAAAAGGGATTCCATGCCCGGCTCTGGTACCTACTCGGCCAATATAAGGATTTTGACATTATCATCTAAAAATGTTTCCTTAAAAACATTATGTAGAAGCATCAAAATTTCTACTTGATTTCCTCCAAGGTAGAGAAGAGACACAAGGAAGTAGGAGGTAATATTTGTGTACACATGATATCACTTCTCATTTCTTAAGAATTCATGGTCGTGGACCATGAATAAAGCATAGTAGAAAAAAGGACCTGTGGAATCCTCCTTGCAAACCATTGCAAGGATATCCTCAAGTATCATGCCCAAAAAGGGATTTTGCAAACCCATTGTGGTGCATTTAAATTGAATTGGTGTATCCATGAAAATTAAAAACCTAGGTCCTAGAGTCTTCAAAAAAATCTTCATATTCTACAGACTAAACCTAGGAAACTCTGCAAACTAACAAGACTGACTCCTAAGAACCAAAAATAGAATCAAAATTTTAAGAAATGATAGTGAAAGAGGAAATAAAGAGACTCTTTAATAATAGTTTCATTAAATAGTCTACAATCTTTCATATCTTTTGTTTTTGTATTCTTATTGATTCACAAGTATGGGAAATGTACTTGCATTAATGTTGGATAGTTGTAGTGTCTGCCAAGATGGTTGTAAATGAAATGTATTAATTGTAACTATTAGTTCCACATTTATTATTTTAATGTTGATATGGTTTTCACTACATTCTAGTTAATTTTTCTCGAGAACAACTTTCCATGTATCTCTATTCTAGAGAATTTCATGAAGCTTCAGGTCTTTTCAAGCAACTGGCCCCGAAATGCATATTTTGTCATTGATCCCTAATGTAATCAATGATTGATAAAACTAACATATTAATGATACCAAAGTGATGATAGAAAATTTGGTAATGGTGACACTAACATTATCAATAATAGACAGTACACTTGGCAACCATAAAGCCTTAAAGGTTGCTAGACGATACAATTGGAAAATTTGTTTTCAAATTAAACAATTTTTTAGTTTACCACTAAAGATTAACCAAGACCATTATTATTTATTTTCCTAAAAAATAAGTAATTCATCTTTGACATTACAAACTAATTTTTGGCAAGAAAAAAAATAGCCAACATTTATTTATGTGTCACCAAGAAGTTTCTTAAACTTGCCAATTTTAAAATGATTTTTGTTAGGGCAAGGAAAAAAATTGCCAACATATAATAATTTATTTTCTTACATGGAACAAAAAAAACTACCCTTGACATGAAAAAAAAATTCCCATAAAATCTTAGATTCATTAGCATTTTAGGTATTTTTTTCTGGGAGGGGTTTCTTAAAGTTATCCCTCGTGTTCATCTCTGTCAGGATTTTGCACTTTGCACTTTGCGCATTAATCTGGAAAGCCCTATTTGACAGTGGATATTTTATGATCTGTTGAGTATTTTAAAGAAGTAATCATACCATTGAATTTCAATCATAAATGAAACCTTATGTTCTCAATTTTAATCCCTAATGAATCAATTTGATTTAAAACTGTCCAGTTGTCTTTTATGATAGTTTATCAATAGCCCTGCTTGACCTTAAATAACTTTGACCCAATTGACCTAAATGAGAAAATTCCTTTACCACTATATTTTATGGGTCAAATACTTTCTATGTTTCAAGTTTGAGCTCTTGGTAAATCTGTTTGATCAATTTTCCAATGTGATTCCATTTGCAATTTCTAACTCTATGATGCATATTAGTTTCACAGAATGATTGGTAGCCCTATTTGAGATGCTATAACTTTTAAACTATGATATTTGAAGCCAAGATATTTATACAACTATACTCTATACTGAAAACACTCCATGTAAATTAATTTTCAAATCTTGACAAATCCATTTTGGCAATTTCCCAAGTCCATTCCATATGCAAAAACTTCTATTTTACCATGCCACCCAGTTTTGCAATTCCCAAAGGCCAACTTTGCATGTTTGTCAAAAATGTCTAGTTATTTTTCATTAGCCCAAACCATAGACATATACTCTCCATATGAAAGATAACCTATATCTCAAGTTTCAAATTCCCAAGTGGTCATTTGAATAGCTTTTGAAATCAAATCCAAATGCACTTTTATATTTCTAACATGTTCAATTGAAGGATAGTTTAAAATGTGCAACTTCAAAGCTTAATATATTTTGATCAAAATGTCGTCATGAGGTGAAATTTTATAGGAAAGATCATTGTTGACCATAGTATACAAAGTGTTAGGGCCTAATTATTTCAATTTTTAAAGAAGGTGTTGAGGCCTCTCAGTGCGAAATGGATAGTTTTCAAAAGGGTCAAACTATGGGTCTTAAATGTTTAATATCATTGATCAAATTTGATTCTAACAAGCATAAATATGTCATGGGATTATTTTTCTGAGGTCAGGTGATTGAGTTCAATTTTTTGTTGTTGTCAGGTTACTCTATGACCCAACTTGCATCAATCATTAGTATTTTAGACAACGATTTGGCATTAATTAAAAAAAAAGTTAAGGGATGAGTAACATTGAAGTGGTCAATGTAGTTGATTTATAAAGGGGATTCACTATGCATATCATCATTCAAAATAAAATGGTGTGTGGGTTATACACACACTGAACAAATAAAGAAGGGAGTTGCTCACATTTGAGTGAGACAATCACACTTTATATTTTAAATTTGACTTTAACTAAAGTTCAATGTTTCGATTACTAAATTATTTTCCATTGTGTTCACATAGGAAAAGAGAATGTTTTGAGAGGTCCTCCACCATTTGCATAATTTGAGACAATCAATCACTACTGTAGATGTTGTGCTAACTTTCTACTAGTGTGTGTGGAGAAGCACAGGTGTGATATGGAAAGTGACAACAGGTGGGACATGGAATTATACACATTGAATGATAAATGGGGGCATTGATTAATGCTCACACTTTTTTGAAGCCCATTATAGTAATGGTTTTCTTTTGAAATTATTGTTTTAAAAACTTTCACCTGTGATAGTGTCTTATAATTTTTCACAGGTGGGACAAAATCTATTTCCATTGGAGATAGTGGCTGTTATATTCTCTTCCCAATATGCCCAACCCAATTTGTTGCATAACCACCAAGCTATTTGCACAATTTGATATTTCTATTGTGATGAAAAGTTGTGTTGACTTCTTACATTGGGATGAGGAGAGTAAGAGTGCAACAAATATTTTATGCACAAAAGCTCATATAAATATCAAAATCCTCTATTTTTAGTCCTTGTTGTAAGGCAGAAGACTAAAGTTTTCATGCTACTTTTTTCTAATTAATTTGTCTTAAAAAATTGTGCACCAAAAAATTAACTTATGGTTTTGATTGTCTCATTATATTAGTTGATTTTGTATGATAATATATCTATTTTCCTATTGGAGGAAGCTAATTTCCCTGGTAGTCTTTTCTTTTATAATTCAACAAATTTCCCAAAAATGCATCTGCTTTACAAATGGCACTCAGAAAATAGTTCAAATGCATGTGCTTTATAGATGACACTGAGAAAATGGTTCATGTGCATGCATGCTTCCACATTTTACCTATATACAGGGACACATGCGGGACACATGGGAAATAGTGATTTTTGAACAAGATCAAGCCTCCTTAAACAATATCTTCCTTGAATTTTTGTCGACATACATATCCTTACTTTCCTGCCCCTACTTGTTCATTCAAAATAGGCATTACTAATGGAGGTCCCTTTATTTTCAGATTTGTTCTTAATCTACTTCAATGTGTTAGATTTTGGCACCAGTAGCTCAATCTCTACTCCAGGTTGTTCATATTCCATTTCCTAGAGTAGGGATTTCATTTTTAGACCTCATTTTTTATTTTATTATCAAAGTATGTGAATAATGGTTCCACGACATACCATTTTCTATTTATCTTCTAATTTATTTGGCAATGTAATTTCTAAAAATAAAAACATATAAACCTTGGCTTGATTGTGAATTATCAAAGAAAAACCAACCCTATGACCCTCCTCATTATTGGGAGCTTTGGATTTTGGTAGAAAGTCCGAAGATGACAAAAGTGCAGTAGCTTATCTACAAAGAGAAAGCTTCTTTGAGAAGGTGGAGCTCAGACGAGCTTTGTGTTGCTGGGTTTTTCATTTCTACTGCTATAATACATATACATTTATGAATTTTTCAATATACCCATCTGGATTCCTTCTACAATTATTATGGGTTGGATCATTGGCAATGAGTAGCAATTTCTATACTTCTTTTCATAGTATCATTTTGTCCTTGCAAAGTCGTGAACTTCTTTTTGTTTCTGCTCATACAAACTAAGAATAGGGTTGCCCAAGGCTTTGACAATCACCAAAATCTATTTCTAAATTTTTCGTGATAACTTGAGGTTTTTATCTTAATAGTTCATGTCGACTATGGTGGGGACATTGATTTCTTAGATAGCCAAGAATTGCTTATATATTAAGGTGGGAAGATAATCAACTATTAATCTCAAATTTTTATTTCAATTCTCCATTTTTCTCATTGGCTATTTCTTATTTTCCAAGTATTTTTTTATTTTCTTCATAGGAAATTGGGACAGAATTCATCTACAAATTCATGAAAATTGATGGAAACTATGGCATGTCATAGTAAGTGGTGGAAGATCTATGCATTAAAAAAGTAGCAGTTGTCACTTGACTCTCTTGTGGATTTCCCCAATTGGCAACTCAACGTCTTTGCATACATGCACCATAGTAATGTTTCATTTGCACATTTTTGATGTGAGTGCTTTATACACATGAGGATATAATTAAAAATTATTCTAGCTACAACTACCCTTCCCCCTATAGAAGATGGTTGCAAAAGAAAGAGAACATGTGAGTTCATTGACAGTATGAACTCTAGCACATTCTTCATTCTCCTCTAGTATTTCTTGTTTACATTTAGGGTTATATTTCCAAAAAACATTCATGCCTCTCTTGATAGTGATTTCAATAGAAAAATTGAGCACTTTAGACATTCTTAAATAGATTTTCTATGTACCACTTTCCTCGTACTCATATTGTCATTGATATGATTGACTATAGTCATGTCCTGGATTGAATGTCATCTCTCTGGTGGCTTACTCATCTCATGAATTAAGCTTAGTAGGAAAATGAAATTTATTCTTTCACCAATAAGCTGCCATGTAATTGCTGCTCAAATATGGTAATGCCTGAAAAAATGGGATATTTATGTGAGCGGTACTAGAGATGTCTTTTTTCTGCTAACAAAAAATTTCAATTAAATTATTTTCTTTAAAACAAAAGTCAACTATGTGATCACATATTGCACACATCATTAGCTAAAATATTATTTTTTATTAAAATGATAGATAAACTTGGTTTCTCAGTTGCTTCTTTTTGTTTTCTTTTTGGTAATTATTGTTGGTATGTAACACTATCGGTTCAAATGACTTAACATTCTCACATCAAGGGCTATGCTAAAATCAACACTACAGTAATGTATAGACCATTGATATCCTATTTTATATTTAGATTAAAATGATATATTCATATTAAATGCTTGGGATTCTTGTTGTTTACTTTTAAGTTCTACCAAATCTTTCTTTGTGTGTACTCTTTCTACATGACCATTGAAGTGGAAGTAACAAAGCCATCTATATAAATATATTAAATCTATCTTGGCTGCTACTAGGGTCTAGATATCTTAGAATAAATAGTTACCCATAGAAGCTCATTTCTTATTGCCTTTTTGGTTTAGGTTCTATGATTCTTTTAGGAATTGATGTTTCTTTTTTTGTGTATGGGGCATACATTTTCTTATGTCCCATACAAATAAAAAGATCTGAAAAATTCAATCCATTTTTTGGATTTCTTTACCTCATAAAAATGTCTTTGGCCAAGCTAAATGATAATCCCTACGTTTCCTATGTTTCCATATATTTTAGATTTTGTTTAGTTGTTCTTGTTCTTGATCTCTTTAAAATATAAAATTTTGCAGTAGGATGTGGGAGGGCTTGTTGAGAAGAGGATTGAGACAATTGCAGGCTTCTTTATAAATCTATGCCCTTCTCATTTTCTCAGATGTGATGGCATCCAAACATCTACATATGTGCTATTTTGGAATCCCTCAATAACTATTGTAGGCATTCAAAAGTATACTTTTGTAAAATTAGGAGCAATATACTTTAGCAACAGAATCAGGAACTAGAATTATATCTTGGCACTCGTTGAATTCTTTGTATTTTCCATACCATATTAAGCTACAAGTAATGTAGATTTCTCCAATTTTCCCTTAATTAATTCCATATAAGTGTCATCTATTTATTGTTTTGAATGAATTTAGGGAATTATTATGTGATTTTTTTAGAAAAGTGTGAGGCCTCAAACTACTCCATGAAGGCCAACTTGTAGTCAGATATGGGGCCTTCTATATCTAAGGTCAATGAAGAACATGAGAGTTGGTCAATATCTGGTGACATAGGATTCCAATATAATAGGTCATCTCATACTTCTATAAAATGTTTGCTTTATCTTCAACATAAGATTATAAGATATTAAAACATTTTTTAGGGCTTTTTTTAAAAGTTTTTTGGGTGATGTGGGCACAAAAAAGGGCATAAAATTGTTTGACATCAAGAAATTTAATCAAGCCAAAAATTTTGGTGCCCATTGCTTTTTGAGATTTACTTATTTTGCATCTCTTCAACATGAAAAAATGTATGCAAAGGAAAATCTTACATTAGATTTCTTCCTATCTTAAATCAGTTCAAATAAGGGTTTTGTTTATATGATATCAAGTCGGTAATTTTTACAATTTTCACTGTCTCATACAAGAGATTTTGGCATGTTATGCCAAAATGAAAGATTTAATATACCTCGGCAATGGGCTTGGATCTTTTTAATTAGGGAAATTTTGAATTGTCAAATATTCTAATGAAAAAACACTAGTTATGTCCTACAAATTGTGGTACAATCTAACTATTATTTTGCATTTCTTTCTTTCTTTCAGATCAAATACATTAATCCCATCGACTTAACCTCAAGCAATAGGATTAAAGGTCTAGTCTGTGGAGATTTGAAAAAATTAAATATTTGTCATAATGATGGAAAGTCTCAGCATAGGTTTCAACATCAATAAATTTATTAATATAATTTTTATTTTTTGCAAAGGACATTATAAACAGTAAGATCAAGGACTGTCATATTCCCTGTAAGAAGAATTTAGTGGTTCTATTCTCGTCTTTTCCATGGATAGGGTATGGGTTCAAATATTTTCTCAAGGAATACTAAACAAGGGTTGTGCTATTTCGAGTTTTGAAGATGATCCATGGGATAAATTTTAATATTTTAAAATTTACAATATTTAAAATTTATTTATAATAAATATAATTTGAAATTTCAAAAATTGTGAACATGATATTTTAATTTTTTTTACTAATCTAAACTTTTCTTTGTGTATTAAACTTCTTTACAATACCATTCCATTTAGGCAAAGACTAATAATTTACTTCTCATAGTTTTCATAAAAAAATTGATTGTATAGCCTGTCCACTCAAATTGCCAAACACCCACATAGCCTTTGCAAAATGTGACTGATGTTGAAAATGCAATGAATGGGAGGAGACATGTTGGTTTTCCCAATGTGTGAATCTACAATGTGTACCTTGTGGGGAGAAATGTACCAATCAGAGATGAATATGATGAATATTATTGCAAATTTGAGGATGATTCCCTCTAGTTTTGTCTGAATATGTTCAAGAAAAGAATCACTGAGGATGGCTTGATAAGACCTCGTAAAGATCAGTGTGATCTTTGCCATTTATAGAGACCAAAGAGGCCACACCCAAAATTACTAGTGCCCACATAGCTAATTATGGATTTGATTCGCTGGTTATGCAGAGTAATTGTGGTTACATTTCAAAAGGGGAGCACATAGAGATAGAGAAAAGATGAATGCATAATTTCTATTTACCAAGAAATGCAGATTCCACATTGAAGTCGAAGGTGATTATGCCCCACTAGTCAAGTAACATGAAGAAAAGCCCAGGGGTTTTGCCCCACATTGATTTTGGAGACAAAAAATTTAGTTTTTTTTATGAAGAAACACATAATGCATCAATGTATAAAGGAACACTCTTATGAAAAAAGGTACAAGTGGTTGGTGGGGTCTATAGGACCAGACACACTCTCTTAGGAGGTAATTTTGATGGTGCAACGACAACTTCAACAATGACATATGAAGATTAGGATAACCAATAGTAAAGTGACATGTGACATGATTCATGAGGTAGGGGTGACTTCGCAGGGCATATGAATACATGAGACAAAGGATCTATGAAGTTGCGCCCAGAGTCTACAGGACTTCACAAGATGAATTCCATGATTAGCCTAGATAGTTGTGAAGCTATGTTCAAGTTGAGAGTGAGTTTGCTACAGTTTGAGGTAGTTAGCTTCTAAGGACCATGAGGTTGGGCTAACCACTAGTGGTTAGCTGCAATAGTTAGTGGCTATTAGTGATGAAGGTGGAGCTCTTGCACACACTTAATTAAGGACTTTGTAGTTTGAGAGCAACTTCTCCAAAGGTCTAGGTGGGTCCCACCATTGGACTTGAGATGTCATGAGAGGATAAAGAGTGGAGATGATAGATGATGAGGTGGTAAATTTTGGCCAATCAGAGGCTATCATGTGGTGCAACGTGGTGATTTTGGAAGGAATTTGAAACTTTTTGAATAACAAAATTTCATCATTAATCCCTTTTTAATAAGAATTGAGCACACAACTGCATTTCAAAAGGTATGTGCATACTTTAAAATTAGTATATGTTATAATATATACTTATATACTATGTGTAAATGATTTTTTTTTTAAATATCTCAAGGTCTATTCATTTTCAAGACCTGCAAATTTAAATGTATATAAGGGATGTTACTTTTATCCAAATATGGAAGCCTCATATATCCCTGAAAAGGTCTCATAATCCAATTTTGCAAGACAAATGTGACCAAGTCTTAGTGGGTATGAGATATTCTCAGCTTTGTCAAATAGGGGCCTTCTTGGTTATTTATTTTGGTTTTTTCCATAGAGATTCATATTAGTTTTTGAGAAAACCATGAAGTGGGTTGTCTCCAAATTTGGTAGGGGTATGCCTAGAATTGGTATTTTGCCTTGGAAACCATTTGGTGGGCATTTTAGAACAAGTTTTAATAGTAATTTGGCTCCTAGTAGTCAGTTTGTTTTCTTCATCATTGAGTGGTTTCAAAAAAAATCAATAAGAAATAATGGGGATTTGATTTTTAGTTGGAGAAGGAGAGATGAGAGAAGCTTTTTAACAACATACAATGGAGTTTGAATATGGAATTTGGCACTTTGAGATCAGATTTGACCCTCTTCATTCTCTTATATCTTCTTTTTGTTCTCATTGTAAAGGGTTGGTTCTAGCCTATTGAGCAAGTCTCTGTGTTGTAATTCCACCATTCTTCATCATTTTTCATGTCCTAAGTAGCATATTGTACAGTTTCTTGAGAAGATTAATATTTTCATATTGAGTCTTTATAGGGTTTATTGCATTTTTTGAGTTATATTTCCTTGTACAAAAGAGATAGAAAAGGTATTCAATGAATGAAATACTATGGTATAGACCTCTGCAATGTATTTCTTTATCAAGTTTAAAATGAATGAATCAAGACTTTGCTCATTTGGTGTCTTGTTGTGAGATATGTGTCTCTTTGTTTTACTTTGATTTAAAGTATCCACTAAGTTTTTTAATGAAGAAACATAGATTGATAGTGGATTTACATGGATTGTGATAAGTAGGCTGAATTATTATTGTTGATAAAGAGTGTTGTAAGGAAACATATCTTAGATCTAATTCTATAGTTGAAGTTAGGTTATGCTAATGGTGTTATGTCTCATATTTAAGGTGCCTAGTGGAGATAAGGAATTGATCTCAGTTGAATATTTTGCATGTGTTTTGTTGGCTCCTTTCTATGGTTCTTGCTAAAAAATATTTATTATCAAAGCGATCATTTCCCTTTCTTATTTGTAGAGATTAAATGAAGACCGTCACTTAGCTTGTGAATCTCTAGGTTATGTAACTAGCTACTACATACCTATTGTATTGCATGAGTATAAAATAAATAGGGTATTATCTACTTTGTCTAGATTTAGATTTATGTTTTTAGCACTGGTGACATTAATGAATCTAAGGTCCATCCACCTAGATATTGTAAAGCCTAAAGTGTAGAAGAAGTATAAACTTATAGTTGGCCCAGGTTGTATTCAAATGCATCCATCATAGGAATTAGCTACCCTGAGATGTATTTTGTTTCAGCTACTTGGTTATTCAAACACTATTAAATCAGGAGCCAATAAAATGGCAACTATGTTGGGGATAGGGTTGCAATAAGCCTGATCAAAAGACGTTAAATCTTTGGTAATAATTATGTACATTCAATCATGTTCTCAGCTCTATTTTTTCCATCCAATTCTACCAAAAAAAGGGTAAGTCTAAGTGAAGAAATCCATGTCTAGTAATGTTGAAAGTTGTGTGGAAAAAATTATCCAACATTCATACATATCTCTGTTATATTGCACCCTAGTGGGTTTTCCATTGAAGTGCATAGAGTGACATGAATATCTTTCATTTTGGTTGAGAAAGTGTGTGGTTCTTACAAAAAATTTATGTCATCTCTTTTGTGTCTCATCTACAAGTGAGTCTTGTAGTCTTGTGCAAGATCTTGCTGAAAATTCAGTCCCAATTTCATATTGGGTGGCGACTCATGTTTCTTACCAGAGCTTAAAAGTGAAATCATCTAAAAATGGTCACCTAGACCATTAACTCCCTTCTATCATTTCTTTCTAATGTTATCAAGTGTTTGATCACAAATTCTCAAAAATAAGGCAAAATCAATTTATTTAATTTTAACCTAAAGTTTGACCACCATATTCTAAACATGTATATTTTATTAAAAGAATTTTCTCCCTTTTAATTCAAATAAAATTATCAAAAATATATGCACCCATTTCTGATTTTAAAAAGAAAAGCATTTTCCATGTGTAACCTTCTATTTTGACTAAATCTTTTCTCTACACATGAAAGGTGTAATTTTCCATGTGTAGAGCCTCCTATTTTCACAAAATATTTTGTCTTCACATGCAAAATGCATTATTTCCTATGAGTGGAGCCTCTTATTTTGACTAAGGACATTTTAATACCAAAAATTAGTCAAGGCCCATTCTCTACCCTTGATGATGCATTTCTTGTCTTTTGATCTCCACCATATGTATGACTTTAAAAGAAAGAGCTCTTCCCCTCTCAAAAAAACACAATTCACTCTTGAATATTGTTATGTTGTAGGTCTATCATTCGAGTTCTTGAGAGCTTGTGGAAAACTTCTAATTTCTTGTCTCATTCTATCATCCATAAGCATTTTAGCTTAAATTCATATAGTTTAGTTTTCATTTTGCAATAATTTAGCTCATATAGTAATTGTTTTGGATTTGTAATACTCTAAACTGACATCCAAGCATTCCATTCTCATGACATTCCTTGGATAGAAGGGTTTAGAGTGTGACACAAATTGAGTGTACATTTTTTACGCCCACCGTTGGGCGACCCCCAACCATAAGATAAATTTGTTTTTTATTTTTACTTTATTATTTCATTATTTTCTTGTTATAAATAATTTTCTTATTACATTAGTTATTGTGCAAGATTTTTTTCTTTAATATATATAGAGATGTAAAAAAAAAAAAAAAAAATTTAAAATTAGAAAAAAAATGCATTTTGGTGTACACTTTTTTGTGTGAATTTTTCAAAAATATTCATGTATATATATATACTTATTTATTTGTGAAATGTGAAATTCCAAAAAATGTGAAATTACCTCCCTATTTTTTGGAGTCTTGGCCCCCAAAATTTTTTAAAAAAATCTGCAAGCACCACCAAATCGCTGCCCGCGACTCTCAGCAACCTCTGCAGCCCAAAAATATTCCTTCATCACACTTCACATCAAATTTACCTTTTCTAGATTCTTTCAAAATGTAACTTTTTCCTTTCAAATACTTTTAGGTAACTTACATTAGGTTTATAGCTATACCGTAACTCATAGGGAGTTTTGAATGAGCGCTTCTTCAGTTGTACTTAGTTCAAGATATGAACTGTAATGCTAATAACTTCCTTCTAGTATTTGATAGCAATGCTCTTTTCAATCATTAGGGTTCTTGCATAGTCCATGATAGATCTATTCCTTCATTCAGCTATTCCATTTTGCTTGGGAGTTCCAAGGGCTAATACTTGTCTTTTAATTCCCCTTTCAATACAAAAATTATTGAATTCATGGGAGATAAATTCACCACCTCTGTCTGATCTCAAACATTTCAGTCTTTTGCCTATTTCATTCTCAACTCTGGCCAAATACCATTTGAACTTCTCAAATGCTCCTGATTTCTCTCTTAGGTACATGATAGTCATCATTCTTGAATAATCATCAACAAAAAGAATGAAGAACTTTTCACCAATATAGCTTTCAATTCCAATAGTTCCACACAAATTAGTATGCACAATTTCTAAAACTTCTTCAGACTGATAGTTCTTATTTTTAAAGCTAGTCTTTTCCATCTTACCAATTTGACAATTCTTGCATAGACTAACCTCAGGTTTCTTTATATTAGGAATGCCTCTTACTTTCCTAAATTTACTTTTTTTCACCAAGTTATCAAAGTTCCTATGACAAACCTCCTATGCCATAACAAACTTTCTTCAACTTGAGCAATAAAGCATGAACATTCACCAAGTTCAAGATAAAACAAGTTACCTTTTGTTTGAGTGCCTGATCCAATCAGCTTTCCTTTTTCATCCAACATTCTTTCTTTTCCATTCATGAATTCCACTTTGAATACATTATTGAGTAGCTATGCCATGCTCAACAGATTGTGTTTTAGTCCTTCTACGCAATATGCATTATCACACACAAGCTCTTTGGTTAGTGAGATTCTTTCTCTTCCTTTTATGCAATAAGGTTCATTATTACCAAACATCACACTACCACCATCATAGTCTTCAAAATGTTCAAAATTAGTTTTATCACCAGTCATATGATGAGAGAAACCACTATCTATGATCCATGTATCATTTTTGCTTACATAAGAAATAAGTGCCATTTCCTCATCATTATCAGATTCATCTTTCATAGCAATATACACAATTTAATCTTCTTCTTCATCATTAGAATCATTAGAATCCTTAGCCATAAAACATGTTTTCTTACCTTTGTCCTTGAATGATTTAAAGTCTTTCTTTCCATTGCACTTGTGACCTTTCTTCTCATCCTTGTTCTACTTATTTGGGCACCTAGCAGCAATATGTCCAATTTTTTCACAAGAAAAATAGATTAGGGGAACCTTACCTTTGTATTTCCCTTTGCCTCTTGAATATTTCCTTGCTAGTAGAACTTCAACCACCTCAAGATCACTGTCAAAACTCTGTTTTGATTCTTCTTCACTTTTTGACTAAGAATCCTTTGTCTTCTTGCCTTTCTCCTTGAGTAAAAGCTTGGCTTCAAATGTTGATTCAATGTTCTTGGTAGCTGGAACATAGTTGTCATAGTTATCTAGCTCAAATGCAGTCAATCTTCCAACTATGGCCTCTAAATTTATCTTATGATTTGCTTCACATCTTCTTTCTTGAATTGCAAAAACTCTGATTGCATAAATGGGAAGTAATGTTGTAAGAACTTTACTTATAACTGTTTCCTCTTTAATATCCCCCCCAGAAGCTTTGATTGCACTAACACTTGCTTTGACTCTTTCAACATATTTTGCAATGTTTTCATCCTCTCTCATCCTCATTTGATCAAATTGTCCTCTTAAAATTTCTACTTTGGCTCTTCTCACATTATCATCTCCTCCATAGATATCTTTCAACTTGTTCCACATTTCAAAGGCAATTTTTCAATCCTTGACATCATCAAATTCTTCATAGCTTAGAGCAGATGCAATGTCTATCATCATGGTGTTATGAGTCTTCTTCTCAACAATGTCATTTGCAGATAATGTATCAGTAGGAGTTACATTTGCTTCATCCAAATATTTCAATCATGTGTCTCTAATGGAAGCTAGATGGAGTCTCATGAGAACTTGCCATGCTGAAAAGTTATCCCTGTTAAGCCTTGGAATTTCCCTCTTGTAAGACATCTTGATCTTTAGCTTAGATCCTTGAAATCTTTCTTGCAAGCACCAAAAGCTCTGATACCAATAGTTGGAAATATAGATGAAGTAATTGAGAGGGGGGGGGAATGATTTACCACAAAAATAAATCCACAGATCCCTTTGATGTCTTAAAACTTAATTATTGTTGTCACTCGATAGCCACACAGAAAAATGTTGTAACTCGGTAGATGAACTGTGCAATAACTTATTACTGATCTTTAAGCATTCACAATTTATTAACATGCATGCAAAAGTAAATAACATGAACACAAGAGACACTAGATTTAACGTGGAAATCCAATATGGGAAAAACCACCAAGTAACTAGCTACCAATTTTCAGTCTTCTGAAGTGCGCCTTGTTAGAAGCCAACCCTGTTAAAGGTTACAAAACAGACTATTAGGTGTGACCTTATTAGAGGATTTAATCACACTGCTAGTATTTTCCTTGCTAGAGGACTTTAGAACAATTCAATAGAACTGTCCACCTTGTTGGAGGATTTACAAAATGGTTGTTAGACCAACTTTGTTATGAGATTTAGGAATTACTGCTACAATGGTGAGAAAGTAACAATAAGTAACCTGAATGAGATGCAACTAAACTTTGTTGATACAATTCTCTGATCTGCTTCAATAGATCCTCACTAATCAAATACAACTTTTTTTCTCCTCATGGATATCTAATCCTTTTTCAAAATTCGCTTACACTTCCTCTTCACATAATCAACTCATTTGCATGCTCGTTCATTTATTCATCCATTCATACATTTGAAATCACAACGTGACATTTTATTTATACATTACAAATTGTCAAGTCAGCTCATTTACAAGTTACATTTACCGATAAACCTTACATTAGTCTTCTACAAACATTACATGAAACAATTAAACTTTATTTCCCAAGACAATGAATTCCTTCATTGGCCGACCCTGCTTGGTAAACACTACTCCAAAAATGATTTCCAATTTTAACCAACTAAAGATTGGTAAACACTACAAACTCTGTAAAGTCCTTTGGAGACTGAGTGAATTCGATAAGAACTAACTTTCCTTTGTTGACCTTGCTAGCTCGATAGAAATTGATCTCTTCCACAGAAGCTTTTAGCGCCCGAGTGAGCTCGGTAGAAACTATCTTCATAGTGTAACCTCCAGAAATGCTTGATAGACTCTGTAATTCACTTTGCTAACCAACTAAGCTTGGTAGACTCTGTCTGATAATTGATATGACATTTGTGTAACATAAAAAATAACACACAATTGAATAATTGTATCCAATAGTGACTAAGGTTCTTTGGTGATAGAAGAGTATGCTCTTCACCCTTGTGGTGAATCATAAATCTTGACTCATCTTTGGATTTTCAAAAGCAAGGGGATAATTAAAACTTCTTTGTGTGTTTGGGAGAAATAATCAAGATGGGAGAGTATGCTCTTCACCCTTGAAGTAAATTAGAAATCTTGACCCTTGAAAGTGGATCTACTTTGTTGTAGCTAGAATCCTTTAGTGGGCTTGCTCTTGGGAAACCAAGAGGAATGACCCAAGTGGGGACAAGTGAACACAGCTATTTCAACCCACTATAATCTTAAGGCTATCGAGGACACAAAACCTCAGTAGATGTAACACTTGTCTGACCTAGTGTGATCACTTGTAGGATTGCGACCATAAGGAGATCACTAGGGAGGAATGCTTAAGGTACTCTTGTGGTCACAAGACCAATTACTCATTGCAAGGTGAGGTGCCTTATATCAGGGACAAGAGAAGTGTTATGAATGGAAATCCTTTCTAAACACCCTAGGCTAGAAACTATCCTATTTATCCACTCAACATCTTGGTGCAAGGATCGATCTAAGTGGATTACTTAGATCACCCCAAGACTTATACACTCACCATTTGTGTCGCTCAAGGGCACTTAGCATGGGCCAAGTTGTTGAGTAATATACCGTGACATTTAAGTAGATATGCTTGGCAAGTATTTTTTAATGTATTGACCTGTGTAAATATTCTTTCACATCAAACATCTTGGTAGCATGGTAGAAAGTTGTCTTGATATCACAAATGTGTGTTGGCAAGGTTACTTTTTCCCTTGTTTAACTAATTGAGACATGTCATTACCCCTACTATTTTCAAACCAAATGCTTCTTGGTTACTGCTTGTTTTTACTTTGTGTCCAAATATGAAAATTGAATAACCAATCTAATGCATAGGTGTATAGGACACATTTCCATCAAGTCATTGGTTTCCTATCATACTATATCACCTTGCTTTCTCTAAAATTTCAACTGACTTGTTGAAATGTCTCACACGATTGCTAAACTTGAGTCTTCTTGCTCAAAATTTGTTCTTGGCTCACCTAAAATTGTCTATGCTTGAGTTACTATGGTCCCTTGATTTTGACATATGTATACTTGGGTCTATCTTTCTAAAATGGCTACCTTGATTTCTTGAATACTGTACTTGATTGGGATAGTTGTTCACTTGCCTTTCTTATCTATCTATCTGGATACTTGATTACTTAGCTATTGGGCTTCTTTCCTCACTCTTGACTTGGGTCACTAGTGTCATAAATTCTTGGACACTTATTTGACAAGTCACTCTTCTATTGTTACATTTCTTTAACAAGTAAATCTCCTCTCTTTTTTGGGTGTCAAGATATCTTGGATTATTTCATGCTTAACTCCTTATTTATTCTCAATCTTAGCTAAGTCCAAATGATTATGAGCTCCTAAAGACTATTGAAGCATTTCAAGATCTATGGTCTCGATTTTATATTTTAGAAGGGATGAATGTATTAGGATTTAACCACAAACAGAAATAATAATTACATGCAAATATGAATAATATCAAAAAATAATAGGTCACATAGGAAAGAACACAAGACACCAATATTTAATGTGGTTCACCCAATCCCTAGGCTATATCCACCAAAAAACAAGTCTAATATTATTATGATCCATTGATTACAACTTGATAACAATCTGTATTCCCTTATAGCTCAATACCACCACAAGAACCAATTTTTGCATCACACATTATGAAACAATCTCTAACCCTAAGCCCCTTTATACAATTATTTTTTCCCCTTTAGGGTTAAAATTAGTTACAAGTTGGCCATAAAATGTTGATAAAATAGCCCCCAAAAACATTTCTAGGGCCCAACCTGGCCCTGAAACCCCATCGAAGAATTATGGAGTATGTACAATACTTCCCTAGTTAGTCACCACAATCTAACAATCTCCCACTTGGGGATTGATTAGGCTCCACACTAAACAACAATCTCCCACTTGGAGATTGATCTTGTAGCTATGCCACTACTCCATGAGGCTCCCACTAGATCAAACCACCGTAGACTATGTTGTTCTTTTATTCATGTTTAGTCTAGAAGACCAAATGAAGCTAAAGAGGAATTCAGCTTCTCCCTTTTTACTAGCTTTGTAAACATATTTGTTGGATTGTCATATGTACATATCTTGTCCATCTTTAACTGTCCATCATCCAA
Source organism: Cupressus sempervirens (assembly GCA_028749045.1). Classification (NCBI taxonomy): domain Eukaryota; kingdom Viridiplantae; phylum Streptophyta; class Pinopsida; order Cupressales; family Cupressaceae; genus Cupressus; species Cupressus sempervirens. The sequence continues at coordinate 101,001,608 of CM053786.1, forward strand.
AACTGACTGAATGAAATGGTATCGCAACTAAATGTGTTTTGTCTTTGAATGCAAAGTTGAATTCTTTGCAAGATGAATGGCACTCTGGCTATCTATAAACAAATAATTATCCCTCTACGGGTGTCCCAATTCTTCCAAGAAGAACTGAAGCCATATCATCTCCTTGGCTACCACTATAGCAACAACATACTCTGCCTCTATAGTGGATAAAGCATTAACCTTCTGTAATCTATAAACCTAAATCATGGTTGCCCCACCAACAGTAAATACATAACCTATAGTACTCTGCCTGGTATCAATATCCCGTGCCAAATCTGAGTCAACATAGCCTTGTAAGTTAGCAATAGAGCCCCTAAAGTGTAAACACTTACTATATGTTCCTCTCAAATATCTGAGAATCCATTTGACTGCATTCCAATGCTCAATTCCTAGATGACTCATATACCTGCTTACAACTTCCACTGCATGTGCAATATCCGGCCTTGTACATACCATAGCATACATCAAGCTTCCTATAGCTAAACCATAGGGTACCTTGGACATCTTATCCTCCTCTTCTTCTTCCTTGGGAGACATCTCCTTAGTCAACTTCAAATGACCAGGTAAAGGTGTGCTAACATCTTTAGCATTCTCCATAGAGAAATGTTGCAACACCTTCTCAACATAATTAGCTTGAGATAGTGTCAATTTCCTATTCTTCTTATCTGTACAAATCTTCGTACTAAGGATTTTTTTTTATGCCCCCAAATCCTTCATAGAAAATGCATGTGCTAACTAGTGTTTCAGCCCCTTAATGTGATCCACGTTAGACCCAGCTATCAGCATATCATCAACATATAAACATAAAATAATGTAGTTGTAATCATCCAACATCTTAAAATAAACACAATCATCTAAATGACACCTATTGTATGCGCAAGCCATATACACTTTTCTTCAATCTACACACTAAGTTCTCCTTACTTTTGACCTCAAAGCCCTGTGGTTATGCCATGTATATCTCTTCATCCAAATCACCACAAAGGAAGGTTGTTTTAACATCAAGCTACTTCAAATGCAAATCTTCAGTAGCCACAATACTTAAAATAGTGTGAATAGAAGTCATTTTAACAATAGGAGAGAATATCTCATCAAAATCAATGCCTTTTTTCTATGCAAATCCTTTTAATACTAACCTATCTTTAAATATTTTCTTAATTCCATCCTCTTCTTTCAACCTATAAACCCATTTATTCTGTAAAGCCCTTTTACCTATAGACAACTTGCATAAATCCCATGTCTTATTTTTTAGCAAAGAGTCCATTTCATCTTTTGTTGCAGACTCCCATTTAATCTTAGTATCCACCTACATAGCTTCATCATAACATTCAGGTTCATGAGCATCAGTTAGTAAAATAGAATACAAAGAGGGAGAAAATCTTTCTAGAGGTCTAATTAGCCTTGTTGACCATCTAACATTCAATGGTGTGTGTGCTATTTTTTATTGTGGTTGTTGCACATCATGAAGAATGGCTAGAAAATCATCTTTTGGAGTATCATCCAACACTACATAATCATCTTCTTTCTTCTCATGTTGTTGCAACATATCTTTGTACAACACTTTCTCATTGAATATGACATCCCTACTTCTTACAATTTTATGATTTTGGAAATCCCAAAGCCTATAACCAAATTCATCAATGCCATATCCAAAAAATACACATTTCTTTGGCTTAGCTTCCAACTTGGTTCTATTTTTAGAATCTATATGAGAAAATGCTTCACAACCAAAGGTTTTGAGAAAAGAATAACTCACCGTCTTACTAGTCCATGCTTCCTCTAGAATACCATAGCCCAAAGGAGTAGAGGGACCTCTATTAATAAAATATATAGTAGTATTGATAGCCTTCACCCACATGTTTAAGGGCAACCCAGCATGCAACCTCATGCTCCTTGCACACTCTATTATAATCTTGTTCATGTGTTCAGCCAATTCATTTTCCTGTGGAGTCCTTAGAATATTTTTCTATCTATGAATACCATTAGTGGAGAAATAATCTTCAAATTCATGATTGTAGTACTCACCACCATTATTAGATCTGAGACATCTTAATTTTCTTACTAATCTCATTTTCAACCAAGCATTTCCATTTCTTAAAAGTTTTAAATACATCTAATTTTTGTCTAAGAAAATAAACCCATAATTTTCTAGTGGCATCATCAATAAATGTAACATAATAATGAAAGCCACCAAGGGAAGATACCTAAGCTGGTACCCATACATCTATATGCACAAGCTCTAATTTCACCCTTTTATTTTCCTTCCCAGTCTTCACAAAACTCGCTCTCTCTTTTTTCATGACACACAACTTTCACAAAAATCCATATTAGCACATTTCAGACCTGGTAAAAATTTCTTTGATTGAAGGACTTTCAAACCTTTCTCACTCACGTGGCCAAGTATATTGTGTCATAACGCTGTATCAAAATCTACAATAGCTATTTGTTCTCCCTACTCAACTGTAGTAACTGTTCCTGAACATTCATTTTTCTCTAGAACAATCAAAGTAGAAGGAACAATATGACCTATACAAAGATATAAGGTGCCTACTTTCACACCATTTTCTACTACAAGGGAACCTTTTGAAACCTTCCAATTTTTATCATTAAAAGTAACTACACAACCCTCATCACCAAGTTGCCCTACTGAAATTAAATTCCTACTCAGCCTTGGAACATGTATTACCTCATGCAATAGCTAATGATTCCCATTCTGCAACTTAATCTTAACTTTTCCCTTTCCAACAATTTAACAGGGTTCATTATTCCCCAAATAAACAAACCTAAAATCCCCTTGGACATAATTAGTAAAATAAACTCTATGAGTTGTAACATGAAATGAAGCACCAGAATCTAAAACCCATCAATCATCAACACTTTCTAAAGATGGTAGCAAAGTATCCTCTTCAGATTTGTTAATTACCACATTTGCCTCCTTGTCTCCATCTTGCTTTTCCCCTTCATTTTTCTTTTGAGTCCAACAATCTTTCTTCTTATGCTCTGGTTTCCCACAGTACCAGTAGTCTTTTGGTCCTCTCGATTGAGACCTTTTCCCTTTTGACTTTCCTCTTGATTTCCTATGATTTTTAGAATTACTTCCTCTCTCAATCATTCTACCTCAACTTTGTGCATTCAAAGCACTTCTTGATATAGATCCACCTAAGGATTTCCTATGAGTATCCTCACTCAAAATTAACACTGACCACATCATCATATTTTAGAGTATTAGATCTAGAAATGGAATTACTCACAGTCATTACCAAGCCATTCCAACTTTAAGGCAAAGAACACAAAATCAAGAGAGCCCTAATTTCTTTATCAAAATTAATATCCATAGAAGATAATTGACTAGTAACAGTATTAAACTCATTTAAATGATCTGCAATAGGTCCACCTTCTGCCATCTTCATATTAAATAAACTCTTCATGAGAAATACCTTATTTGAAGTGGAAGGATTTTCATACAATTTTGCTAGGGTTTCCATCAACTCTTATGTCATATTCACTTTTATAATGTTAAATACCACCAATGATACCAAGCATAATCAAATGCTTCCAAGTGCCTTTCTATCTAAAAGATCATAGTCGTCATTTGTCATAGATCCCTGATTCTTGGTTTTTCCTTCCAATGGCTTCCATAAATCCTTCTGATAAAGATAGTCCTCCATTTCCATCTTCCATAACTGAAAGTTTTTCCCATTAAACTTGTCAACCCTTAGCTTACCCTCATCTATCATTGCTCCCACTCAACCGTGAGACCCCCAATCAACTATGAGACTTTCCTGCAAAGGATAACTGAAAAAACAACCTCACTCTGATACCACTTGTTAGAATTTAACCATGAACAGAAATAAAAATTACATGCAAATGTAAACAATATCAAAAAAAAGAACACAAGACACCAAGATTTAATGTGGTTCACCCAATCCTTGGGCTACGTCCATGAAACAACAAGTCCAATATTATTACTATCTAGTGAGTACAACTTGATTACAATCTATAATCCCTTATAGCTCAATACTGCTACAAGAACTAATTTTTGCATCACACCTCATGAAACAATCCCTAACCCTAAGCCCTTTTATACAAGTATTTTTTCTTCTTTAGGGTTAAAATTAGTTACAACATGTCTGCCATAAAATGTTGATAAAGTAACCCCACAAAAAAATTCTCAGGGGCTCTACCCCCAAACAATTATGGCTTGGTGGCCCTGGCTATATTGGGAGTTGCTGCCCTCATGAAACCCCCACTTGGGGCCCGACCCAGCCTCAAAACCCTGTCGAGGAATTATGGAGTATGTATATTACTTCCCTGATTAGTCACCACAATCTAATAGAATGATCTCGCTTACCTTAGTACTGCTAGAGATGTCATGGCTATGCATTCTAAGCTTGACAAAATATTAGAAGAAAGGAAATCATCTGCACTTGCATCTTCCCTACAGCCTTCGTATGTCTATGAATCATCTTTTCCTAGGCCATCTTCTTCTAAGTTGTCATTTTCTTCGTCGATTGGATTTGAGAATCTCTCTAACTTCCATGACAAGTCTATATTTGATGAAGCCATAAGTGCATGCTATTCTCATTGGGATTCTAAACATACTCTTGCAAGATTTTTACTCCCTTGGAAGGTTCTTATGATACTATCTTGCAAACACTTCTTGGTGCTAAGATCATCACATTACCTAAGTCTAACTCATATGGATTCTCATTCTTGAATGTCTATTTTTCTTATCATTGACATAATAAGCATATCACTTCATATATCATTGAGCTGAAACATAAATTCCAAGATCTTATTGATGATGGGATTATTGATACTTCTAATAACTTATGTGATAAAAAAACTTCTCTTGAGAAAGATCATGTTCATGAACCAATGTCTAGTAGTGGCTCCATTACATCTTCCACTTCTTCCAACATCCATACCTCTCATAAAGCCTCCAATTCCTTAGATATGCTATCTAATGTTGTTCATACTAGTTGTTCTTATCCTCAAGGGCTACCTCTAAAAGAAACTCAAGACAACCTTCACTTGGTTACAACCCTTTTTTGTACTACTAAAGCCAAAGATGCTCAACCTTTATGTGATGCTACAAATTCCTCTCCCACTTCCACTAATTCTATATGCTTTCCACTTTCCCTCTTGTCCTTAGAAGTGCCTTCATGTCAAGAGGATTCTCAAAAGGCTAATGATCAAGATCAAGCACCCTTTGATCTTTCCCAAAATATCATCCTTCCACCTCCTAAGTATCATGATGACACTATGCTTGAGCTTATTGAGAATTATGAACAAAGTGCTATGCCTATGCTATTTGAAGAAACTTGTCAAGATCAAAGTACCCCCTCATGTTCCACTTCTCCATGTTCATCTCAAACATATACTCAAGCTTCAAGTGCTCCTATTAAAAATGTTGCTCCTATCAAAGCTACTCATGAGTTTATTGATGGCTTTGACCATGTTGCTCACTCTAAAGATGATGATATCCCTTTCCACTATCCATTTGCATCTCCTAAGTCTATCCTTTTTCCTTATCCATCTAATCTAATACCTTCATAACTACCTTCCATATTAGGACCTTATGTTCCTTCATCTCCATTTTCCACTTCTAGCTCATCGCCCATTTATCCTATCTTACCATCACCCCTTTCTCTTATTACACCTCAAGGTCAATGAAGACATACATACTTGAACTCTTCACATAAAGATTTCTATCTAACCACTTAATATCAACCTTCTCCATCCACAAGTCTCAAGTCTTTTGGAAGAAATTTGGATGATCAACTCAAACATAAATTCATGAATCCATCTTCAAAATCTCACCGTGTCTCCTCTAATTGACATGTGAATACTAAGAAAGAGAAAGTACAAAAGAGACCACCAAGGTCTACTATTCAAAGAGCTAAACCAAAGAAAATATGGGTTCCTAAATCTATTGTTGAATAAATGTGCTCTAAAACATCCAATGAAAACTCTAAAGCTATATGGATTCCCAAGTCTCTTTTGAAGGACTTGAATATTGAAAATACTTTAGATTGACATTCATGCTTCCAAAGGTTTCCACTCTACCTTCTCCCAAAAATCTTCCTAAAAAGGTTTTTAAATCTTCCACTCCATCTTCCTCTAAAACTATTGCATCTAAACCTCAAGCTATTTCATCCATAACTTCTCAATCACTTCACTACCCTTCAAGGTGTGTGTCTTTCTTGACCTTTCCTACTTTCACACCTACCCTTATACAATCTATTGAATCTTACACCTTCCTACCATCCATCCTCTATTTATCTATCCAAAACCTTCATACTTGTCCTCCATCTACCTCACTTCTTCTTATAATCTCCCTTCCATTATGCTATCAACATATTTGAGCATATCTTTCTATGGTCCTTACTTATCATGACTTATTTTTTCTATACTTAAGAGCATTATCTAATTTGAAAAAACTTGAGCTCTTTTTCAAAAAATTCAAAAAAAGAAAAATTGAAAATGTAGCTCAATGAAAACTACTTCTTGTGGCACCTTGGTAGCAAAAGTAAAGAGAAATAAATTCATCCAATGGTGAAAATTACTTCTTGTGGCACCTTGGATAAGTACCATGATAAAATCCTGGCAAATAGGTGTCATGTGTAATTCTTTCATCCATTCCCTCTTCCTCTTTGATCTTGACATTGTTGAACTAGCCAAGCACATTGGCCATCTTATCTATTGCACACCCTATCTTGCTCATTCACTAATTTCGTTCATATTTAGCTCTATCCATATTTCTATGTTATCGCTATCCTATTCACTTGCCCCCTTGATCTTGATCACTACCCTCTCTTGGCATGTTCATTCTTTGGTTGCTTGCTTTCATGCCATCTTCTCATTATGCTCTTGCTATTGGCTTCTATGCCTCTATGCTATCTCATTTTTTGCCTTATGCTCCCACTATCGCTCACTCCTCACTTCCACTGCTTATCCAAAATCTACTTCATATGGCTATCTTTCACCAGCTTGGGTATTCTTGAGGAGTTAGTCCTTGAGGATTTCTTTCACTTGCATCATATATGTTGCCTATCCTTGCTTATCCACCAATTTTCTACTCCACCATGTCCTACACCTTGCTAGAAACTGGGACAAATGATGTGATCTTACTTGAGAATGTTTATGTAAAAAATCTAAAAAACAAAAAAAGCCCTAAAAAAATCCTTAAAACCATATATTATCTTGAAAAAATCCTACAAATTATAAAATGTCCTAAAAAAATGAGCATCTTAGTCAAAACCTATTCATGGATACTTTGATGTCTCACCGAAAAAAACAACAAGGTTCTTTGCACCTATGTCTATCAGGCTCGTTACATGCTCATTGCTCATCCACTTCATTGTTCCATCTTGCTTTACCCAGCTTGGGATTAACTCTTGTCATGGTCTAGGAGGCATATCTTGTTTAGCTTCTCAAGGATCTTCTTGCGCAAGGAGATTTTTCTTTGACATTGTAGTGAATTCCAAATAGTGTTTCTCAATACTTTTTTGAGCAGTCTAGAGTGGTGATAGATTTACAGAATGAAACAGGAATAACTATGTGAATTTCACACATGTTACATCCTTGTTTATTATGTGATTGCATTCTTCTAGTCATCCTAAATTCTATGTCTTGATGCAAGAATAATCTTGCTATATTAAAACTAGGAAATCCAGCTACTTTACTCATCTTGACCTCTATTTCTTTGGTGTTTAAGTTGGTGTAATTGCCCGCCCAGAGATCCTTGGAACAAGCATGAAATATAAGCCAAGATTATTTTTTCAAGTATGAGTACACAATAAAACATCATACACAGATCACATAGATTTCAATGGAAGACTTAACCACCATCTCAGTAACCAACGAATCTCCAAAGGCCACTACCCAAACTAACACACACTGACTAGAACTGGACTCCAAAAATGACAACCATACAAAGAATATAAAGTTTCTCAGAGCATTATAATTTAAGTCAACCCAAAAGGTACTAGAAATGCCAAAAATTGATCCCCAAAAACCAATGGGGATGCCCCCTGGTTTCCGCACAAGGACCACAAACTGACAAGTTTTCACATGAAGATGTGAAACATGCCCTACAAGGAAGTGCCTTCTGGTGAGGATGTGCACCATGCAGTGTGAGAAAGTGCTTGGCCAAACAGCCAAAGCACCCAACACTGGTGTTGGGTTTCATGCGAGAAAGTGCCAAAGGCCACGTGAAGAAACCCAACCTACCATGCGAGATCTTGCATCCTCACACAAGGATGCATGATTTTTGTTCAAGATCCCAAAATAGCATGCCAAAACCCAAAAAAAGATAACAACTTAGTGATAAATTTTCTCCACACTGGGGAGTACCAGATCCACAATTTGAGGCATAAACACTTGAATACTATACTGGAAGTCAAAAATAGCATCTAACCATTTAACAAGTAGAAAAGGGAAGGTACAAAAGGTAACATCATAGTGTACTTAAAACCACATCGCAACAACTGAAAACAACATCGCAATGTGCATAACAACTAAACTAAGTACGTAATTTCTCCCAACCATAATAGCATCATAAGACCACCATGGACCCTAGTCATCCCCCACACATAACATCCCAAGCTACTGATTAGATCGTCGATACTATCATAAAAGGACGTCACTACTAAAAAGTGCTACAACATAAGCACAAGGAAATCTAACATGCTAGAAGTAAAGCATAAGATAATCATAAAAATATGGATAATATCATCTATCATATGTTAACCATCATAATAAGGAAATGCATCAATAACTAACATCATCTAAACATGATATACAAGCATCCCAATGAAAGCATAAATCACAAGAAAGCATACTCTGCAACCTGAAGTACCAAATGAAAACATCCAGCAATGGTCGCACTAGGACAATATATCATCTCTGTATGTTGGTCCCCAATAGTGGTATGTATAGCTATGTCTCCCAACCACGTGGCACACAGAGGCCCTCTCTTGCCATGCTAATGGAGATAATGATCCAACTACAAACACACACTAAGAAAATGTCCATGGCTAACATACATGCCAAATAGTATGATGACTAAAACCAAGACAAAGATAATGCATAACTACAGGTCCTAGTCAGACACTCCATGGGCTACTAAGTAGGGATTGACATCATGGAGATTCGCTTGGCAATGACAAGCCCAAGCTTGAAATCGACAAGCCCAAGCTTAGAACATGCAAATTCAACTCCCTCAACAAAAAGGTTCTAGCACAAATTATTATCTTAAGTTTTATACCACCTATTGTATTATTTAGTTATCACTTATTTAAAACTTCCTTCACCAACCCTCTAGGCACAATGATCACCAGGATACGAGGTAGAAGCCCCCTCCATATGCTACCCTACCCATGCTCATCCAATGATGAGTGTCGAAGGCATGCAAACTCTCAACCCAACCTCAATGATCATAACTTTTGGGAGTACCATGGAAGATCAAGCCTCGCAAGTATGCACACATACTCATGTGTGGCGTACCACCATCATGAAGATCATAATACAAGGACTGGATGAGAACACAAGTAGAAAGTCACTTAACCAAAAACAAACTCAGGAAGACAGATACGGCATGCATCCCAATGTAACATAAAAGAGCAATAATGGTTTGACTAACATCCAAATGGATGATCCAAGTACACAACCAAAAGTATGCCAAGAAAACCTAAGAAAATAGGGTGGCATGCAAGATGAGGTAAGAATCCCAAAAATGGAAAACTTCCAAATTAAAACCCATTTGGTCTATGGGTAAAAAAAACCCAAAAATCAAATAATATTTGAGTTTGGACATCGTATGCAAAAATGGCCAGCATAACAGTGTGAAACCCCAAACCCCCATCCCAAAAACTAGTAAAATGTTCATACCTAACCAACTGGGTAGAACCAACAAATATAAATGGAGGGAAATAATAGTTCTCAGCCTCCTAACAAATTGCTACCAAAAACAAAAGCTAAAATGAAGAAAAAATAATAAAATAGAAAGGCCCTACCTAACAACAAAAGGGGCAGAAATCAAAAATAGCCCAATAAAATAAACACCTATTGAATTTGCCAAAAATCATGGCAAATCAAGGTCTACCCAAGTCGAATCCAACAAGACTGATCTCATGAAATTCCCATGCTCACAGCTCTCAAAACGAACATAAATGTGATCCTCCAGAAGAGGATTCTCAAAAAATCTCTCAATTTTGTATTTTCAAAAAGTGAGAAGTGAATAATAAAATCCCTTTTTCAATACTTATTCACTTTTCAAGTGAATAGTCGATTAGGGAAAATAGCCAGTTAGACTAGCTAGACTCCAAAATGAAAATAGGTTATTCTTTGTAATAGGGATTCACCTAAGGCAAAGTTGCCAAAAATTTAATTTGTGAAGATTTAAAGCCCAAAAAGCCAAAATCATAGAAATCACTAACCAAATTTCACGACAATGCGAACCTCTAAATGCATAGACATGCTCACTAGTCTAATCACATAATGCAAATGAGTTTGGATTTACTAATCATCAAAAGGTTTTAGTTAAAAAAATTCAAATAAGGATACATCGACCATATAGGGATGATATTGGTAAAATAGGAATAGTTGAATCACAAACTCCATGTGTCATTGCCAGGGATATAATTCCTACACACTAAAACACACAATCAAGTGCAATTGCATATAATATCATAGCCAAAGAAATAATGCATTAAATAACTAATTAATCCATTTACATCACTCACATTCACATAAAGCATAAAGATACAAGAATGAAGTAAATAACCATTGCATAAAATCCATTACATCACATAATCAGAAAGTATGTCCAAATACTAGGTAATTAGATATCATCATAGATCTACTATCATCTCAAAATGGCATCAACATTCAAATATGATAAATTGAACAACATAGCAGTAAAGCATCTATGATACTGAATCAAAGTATAACATCTAACCCTCAGATCATCACAAGCTACATAATAAGAGTATCAAGTATCTCTTGAATCAAAATAGACAAGGTATAGACTGCAAACATGAGAGGCAAAACAGTTGGATTCCCACATATCCAATAAAGGTCATATTCATATCCTCATAGTTCATGTTAGTAACGATTGTATGACCTAAATACTTGATGATGAAATTAGAGTCTAAAAATGTTTTGTGTTCCTTGCTAGTAAACTAGTTTTCATATTAGTTTGCATTATAGGATCATTTTCTAGCATAGTCTTGCATTCTTGCATATGGGGAGAGCTCTTTCATCTTTTTTTTGGACATCTCAGCTAACTAATCTCATCTCATCTTTTTCTTTCTTCTTGATCATGTCTTTTCACCCTCTTGATCTTTCACTTCACCTCTTTTCTATTCTGTCATCAAAAGGGCCATATCATCACATCTATCTATCCTTTTGGATCTATTACCCTTTTTTTTACCCTAGCCAATTTTGACATCCTAGATACATTTTTGGGATCGAAATCAAAATCCAAGTTCATCTTTTAAGTCAAACTCACATTTTCACATTCTACCTTCTTCTATGCAGTTAGTTGACCTTTGGAGGTCTAGTCTTAGAATTTTTATTGGGCATCTTCGTTCCTCCATGTCTTCACCATTTCCATGCTTCATGTCTACTTCAATTCACAACTTTCACCTCTAAATCATCTTTTTGCTTGATTTGACCTCATTTTCATTCTTTATCATTTATGGTCAACTCTGGTCAAACTAGGGCACTCTATCACTACTTTATGGTCAATCTTTGGTTCTAATCATCTATCTTTCATTATGGACTTTGCTATATCTTGATTTTCTCATATCTTACTAGTTTTTGCACTTCCTCTCTATCATTTCAATTTTGATCTCAAGGGGACAGACATAATCTATTATTGCTATGCTTGGCAACATTCTCTCTTTTAGGGGCATATGCTTGACCATTTCCATTTGCTCTTAATCTATTTTCTAGTGTACAGAACTATCGATATCAGTCTAATCACTCAATGCTTGCTACATCTATTGCTATTATAGTCTCTTTATTCTTTGACTACATATTTTCCCATATCGATCACACATTAGTTAGAGAATGGCTTCCTTCTTTGAAGTTAGAGCTATTTATCTATTTTCTATAATGGCTTCTTCATTTGATGTTTTCCCATATCGATCACATATTAGATGAGGAATTCTTAGCTTTTTCTATTCTTCGACCACATGTGTTCCTATATTGATCACACATTAGTCAAAGAGGGACAAATATAATCATCTAAAAATGGTCACCTAGACCATAAACTCCCTTTTATCATTTCTTGCTAATGTTATCAAGTGTTTGATCAAAAATTCTCAAAAATAAGGCAAAATAAATTTATTTGATTTTAACCTAAAGTTTGACCACCATATTCTAAACACACATATTTGACTAAAATAATTTTATCCCTTTTAATTCAAATAAAATTATCAAAAATCTATGCACTCATTTTTTATTTTAAAAAGAAAAGCATTTTCCATGTGTAGCCTTCTATTTTGACTAAATCTTTTGTTTACACATGAAAGGTGTAATTTTCCATGTGTAGTGCCTCCTATTTTGACAAAATCTTTTGTCTACACGTGCAAAATGCATTATTTTCTATGAGTGGAGCCTCTTATTTTGACTAAGGACATTTTAATACCATAAATTGGGCAAGGCCCATTCTCTACCATTGATGATGCATTTCTTGTTTTTGATCTCCATTGTCTGTACGACTTTAAAAGAAACAACTCTTCCCCTCTCAAAAAAACACAATTCACTCTTGAATATTGTTATGTTGCAGGTCTATCATTTGAGTTCTTGATAGCTTGTGGAGAACTTCTAATTCCTTGTCTCATTCTATCATCCATAAGCATTTTAGCTTAAATTCATATAGCTTAGTTTTCATTTTACAATAATTTAGGTCATATAGTAACTAGTTTGGATTTGTAATACTCTCATATTGTTTAATCTAGCTGCATCTTGCATATTCATACTACTTTGGTCTACATTTTGTATTGCATCCTTAAGGAACTCCTTGTGGACATTTGCATACTTGCATCTTATCTTTAGGATCTCCCATTGCATGGTTTACTAGCAAGGAAAGCATCTCTAAGGCTCAGTTGAGCGCCCATTTCATGTTATCATATGCATCCTTGCACTCCATGGATAGCGAGCTCTAAGCCAGCATCCAAGCATTCCAATCTCATGGAATACCTTGGATAGAAGGGTTTAGAGTGTGACAAAAATTGAATGTACAAAAAGGATACTACAACATTATATGTAGTAAAGGTTTGAAGAATATGATACATAATAGTTTGGAGCTATTTGTTGAGCTTTCATTTTACACGATGTTGAACAATAGGGATCCTTTTGAATCCCTCTCTTAAAAATTTGATCAAGGACAAATTGCAAGGTTTCGGGTGGGTTTTTCAACTAATTGGATAACTCAATTGAAGATAAATGTGTAAGTTCATGAGGAGGCCTTTTACTAGTTCCAACTAATCTGCACAATCTGTTGTAGTTTGAAATATAAGAATAAAAGAGATCATTTTTGTATTTTTATTTTATGATGAATGCAATTTATTGATGCAACTATATGAATTCATATTTTAACCAATCATTTGAAAAGAAAATAAAAAATATAGAGTAACAAGATTTTAAAGAAAATAACTGAAAGAGAAATTCCTAATGAACATAAACCAAGGTAACAACAAGTCTACAAATTAAATTATCAAAAGGATTGGGTAGGAAACCAATGAAATTAGGAGCAGTGCTTCCTCAACTCCACTGATGCAAATGTCGATGGGAAATCAATAATAACCGAAAGATGTTTCACGTTTCATCAAATCGTGAGGCCACGGAAAGTGCACTTACATGAGAAAAAAGGTTACACAAGAACAAAGATGATCCTTTCTCCAATTTTTCACAACAACAAAATTCATTAACACAAGGAAAACACCAGAACTAAAAAGATTACACAATCATAACAGCACAATAAAACCATTGGCTCCATTATTATTCATGAATACACATTCACAAAAATAACACACTTTAGTAAGAATAACTACAACTAGAATGAGAGCACCAATAGCATATATTGTTGCATCAAAATAACATCCTAGAGTACATATTATATCCATGCATTTATAAGAAATCATCTCCTCCATTTGTGTTGGGAGTGAGAGCTCTTTAAATAGAGACTTATGCTAAAAACTAATGAAACAAATCTAATTATATACGAACTGACTCTCTAAATGGTGCTAAGTAGGTCTCCACCCTTTTTGTATCCATTAATGGGTGCATAAGCCTTTACATGACACAAAAGAATAAAAGAATAAAAGAATAAGAAGAAAGAAGCTATAAGACTATTTAGAATCTCGGTCATCTTTAGGAATTTCTAGGAGTTGAACTACCATCAAAATGTGTTTCTGATACATGGAATGCTCTAAATTAGCAATTGGAAGTTAACTATCAGTGCACCTTTGTGAAAAGTGCACCTTCACACCTTGGTGACAGGTTCCAAAAAACCAAAAATCTTCTAAGTGTCAAAACTGAATTTCCAGCATCTAATTTTTTTCCCTCTTTACACCAAAATGATGTATGGATGTTTATTCTTGAACTTATCTATTATTTATGTGACTTCACTAGCTTCTAATTAATCTAAAGTATCATAATTATTCTTTACTAACTACTGGTAGTTGTTAACTTCTATTCTCATTTCTGCAAAATCTTCAAGCTTGGTGTCCAGTTCCAACAATGCGTCTTCAATTTTGAATGTTTGTCTTATATTGTCATTTGATGAAGCTTCTTTGAATATTCTTATAAATTGTTGGACTATTGATTGCACTACAAAAAGCTTGGTTTTTTATTCATCCTCAAAATTCTCAAGGCTAGTGGTGTTATAGTACCTCCTCACTTCCAAAAATTTCTTTTGAGCTTTAATTTTATCTCTTGGATTCCCTCATGTAATCCCCCCATTACTTTATTACTTTTGGATACTTTTCTATCCATTCATTAAGCTTATCAAGCTCCTTTGTAGCATATACCTCCATTAGCATCCTATACCTCTAACCCTTTATTGATCTGAGTGCTTGTAGATCTTTGGCCCATGTACTTACTTCATCCATCAGCCTAAAATCTTGGTTCAAAATAAAAACCAACTTGTCAGCATTTGATTGGATGTGGTGCAACAAGTTCAAATTAGCTTGTATTATCCACACTCCTTTTTCCTCAAAACTTTCATGCCATTGTTAACATGCTTCCAAAAATGACTCCATATGTGGGCCTCCAAAAATGACTCCATATGTGGGCCTATATTTTTTTGCCTAATGTAGCTCCAAGAGTGACCTCTAGATTTTTCAAGTCGATGGGTCCCACTACTTCATTCAAGTAGCCTCTAAGTAGCTCATTCTACTTTTGCAGTGTTATCAACTCTGGTTCATCCTGGTCCATGTGTTGGAATACCTCATTCAGGCCTGTAGTGATCAATACTTTGGTCATGTCCACTGTGGGCTTTCCCAACATGACCTCCTTGATTTGGTAATCTTTCAAAGTCATTTCTTCAGTGTTGGCATGAGGAGGAGGAATGGTGATATGAGCTAGAAGGTCCTGATCTTAATTCTTCATGATGAAGGCAAGTGTTCTAGCATCACCTTTAGGTGGATCAGGCCACTTTATTGCTTTGATTAATTCCTTCATTCCCTCCTCTTCTATAGGCCCCAACTACTTCTTCAATTGAAACAAGAATTCCCTCTTCAGCCATGATAGTGTGGTCCCCATATGTGGCATGTACTTGCCTGAAGAGATTGGTCTTGAAGCAGGTTCCTTTCCCTTATTACTCCTCTCTGGAGTCTTCTCATGTCGAGGAGGATCTTCAAAAGGAGTTTCTATTCTCTATTGGGCTAAGGATCTAGCCTTTGTATCTAGGGAAGTTGGTTGATTTTCTTCTATCTACCCCTCTTTAGATACTTCATCACCTTCAAGCTATTGGTATTCTCCCTCCTCAATCTCTTGATTTTCTAATTCTACTTGTATTATTGGAGGAGGTGGAGCTACTAACCCTTTATCCAAAATGGCAGTTGTATCCTATGGAGGTGGTGATGGAATACCCAAAGTTCCTTGATATAGAGGAGGCAATTGATTCCAATCCTCTCCTAAAGGTTCACTCATGGAAGTGTCTCTTATCTTTTCACCCACCATCTTAGTGCCTTTTGGCATAAAATTGAAGTCTGAGAGATTGAAGACATCAATTCCTTCACTCTCCATGTCCACTATCCACATATGTTGATCATCTTCTAAATTTGATACTTGAATAGGCTCTCTTGAAGCGGATGGAGGTGTCTATGTAGAGATTCTTCTTCTCTCTTCCTCTATGGCTTTGATTGAGCAAGTTCTTTGGCTCAAGCGAAAAAACTCCATTTTTTCCCCTTCTTCCTCATCCTCTTCTTTTGGGATGGTCTCTAGAACCTATGGGGAGGGAGTATTCTTCTTCTTTGAACTCCTTCTCCAAGAACCCGCCATAGTTGTTTCTATTCTCACTCTCTTTGGAGCTAAGGGGAAGGCTTCTTCCTTTTAATTTCTTAGTGGTGTGACTCTCCTTTCCTTGGGTTGTTCCTCCTCTTGCTACTATAGTTGAGCTTGCTATAGAATTTTCTCTTGCTCGACTTGAGGTGAGTCTGCTGGCTTTGGATCTTGTTGAACTAGTTCTATTTGGACCTCATCTGCTTGTTTCTTTTCCCTAGGGGGTGCCCTCTTCCTCTTTTTGCCCTTATCTACCTTGAAGTGCTCAACCTCCCACTCATGTTTATGTATTATTTTTTACCTTTATGTGGATTGAGTGAGGTAGGTTAGTATTGTGACCTTAGCACCTTTTCCTTTCTGAGGTCTAGTCATGGCTTGTAGAGGTATGGCTTGGGGAACTAAATCCATCTGAAATGGATTCTAGATTTATTTCATTGTTAATTAAACCACATGTCTAGTTGTATGGTCTATGTCATCATTTTTCTCTCACCCTATCTTTCTATTCATGATTGGTATGTTGTATATTTTGTCTCTATTATACAAAGGATCCATGACTTCTGGGGCTTCCTTTTCTATGACCTTTAGAGGAATCTTCATTTTCAACACATTCTCTTTTAGATATAGACTCATCCTAAAATAGTCCCTTATGTAGAAATAATAGTCATTTATTGTGTTCATCCAATGATCTTCTAGGGCTTCAACATGGACGAACTCTTTTCCTGCTAGATGCTAGACCATCCCAATGTTGTCAAAATATGGGCGAGGACAGTTGTATTCTTCCAAGGGATACTAATCCCATTCTGAGTCAATGGTAGCAATGTCTTACTTTTGCTTTACCTCAAATGTGCCAGTTGTGATTAGCTAGACCCATGCCTTCTTGTGTTGTTTCCTCACTCTATCATAAGCAGAAGTGAGTTGGCAGGCTATCTCCAAGACTATCAAATGATCTAAAGGATATCTTGTGAGCTTTTTGGGGCACAAAAAAATACCAGCTACCTAAAGATACATGAATGTCTTGAATTGAATGTAGTAGGCTCCTACTTCAGTGATTCTAGTTGTTGCCTCTACTAACATTCTTTTTGCATAATCTCCTTCAATGAATTGAATGATGGAAAAAATGAATCCATCATTGACTACTCTATATTCCTCATTCTGTAGTGGGAGCTTCTTTTGTACCAGTTGTGGATATAACACATAGGGCCAAGCATTTGCATCTTGCATGCTTCCCTTTCTATATAGCCCTAGATAGTCAATGATTCTAGCCGCTAGGAGGTGCACCATGTATGAAATCACAAAAAAATGAGGGTTCATTTTGATGATGACTAGTTGCTCATCTAAGTTGTCACTTAGGATGGTGGCCCAATCAATGGGCATCTTTGCA
Organism: Cupressus sempervirens; assembly: GCA_028749045.1. NCBI lineage: Eukaryota > Viridiplantae > Streptophyta > Pinopsida > Cupressales > Cupressaceae > Cupressus > Cupressus sempervirens. The sequence continues at coordinate 101,019,546 of CM053786.1, forward strand.
GTCCTTATGGTTTCAATAAAGTAAACCATCCATGTTTTTAGGTGACTCACTATAAGAAGGCCCATAACTCTACTAAGGAGGATGATTAAGTATTTAATGTCATATTTCATATATCCTTGGGTCATATCCACCTTGCCTGCTCTTTGGCCCAAAGGTGTCCTATTGATCAAAAATGAGGTTTGCACTAGTTTTTTTGCCTATTTCTCATTCTCTCTATGCCATAATTTTTATCCATCATATGAAATCTGAAGGTATTGATCTGTCCTAGGAAAATGGAATACTTTCTCAATATTGTGAGGTTGTAGGTATAGGACTATCTCTTCTGTGATGCTCTTTACAACCTTCTCCTCCGTCACATAGTGTTCTGCCAACATCATAACCAGTTCAAAAGATTGAATTGATGTGGGGTGTGATGTTCTGTTAACCAATACACTTCAAATAAATGCAAATATCATCATTGACCTCTCCTTGGGTTTGTTGCAAATAGTCAGAAAGGCATTTCAATCGATGTGGCCTAGTGTAGTATCTTAGATCTCTATGTGTCCATCCTGGAATCTTGATTTTTTAGGTGCTCCTTGATACTCGAATAGAATGGGTTTTGGTGCCATTTTATTAGCCATGGAAGATGATGATGATACCATTTTATCTGCATGAAAGAAATAAAATTTAGTCACCTTATGTTGAAAGACCCAAAAGTGGACTCTACAGGACTCAAACTGATGAGAAAATGGATCAAACCCAATCAGAACAAACAAAAAATGTAGTTTCTTCCCCCTAATGGCTATTTGTCACTTTTGTGCACCTAGTGCACCCTTACAGGTGTGCTAGTGTGCCTATTTAGCCTTCATAATGGCTTAGTGCACAATTGCGCACCAATGCACATGTGCACCCTAGTAAGATGTGCATGTGTTCATGTGTGAAATTGCACACATGTGCAACTAGCCTATGCAAATAGAGGGGTCTTAGTTGTTAGTTTTTAATCTTTTATCTATGGAGGTGTACATATACACACCTCATGGGGATGTGCATGTGCCCAGCTCTTGGAGGTCCCTTAGTTATTTTGTGTCTTTTTTGTTATTTTTAGCTTTTTTTTAGGGCTTTTGGGTTTTGGAGGTGCACACATGTACACATGTTAGGGGTGTGCATGTGCACACCTCTTAGGGTGTCTTATACCATAGTGTGTTTGTGTAGGGGGAGATAGTACAACAGAGGGCATCAAGGTGCAGACCTACAGTTTGAGGAGGAAGATAAGTGCAAATGAGAAAAGGAGATGGGTTTAGGGTCTTATATAGGCCTTGTGGTATTTCCTTGTGCACACCTCTGAGGGTGCACACATGCACATGTGCACATACCTACAGCGGGGTTATAGTGTGTATGTGCACACTTGGTGCACATGTGCATGTGCACAAATGTGCATATGCACACTTAAAGCTTAAGGAAGTTTAAAAACTTGATTTTCTCTCTCTCTCTCTCTCTCTCTCTCTCTCTCTCTCTCTCTCTCTCTCTCTCTCTCTCTCTCTCTCTCTCTCTCTCTCTCTCTTTAACTACCCACCCATTTTTGGTCAAAGACTAGGGTTTGACCTAGACCCAAGGGAGGGTCCAAAATGACCAGGGCTCCAGACTAGAAGCCTCGAAGGGGAATTCGAAAATAGGGGGTCTCCATTTTGAGTCACAAAATGGGGCATCTTTTGTGAAACCACAATACTATTATCTTTTTTTAGACTTGTGGTTAAGCTTCATTTTCTTCAAGGAGAAGTGGTTGCAAAGTTCTCAAGGAAAGCATCACTAATTTTGAAATTTATTGGCATATGTAGCACATCAAGTGATCATGCTTTTTATTTTCAACTGATTGAAGCCTATGGTTGAAGTATGAAGAATTTTTATAGAGAATAACTATTGATGTAACTTCATATCAATTTTTTTAGATGTGGACAAATCTTATGGTGACTAAAATTTTGTAAGATTTGAATATAGACTCACTAAGTTGCAATAGATAGTGAATTTTATGTCTTCTCTTTATTAGAAAGTAGTGTCTCTATTCAGTGATTTTAACACTTATAGGAAAATAGGTGTGAGTATTAAAATGGATTCAGAGTTTAAATCCAAAAATGGTTTACCAAGTTATAAAAGTGTGTCAAAAAATTGCTATGTTGAGAAAAGAACTTCATAATCAACTCATTACCTTCATAAGAAATGAAGTAGGAAGTGTTCAAGGTCAAAGTGAGATTCAAGTTTTACATGAGATTTAAATTAGCACTCATGAATCTTCATGTTTCTTTAAGACCTAAAGAGTCTTCATGGCCTAAACTACACTATAAAAGTACAAAGTGGTGTCACGTTTTAGGCTGACTTGTTAGAACAATTGAATTTGAGTATTTCTATCTAAAAAAATATTTTTTCAAACATATGATCTAGATAAATTCATTCTAGCTAAGTTATATATGGTCTCACACTTTTCCAATTGAAATGTCTATTAAATGCATGTTTTATACTAGTTTGTATCCAATTACTAAAGAAATAAAATTATTTCATAAAAGTGGTGTTTCAATAACTCTTACTATTTTTTTATGATATTTTTTTAATAACATATAAATACCATTTTATAGAAGTCAAAGTCAAGAATATTCTCATATAGATATAGTGTTTTAATTAGATATAGTATATTGTAATTAAAAAATTCTACAAGCAAGTATTTTAACACTCAAAAATATGTAAGTTTTGAAAAAAAAATATTAAATCATATATAAAATAAAATAAAATTATATGAAGTTTTAGAGGAGAAAGTCCTCTTCTAGATGTATAATTTTTCTCTTGGTTAGAATATATTTGTTTTGAAAGATGTGGTGGGAGATGAAAACTATCAATTTTAGGTGAGTTGAAATTTGAATCAATATAAAAGAGAAAATATAGGTCTAAAGCCAATTTTTATTTTTGATTGTTCTAGTTATATATGTTATCAATAAGATAGTCTGAGATCAAGGGGAAATAAGTTTATTTCCTTATAGTTTTGTGGTGGGAACTAGACCCCTAATTTTCAGTGTTTTTAAGTAGCTAAAAATTATCTATAAAAATTAGGAAAATGTATCAATTCTTATTCCAAATAGTTATTAAAAATTGTAATCCTAAACTTCATCCATTTCTACACATTTTATTAGTTTACTTCATTTTCAAATTCAAAATAATAATACCAATTTTATGTCATTGAAGGTGAAAAGTTATACTTTTGTTAGCATTTTCTTTTACAAAAGGTTGACACAAGTTTGTGCTTTTTATTTCCTATTATTTTTATAGATGTTTTCATGCCTAATATGGTTAATTGGTCATCACATGTAAGGTTAGAAGGAGCTTAGCACATTGATAAAGTAATGAAAAGAAGGTTTCATGAATCTAAGAAAACTGACATGATTAATAATCTAACCTTCATTGTTTAAATGTTTAAGATAATGCATGTACCCACATTCAAATTATATTAAAAAATCTACAAGATTCAAATTCATTGGCTTAAATGAAGCCTAATCTTCATTCAGAATACATTCTAATAACATCAACATGACTCTCATAGAAATAAACTTTTTTCAAAGACAATATTAACACACATGTGAAGTAAACATATTTAAAATAAACAAACACACATTTGAAGTAAGCACATGTATCAATTGATCATTTCAAGAACATTTTCTATGTGAGTGTGTGGACTTCGTTACTACCCTATACCTTTACAAAGTTAGACCACCTCTCTCCAAAAATATTCCCCATTTCTTATGGTGTGTTGTTTCATCTATTACATTCATCAGAACAACATGAAAGCATTAGTTCATGTCATGATCATAATAAAAATTAAGGTCTAACATTGTCATTTATAGATTACAATTTCTTAACTAGCTTAGGTTTGGATCACAACTTGATCATAAGCAACTAAAATAAATTAGGCATATGTACCATCCAACATGTGGTTCTCATTAAGTAAATCATCTAGGAATGCTCAAAAATCACCTATAAAGATACTAGATCCACTTTTTCCATTTATGTGACCTAGACTCTCATATTCATCTAGCCACAAAAATATTTCGAAGAGAAATCCGTACTCATTTCATCACCGCAAATATTAGTTCCTTCAACAAGCATGATACTATAGCATTCAGTAAAATGTTTATTTTTAATTAATTCCTCCAATTAGAATGTTTTATTTTTCAAGGACTTTTAACTTTGTATAGTTCTAATATATATTGATATTTTACCAATTTCATCAAAAAAAAATTAATATCAATCTTATTGGTTGGAGCCTTGCTATAGTCATGAGCTAGCTTTTTAATTTTTCAGTAACAATTATTTTTTGTTTAAAAATTATAGATACCATTAATATGATGAGTTGAAGAATTAATATTTTTTCTAACCTTTATAGCCATCATTTATATGATAAGACAACTCATCAAAATGAAATAAATAAATCTGACAAGATGTGACAATATCTATTAATATTATGACATATCTTATCTTGAGAAATTAAATTAAAATATTTTTCCCCTCAACTTTTGGCTTTTCCACAATGTAAATTTCTAGAAAAATTTGATTCACTTCTTTTGGAAAAATCTAATCACTCTAGATAAATTTAGTAAACTCTTAAGATTATAATATCATAAGATTTTAACAATTCTATCTTTTGTTTTTTTATTTATGTAAAATATTGAAATGGTTGTTTGTATGTAACCTTCTTCTCAATTAAGAGAGCTTATTATAAGGAGGGATACAAATTGCAATAGCTTCCAGTCTCAATAGTACATCTTAATATTTGAAGAAACTTTATGTTCACTTTATAGGGAGCAGTTTGCCAGAAGAGGTATGTGGCCTTGCACTCTTGAATTTTCATTTACACTCTCAAAAGTTATGTTCACTACTAGTTTAACTGGTTGAATATCATCTTTATAGATAAGAATGTAGCCATTCCAGACCAGCATCATGAATTGACTCATTGGAATCTCTAGAGAGAAAATCATGATAATAGAAAAAATGGGTGAGTTTAAGTTTAAATTCAATAAGTCTTCGATCTTGTTGGTGTTTTAAAACTACTAGGTTGCAAAAATACCCATTATTGGGATGCAAAAAAAAAAACTCAATCTAAGGGTTAGCTATTTCCTGTATTCAACTGAATTCATCCAAAATATGGACCAACATTAATAGAGTACGAGGACTCTCTACACTTTAGGCTCTGTAGGGCCAAGGTGGGTGCACCTTAGGGATGGAAATGACTGGTTATTTGATATTATTGTTCAAAATTCCTTCACTCAAACTCTTCTTTTCAAATATATCCCCTAGAGTAGACAATTGTCAACAATTCTTCTTGGATTTGTAAGAAACTCCTCGATTACAGTAGCTAGCTATAATTCAAAGGAAAATTACCACAAATAAGTAAAGACTAGTAGTTTATCTCTTCATTATAGAAAATAAAAATTGATTTGATTTAAATGTGTTGTGTGCAACCACATAAACTTGTCAATTGGCAGCTAAACTGATGATCAGTGCCTTACCCATTGTTATGCAAAGTCAAACCAATAAAAAACTTGACCTATTTAATTGCCTTGCAATTAAAATTATCAGTTGTTAACCCTAAACCCCATTCTTATGAATATCCCTTTCAAACACCTAGAAACCCTATCAAATTATGGAAGCATTTACTTAATTCCTTGAATTTAAAGTAACAACAAATTGATATACAACCTATCCAAGCTACATTAAATTGCATGAACCTTGTTCATTCAATCCCAAAATAACAAGCATATGAAAATGGAGATAGAATTTAGAGGCATAGATATTCAATACTCCCTCTTTGTATTAATACTCCTTGAAAATAATATATCACTGGTGTAAACTAAAGAATAACTCAAGACATGACAAGACTGTCATTCAAGCTTCATTTGTATTCTCATTATGTAAATTTGAAACAACACATAATTGATACAAAAACTAGACCGACCACAAAAATAGCATAAACACTAAAAATTATACAAACTTCAGACCATCCTCTAGCCTTGGGAACTCCCTTATATAGCATGAGTTGCAACAAGCTTCAAGCATCGAGGGAAAAGGATAGAAACTGTCACTATTACAAAAAAGAAAAAAAATTGTTCTTGCTTCCTTTTTGCAACAAAATGGCTTTCTTATTGAGTAACCTGTGGTGGGGCCAATTCTATTGTAGCAACATCTTTTTGATCTGTTGCATCTAATGATTGGCTCTACTATATATATTGATCTTCAAGCTATGGGACCACCTAGTTTGTACACAGTGTGTCATACTCTAATATCTAGATATTTATCACAATTGGTTGCTCTTCTACTAGATCATCAATTTGAGTGGCTATGTCCACGGTTGCAGTTGGTTGCTCTTTTTCTCTCTCATTTGTCTAAACTATTTTATCAAATATTTGCACCATTTATGTAGCAACTACTTTGTCCACATTATCAATCTCAATTTCCATCTGAAACAATTGTGTTGCTGGTGAATAATCTGACATCCACTTGTCAAAAAGTGCATCATTAGGCCAGTTGAAACTTAATATTTCTTGTGTCTTTCTTCAAGACCTCTTTTCTATTCTCCTTATCTCAACAAAGTCTTGCTTGAAAGAATCAAAAAATAGTTGTACCTGTACAACTTCCTTAGTTGTTCTAGCAAACCAGATATATTTTTCATCATTCACTACTTTATTCAGCCTGATGCTCATTAATTCATTCAATTCATTGGCACATTCCTCTTTTTCCCTTATTTGGAACATACCTTTGAGTGCATGTGGAAAGAGATCAAAACTTTTACCAAGGTACTTTAGGAAGAAATTATTCATCCCTCTATGCAACAAATTTCTCTTATGATCAAAATCTAAGAGATCAGTAGCTTGGTTAAACTTTCTTTCAACTTGTTCATCGGAAAAATCAATGACATGACAACAAAGGGTTGTAATGGCATCATCCCTACTAATCCATTTGTTCAAAATTGGCCTTAAGGTTGCCTCATTATTTATTAACTCATTCCATATCTCTACTAAAATTGATAATTCCAAATAAAATGAGGGCCAACCTACCCTATCTACTAGATACAAGATTGTATCTCTTACCCTGTCTTCATGTTTTATACCCAATTCCACATGTAGTGATCATATTTTTTCTTTTTCATCTTCCAGCTCCTTGACTGTATAAATTTGGAGTTCTTGAGGAGTATCTAGGATTTCTACAATTGGAATGGTGTTAAAAGTTGGTATTATGGGAGGGGGTGCAATTCTGAGTGGGCCAAATTGTGTGCCTACCTTTCTTTTCCCAAATTGTTTCTCCAATTGTGCATCTTGCTTCCCACTTGGTAGATCTTCCTCTCACTTTCTTCATACACATCCAAAACCTTTTCAAATTTTTCATTTAGTTCCAAAAAAAAATTTAATCTTTGGTTGCCACATCCACACTAAAATCCTCCATTTCTTTGTTAATTAAGGACATCTTTTCACTATCTACTTCTTCAACTCTATAGACCATGAGACTAACTCTATGCTTAGCATTTGAGACTTCTTGAATTCTGGCCTTGTCTCTCTTTTGAATGGACCATATGACCAAATCTTAGTGGTCATCATTGTAATTGACCCCTTTACGGGCTTGCAAGACCTCATCCTCAATTTTAAGCTGGGTCTCTTTTGCCTTTCTAACTGCATCAAAAATCATTGCATTAGCAATGTCCCATTTAGGTAATACCATGACCCCTAAATCTCTTAAAAATTTCCTTCCCTCGGTAGGGATTATCTATCCAAACTCTTCCATAAGGCTGGCCTTGACCTCCTCTTCAATGTCGGAATCCTACCTATCAGGTTACTATGATGTAATCTTTTTGCATTTTGCCTCAAAATTATTTATATTGACCCTCCACATAAATTGGATGAATGCTCTTGACTTTAAAAAACTTTCTTCATCTAATAATTTCTTGGATGCCCATTCCACCATAGGATCAATTTATTTTCCTCTAAAATCCTCCATAGTGAGAGCTAGTGATGGAATGGGGGCTCTGCAGGTGCTCCTTCTTCTACCTCTGCTATAGTTATGACAATATCATTTTCACCTCCTATCTATCTCAATTTCTCCCTCAAGTAATCTTCATCATCTATGTGCATAGGGGTTTGTGTAGGAATACTCCTCAACCCTAAAAGAGGAACCCTATTCTAATTTCTTCTTCTTTGCAGTAGGTGCAACAGGTGGACTTTTAGACAATTGTCTCTTGTAAAGAGGCACAGGTTGTACACTCTTGTCTACCACATATTCAAGCCTTCTTTTTAATGTGTATTGCCCTTGGGTTATGATAGCTTTGTTGCCTAGTCTCATTTCTATCTCCATAGACTGGTTTGGATAGGATTGAGCCAAAATTGTTTTTTTCTCATTTAGGGTTTGCATAAACCCAGCAAAATTATTCATAAGTATGTTAATATTATCACCCCAATATTTTTCATTAGTTAATGGATTATATTTATGCTCTAAAGCATTAATGAACTCAAGAATTCTACTATACACTTTCCCTTTTTCTTTCATCCTACTCTTGCAATGAAAATTCATTCCTAATTATATCTTCATGAAAGTATGCAAAATGTTCATAGGATTTAGCCTTTGTCCTCTCCTTAAACATGTCAGAAAATCCCTTAGGGTCACTAGAACATGCATGGGATTGGACCATTCGATACCTATTGAAGTTGATGAATGATCAACCCCACAACTCCCAAGAATCACTTGCATGCAAACACCTATTACAGAAGAGATAAGCAAAAAGCTATGGAGGCAGGAATTTCCAGATCCATAGATGAGACATTCCTGATGAGCAAAAAAGAAGATTTCTATGAAAAATAAATTATCTCAAGTTTAATGTTTACAATGAGAGATCATCCTTATAAAGAAGATCAATAACCAAAAAGGTAACATAAAACTCTTTAGGGCATTTAATAATTACAAGATAATTATTAAATACAGGAAGAGTATTTAATCTAGGTATTTAATAATTACAAGATAATTATTAAATACAAGAAGATTATTAATCCAAGTTGTATCATAATAATTATAAAAGAAATTAATTATTAGATACCTAAATTTTAGCTTAAGTAGACTAGAGTTAATTACAAAATATCTAATTACTCTTAACACCCAACCCCCTCCCTTAAGATAAACTTAGTGAGTAGCTAAAAACCTAGAAACTACTATTGAAAGAAGATTTGAGCCTTGGTAAACAAGGCCTAATAAGGTACCCAAGCACAACCAAATCTCTAAAAGAGGAGAAATAAAGAAAACCACATGGGAGAAACCCTACTCCAAAAAGAGATAGTTGAAAACCTAGTGAAGGACTAAAGAAGCCTCCAACTAGAGGAATGTCCTAAAGGATAGGAACAAAGAGTGATCATGAAGAAAACCACTAAAGCATGAAGAAGTTGCAAACTCTATCAAAAGGAATTTGTTGAGCTATATAACTTCCTCTAAAATAGAAGGTTGTAACCAAAGTAGGAATGAAAAAAAGAGTGTCTATATGGTAAATGATCCATCTCACCAAAATGCATAGGTATCTAGCCACTGTAATCACCTAGTACATAGGATCAAATATTGAATACATAGATCACTCCAACAAATCAAGGAAGCATTAGAAACAATAGAAGAACCCCCCCTAATGCAAATAGGGTGAGGTGATAGGCAACTGAGAAAGTGGGCCAAAATTCTCCTGCAGAAAGAACCAAGAACATCGAGAGTGAGGAAGAGATACAAACACCTATAAAGGCACTTGTCATCGACACATCATGGGGCTAGTGTTATAGAAGGTAAACTCACTTGACAAAGGAAGAGGGCACTAAAAAGAAAACAACTATCCCCCCCAATGGCACTTTATAATGTAGTGCGAGTACAATAAGTCACAATGATGAAAAAGATCCTAAAAAGAAAGGAGTGGCACTTTATCTGAGTGTGCTTGCATTAAAAATGCTTATAAATGATATCAACAATGATCAAAAAGGGAAAAGAGATGATACAATAGATAGTACAACCCAAAAGAAGAGATCCCATGCCATGAAAATGATCCCCAGACCTAAAACACCCAAGATATCCACCATAGTGCAAAAAAGAAAAAAATATGATAGAAAGAGCATGGAGCAAAATCTAGAAGAAATTATAGCATTTCTAAAAAGTAGATGGAACCATCTTTCCAAATATATAATATTTTCAAAAAAAAAAAGATGGGAAACTCAAGATATGCCCTCCAGAGTGAAAAATAGAATTCTGGACTTTCATAGCAGAAAAAGCATCAAATAGTAGGAAAAGTGAAAACTACCTATACCATAGTGATAGGCTCAGAACCAACTTTCTAGTGATATCTTGTTTGTAAAAAATGGAGTCTGTATGCCCGAGATATGAGCAAAAAAGTGAAGGTAGGTCCAAACAAAGGTCAAGGAGGTAACAGGAAGTGTTGATGTAGTGCTGATGTGGCACTAATGTCAGCAAGTGACGAGCCCAAATTTGATGGCCAAATAGCCGTCAAGACAAAAAAAATGCCTAAAATAACCCCTGCTGGAAAAAAACCAACCATTGGAAACAAGAGCCGAAAAACTAAGGGCTAGTGCTGAAAGAAAATTTTGGTGGCCAAGAAAAGTATACGTCGTGTGCTCAGATCTGAAAACCAATGTCAAATCCAATGCCAAATCTCTCATGAATAGAACAGGGGCATGAAGATCTAAATCTCTGATACCATGTTAAAGTTGATGAATGATCAACCCCATAGCTCCCAAGAATCACCTGCATGCAAACACCTGTTACATAAGAGATAATAAAAAAGCTATGGAGGCAAGAATTGCCAGATCCATAGATGAGATATTCTTGATGAGCAAAAAAGAAGATTACTATAAAAAAAAATGAATTATTTCAAGTTTAATGTTTACAATGAGAGATTGTCCTTATAAAGCATATCAAAACCCAAAAATGTAACGCAAAACACTTTAGGGCATTTAATAATTATAAGATAATTATTAAATATAGGAAGAGTATTTAATCTAGGTATTTAATATTTACAAGATAATTATTAAATATAGGAAAAGAAATTAATCTAGGTATTTAATAATTACAAGATAATTATTAAATACAGGAAGAGTATTTAATCTAGGTATTTAATAATTACAAGATAATTATTAAATGCAATAAGATTATTTAATCTAGGTTATATCATAATAATTAATAAAAGAAATTAATTATTAGATACCTAAAGTTTAGCTTAAGTAGACTAGAGTTAATTAGAAAATATCTAATTACTCTAACAATACCTACCCAAAAAATTTCCCAAATGCTTCCACCCCCCCCCTGTAATTACAAAATTTTGAACAACAGTAAAAAGGAAAAAAAATTGTACCTCTAGATCTGTCGAGGAGCTCTTTCTCTTCTAGTCCTCCCACCTACCATAAGAATTCTACAATACCAAATTTTAGTGGCACTTGGTGGGGCAGGACATGGGGTTTCCCTTGAAACCATACACTCTAAATATAGTAGGAACTTAGTATGGGATGATATCCCACCAATTGTGGCTTACCTTCAAATTTTTAGCATGATCCTTGGGTCTAATCAATTCCAGCAATGATTTAGGTATCCTAGGATTTTGTCTAATTCATAAAATCCTCATTTTGGAAGCAAAATATTTATTAAATCTCATGAAGCTGGCATCAATGACTTCCCAAGTCATATATGCACTCCACAATTGAATAGATAGCCTTTCTCCTTCGTTCTCTAACTCCAGTTTCATCTCCTTGGAGAAAATAGAAGCACCCTTGTACAAACATATGTACATAAGAATTGAATACCAGTAGAAAGGCTTCTCCACTTTAGCTTTGTTGATACCTATCAATCCATTATGGATTTCCTCCACTAAATATGTGGCAAAGTCAAAAATTGAGTTCATACCATATTGCAATGTTTGAGCAATGATGAAAACTATAGACCCTTGGACATGATCTTTTTCATCCATCGCAAAGAGTCTGCAAAGGGAAAAGTACAATTCTTGTGCCCTAGGATTAAAATATTTTCTTAACAACGACTCTAGGGTATTTACTATCACCAATGGCAACTGACCTATCTTGACAAAGTGTTCTTATAGTGGCAATCTCCTCAGGTATACTCCGTGAGCATTATACCTAGCTTGTAAATCCTTGAATTCAATCTTCTCATGCACCACATGATTAGGGTTTAATCTAAAAACTTCCCTAATCACCTCTTGTGTAACCCTAAAAATATTATCTCTAGCATGATTCTTGACCATCCTTGACACTGGGTCATATCTCTTAGCTATCATTTTTAGGAGGTCATCATCAAAGAACACACCAGGAACTATGAATTTTCTAATGTCGAATTACTAGACATTTCTTAGAAGAGTATCATGATTTCTCTGAAAGAACCATTTTCTAAACAACTCCAAACCTCTGGTAGATGTCTCTACATCTCTCAACCATTTTTTTTATCATACAAATTCTCACTGATATGCAACCTAGGGTTTTTTGGAACTAATTCTTTCCCTTTAGCTACTTCATTAGTGGATTGAGGTAGTTGTTCTAGAAAATTGTCGTGTACATTCCTATGTTGATAGTTCACTTTACCAGAAAAATCTAGTCGGGGAGGCGTTTTATATATATATATATATATATATATATATATATATATATATATATATATATATATATATATATATATATATATATATATAATCAAAATTACAACTACAATTTCTCAGATAGCCAGAGATTTTTGGTACTTATCTAAACAAATTTGTTTGCTTCACTGGAAAATGTTTTCTATAACAATTCAGGGCTTCAGGAAATTCAATCAGAGCTATGAATCTTGCTTATGCTTTGAAATCTTTATCACTTGGTGCTCAATATGAATTGAATTATCTATTTTATGCATAATTTTCCTCACATGAACTGGCATTGATCATCATTCATCTTTCTAGTAATTCTGTGCTTTTGGATTTTTGATTGTGTGAATCTTTTTTAAGTCATCATACTTCTTAACTCCCTACTACCCTGATGATGGTTCATAGAGTGTGACCCGAAATGTTGGCTCAAAAAAGATTCACACAATCAAAAATCTAGAAGCACAGAATTAGTATGATGGATTATGGAAATGCATTTACAATTATTAATCATTCCAATAGTCAATTTTTAGGCAGTGCTAAAATTTTGAAATCTAGTCATTGATTTGGTAAGATCTATGGTTCTAGTTTAAACTAAAAAGACTGTGTTACCCTTTTAGCAAGTGGGATAGGTTTCATCTAGTTATTTTCTCATTTTAGCTAAAGTTCAAGCATTTCCACAAAGTGACAAAACAACAATCATTGATTTGCTTTTGATCAATGATCCTAAGAGATCTTGGTTATAGTTTTATTTCTCTCTGGATTTGGGCCCACTGTCCATGTGTCATCCACTCATATTTTTGCTTTGGTTAATCTTCTTGCAACTTCCAAAAGAAATAATATGATAGTTGTAGATATTCAAAGATATGACAGTTACAACAAAGCAATATTTTTCCTGATGTGTTATATCTATAGCAATTTGAAACACACCACCTGGAATCTCATACAATCAACCACCTTTTGGAAACTCATAGTATGATCCAACAGTACCATTTCCACATGTCACTACATTACTTTCTCACTTAAGCTAAAGTTCATGCATCTTTATAAAGTGAGAAAGTGGCAACCATAGATCTACATCTAATCAACAATTCATATAAAACTAAAATTATGTTGTCTTAGTCAACACTTTCAACCAATCAAAACTTGCCCTTGTGACAAGCCACTCTAACACCTTTCTTTTTGTAGCCCACAACATAGTCAGGTCCCACCATTTCCACTTGTAGTCTACTTCTATTTTCACTTTGGCTAACCTTCATGCATCTTCAAAAAGTGAGAATACGACAATCATCGATCTGCCAAGATTTGATGATCATGAACATAACTCTCCTTGGGTTAAAAAATTGACAATAAAACACAGGGTAGACAAACCACATGCAAACTTAGGGTTCAAAAGGATTCATGCGCTAGGGTAAAAGGATTTTCACACAAAATAAAAAAAGATTGCATGAAGATCACATAATTAAAGGTTTTTTCAAAGGCATTTAGGGCTTTATGAAATCTTCCCACACAATTTTTGAAAATATGAACAATGTAAACCCATTTTTTTAGGAACCTATGGCACAAGAGACATTAAGGCAACAAAATTTAGGGACTTTTTCTAGGTCACAACCAATTAAAAGATACATAATCCCTAATTTCACAAGGATAACTTAATTTTTCACTATAATTTTGCAAAATTTTATAAATGTGAAAAACCAGGCCAATAGATCCTCCTTTTGAAAGACCTCATTCCTCTCTTTCCACAAAAACCCAAGAGCTTCACCTGTCAAAATTGACCAAAACGTATAATTCTAAGATCAAATACATCATACATTATTGGCAAGGATTTCACTCTAAGATAGCCTAGGCAAACTATTCCACACAAAAAGGCAACCCAAGGAGATATAATCAACAAATTTTGTGAGTAACAACATTGTCTAATTGAAAAAAAAAAAGTCACTGGCTGTGTAAATAATTTGAAATTTTAACATACTTCATTATGCCTATTTGGAAAAATGCATTGTATCTAATTGCTTTGTTTGATTTTTGTTTTATCAAAATTTATGTGCATCGGAGATCATTAAAAGATATTTATGATACTTTTTTGAAGGCAATTATAAAGACATTATTTCAATTGTATGACCCAAGTTAACTTGTAATGCATTAGAAGGAGATTTTGTTTACAGTTCAATTCATTACCTTGTTATTGGTTTTTCAATTCTTAATTAGGAGCAATTTTGGAATTTTGGCATTGTGGGTGAACACACTATTCTTGTATAATGTATTGATTCTTCCCACTATAGATGCACTATTAGGTTAGCTTGTAATTTTTTAAATAAAGGTAAGTTGTAGTGTTAATTGTAAAACATTTTTTTAGAATACCAATGAAATACTACATACAAGTGTTCTCAAGAAAGTGCTCTCACAAGGGAGAAAGATCCTTTCTTTCATTGGTCAGAGGCAGTTTATAATTGTTGCACCCACAACTTTTCATAGTAAGCTAATTCACAAGTATGTCAAATGAAAAAGTTTGGTGAATGTTTGTAAGGCATTTGGTTACTTGGAAAAATGAGATATTTTATCACATAATACTATTCATAGGGTATGGAAGACATGGTTATCCTCATGACATAGTCACTCTATTTCAGCATATACAACAAATAGGTCTCCAAGCGAATCAGTTTACATTTGCTAGCACAATCCAAGTCTATTCAAAAATTGGAGCTTTGGAACTGGGTATTGGTTTACATCAAAGTATAAAGGATGAGGGAATTTTGTTTGATGTTGCAATTGTGACTGCCCTAGTAGGCATGTATGCAAAAATTGGAAGCATAGACAAGACCCACAAACTATTTGACAGAATGTCTCAACAAGATGTGTTTTTGTGGACTATGATGATTGTAGGCTATACGCAAAATAGATTTTCTAAAAATTCTCTAGAAAAATTCAAACAATTGTGATTGGTGGTTGCGAGGCCAAATTCCACAACCTTTGCCAACATCCTTGCTGCCTATACCAAAATGGGAGTTTTTTTTATTTTATGAAAATCAAAATGCAATAGCTAGTTTGAGTTAGCTATATTTTTTATGGTATCTTTGATGATGGTGATCGTGTGTTTCCAAATCTGACTAGATGTGTTTCATCACTTTGATTTTAGAGTCTAGAGTTTGCATTACTTTGGTTTTAGTGTCTTGAGTTCACTTATTAAGGCTTGGAGTTCAAGTTGCATAAAGTTAAAAGTGATTATGCATTCAATATTTATTGTGATAATGCATTCAAGATTATAGTGAATATGCATTCATTTACAATGCTTATGATTCCAAAAAAATACCAAGTAGCATATTTTTTCTTACTACACCATAAATGAAAAGTTGTCTCACAAAAGTGAAATGATTATAACTACAATTATGTAAAGTTTCCATTTCTTTCCCTTGCTTCCTTGGAAGGATGGAAATATATTCTTGAATTAGGATTTGTAAATATTAAATATCAATGCCAATGGCATTTGCAACCCATTGAAGTGATTGATATTTATGTTTGACCTCTACGTCTAGAAGATTTGGCAAATGCCAGACTCTACAGGGTGATAGTATAGAAAGCCACTCTTAGAGAGTAGTGTTATTTTCTTCAATTTGCAGGCATTAGCTATTACAGGGTGACAATATTGAAAATTTGGAAGTTGATATTAGAATCATGCTACATTCTTCAATTTCGTAAACATCAGTCTTTGTAGAGTGATAATATGGAAACTTCAACATTGATTTTTTTATTGATCGATGTTGATACAATTAAAAAATTACAGTCAAAAAGGAATTGCAAATAGTGAAAAAAAAAAAAAAAAAAATTTATACAAAATAGAAATACATTACCAATCCTATTACATAAATTTAGTATATAAATAACATAATATACATGTCATAGCTTTACAACAATAAAGTAATAGTATCAAAAAGAATTCACTCGTTACACTGCTTGAACTAAAAACTTAACAAACTTGATTCTTCTTAACTCTTCATATATTACTCCCAGTGATAATATTGGAAGATTTTAGGGACTTTTATGGTGCTATAATCTATAGTTTAGTCAACAATAATCTATATGCGAGGTGATAATTATTGATCTCTAAACCCATGTTGTCGATTAGTGTCCAAACACTTAGTTATTTACTAGGCAAGATTACAAAGTCATCATTATGACTGAGTTAACTAGTAAAGGCCAAGCATACAAAGCTTATATCGAACACGATAGTGATTGTCGAGTATTCAGTAGTGATTGAGCACATGTACACACTGAGAAATATAATTGAGACCGAGCACATTGACAAGTTATTGATTGTCAAGCAAGCAAGTATATAGAAGTCGAGTGACAGCATGAATAGGCCTACGTGACCGAGCGTCAGAGAATTCAAGTACTGAGCATTTCAATTTTGACATATAATTTTTAAATGGCACAAACACATATGTAAACCATTTTGGTCAGCTTTTATATGATATTTAATATTTTAAGAGCCAACTAAGAAGATGATCACATGTCATTTCAAAAAGTAATGATCCCAAGGTGTCTAATTCAACCAATTAGAAAATGAGATAGAAATGACAAAAGATGGAGTGTAAACCATCGATCAAGATCTAGAACCTTCACTAAACATCTATTTAAAGAGGATTGTAACCTATTGTGCTATTCACAACACACACCCCATTCCTTGCAAGGAATGGGGACCCCCTAATCTTTTTTCAATTCCCAGATGCTCAATTCGAGAGTTGGGAGAAAGATATTTCTTTAAAGTTGTAAAACAAGGATTTTTTTAAAAAATCCCCTCTCCCCTGTGCACGTGCATCGAGGTGCAGCACGCTTTACACTTTACAAGAGGGAGAGAGAGGGTTATAAAATCCTCCATCCCCCTTTGTTTCATTCATTTCTCATGGGAGAGAAAGGAGGGAGAGGTAAGAACCCCCCCTTTCTTGGTTTGCCTCACGCCCTCATGGGCGTGCAACGCCCTTTTTGGGCACGTGCACAGTGTGCTTGAGTGGCACGGTGCTGCGGTGCCACAAGAAATGCCATTTTTTGGGCATGCCCATGGTGCCCCATGTAGCGCCTTCACCTTTGTGGTGCAAAGCACGCAATGCCCTTCTGGGTGTGTGTGCTATGCCTAGGCGGCGCGCTGCTAACACATGTGGAGCTACGCCTACGATGCCATAAGCTACGCCCTTTTTTGGTCGCAGGTACAGCACCCATGCGACACCTTCACCTTTGTGCCATCGCATGTGATGCCTGCACCACCGCCCTTGTGGAGTTGCGTGCAATGCCCATGCGGCTCCCTTCGAGGTGCCAACGTGGCGCATGCACACACGCGTCCATGCTTGCTCCACCATTCAATTTTTTTTAAAATAAAAACTAAAAAATTAAAAATAAAAAAAAAGGTCCTTTTTTTTTTTTCCTCTTACGTTTATTTTTCTTTTTCGCTATCCAATGATCATGTTTTTTTTTTCTCATGATGCGCAAGTAATATAATCAGATGGCATCCACATCCGGATCAACAACAAAACCAATTGTTTACAGGTGCCAAGGTGTAACCCCAAAATCATGGTTATACGATGAGTATGCTGAGATCAAAGACATGGACCTCAGACACATGGACTTGGGAGAGCTCCTGAGAGTTTGTAACAGTCCAACCGAAAGGTCATCCTTGAGGTCCGCCCTAATCCATTCTAGATTAGTAAATGTAGCATCACATCTCGGGACCGTGCAATCAGCTAAATTGATTATGACCCTATCTTGGCATTTTCTTCCTAATGAAAGGGTGGTAAAGAGTGTCACTAGGGAAGTGGTCTTGGATTTGCAACCTGATAACATCGAGAGGGTTTTCCATCTACCAAAAGCCAATCAGTTCATTAGACTTTCGTATGAAGCAGCTGAGAGGTGGCATAATGATCATTACCAAGAGGCCATCGACATCATATATTCCTTATACTTCATTGAGAAGCCACCTCAAGGAATGACAATCAGCAAAGTGGATATGACTCAAGGATACATGAAGGATGACATCAGATATTCAATCATTCTCCTAAGTAGAGTTATGGGATTGCATATAGCGGGTCATCTCGCTCCATTCATAGTCAACTTCATTAAGACCATCAAATACACAAAGATGCCAATGGATTGGGCCACCACACTTAGTGAGAACTTGTGTGACTAGTTGCAGATGGTAAAGGACAAGAAGAGGTTCTATATGACTTCTTATGTGGTGTATCTACTTGCAGCAAGGGCAACTGACTATCTCGGGTTGTACAAGAAGGGTAGTATGCAAGACCCTAATGCATGGTCGTATATAGTTTATCTTCAACTGGTGAAGAAGAAGCTCTCACCGCAGAGCAAGGAGTAAAGAATTGTGAACAATGCCTTTATATTTGCCATCATTTGATTCATTGAAGGGGATTATGGGAAGAGATTGTCTGATGAAGCTAAGGCATAGATCACAATTCTTGGTGCATATTTCATCCAGTTTCAGACATTCACATACATTCAGGTAGGTGGTACATCCATTAATTTGAAGAAACTCCCGAGGTACCCAAGTGACAAGTTGGTCTTGATGGAAATATCCCAGCAAATTTAGTCAGCTTATGAGAGGATCAAAAGACAACGAAGGCCTTTTTGGGATTGGCTTTTTGTAATAGGAGCATACTAGGTAAAGAGAAAGTAGGATATCCCAACTTTCGAGTGGGAATGGGAGAATTATCCTCTTGAAGAGTATAACTCTCCTTGGCCATTCTTCAACAATGTTGGTAAAGTGGAAAACCTGGCAAGAAAGGAGTTCTATCATGAGGATGCCATTGAAGATCATTGGATGAATGCCATAATAGACTACGATGTCCATATTAGGGACTATTGTAGAATGACTTTGTATCTAGCAGAGAAGGCTCTCCATTTGACCATCCCAGATGAGATAAGGCTACAAGACTCGCAGGAGCTACTGGATCCCCTATTCAATACAGATAAAGTTGGCGAGAGACCCATTCTGAATGCAGAAGTTGATAGAGAGGAAGGAGATGATATTAATCATTGAGCAAGACATGTCATTAGAATGAAAAAGATTTCGATCAAGAAACCCTTTCCACTTGATCCAATTCTGGATATAATGATCTTCCATGCACATGCTTGCCCAAAAAGGGTTAAGGGAAGCAAAGTCATAGTTCCTATCTTTGTGCTCCAGTCTCCTATTAGGCCTGAAATAGTCTACCAGCTTGATCGTCCAGTGGGATACTACCACCCTTCAAAGAGGAATGGAAAGAGGAAGAGAGACTCTCCTCAGAGGTTCCAAGCAGAGCATGTTGAAGAACAAGCCCCTTCCCAGCAAAAGGAATCTAGTCCCCAAGAGCCCCAGGATGTTGGAGCTTCTCATATCCAGGTTGAATTTCCATTGCCTCCTATTTTTTCAAGTCACCAAGAAGAGAGATAAATTCTAGAGACATCCATTCCTCTGGTGCATGGAGAGCTCACTTCTCCTATGGTTCAATAGAAACAAAAGAGAATCAAGGTTAGAATGAACAAGAGGCAAAGAGTTTGTAAAATATTAGTGCCTAATCCATATATTCCCGAAACCATTCCCAAGGAAGAATCAAATGAGGGGGAGATGGAATCAGATGAGGAGGGGGAGCAAGTGCCTCTACAAAGGAGAACTCGGCTAGCAAAAGCCATAGAATTGGTAAGAAGGAAGAGTGCCACAAATACCCTGCCACCCACCCAAGCAGAAATGGTAGAACTCTCTTCTTCAAAAGATGAAGTACAACGATGGGTGAACAAGAAAAGGGAGCAAGGTGATGATGTTCTCTCCATCTTTAATTTTGATTTCATGCTTATGGGTATAGAGTTAGTTGGAGATAAGATCAGAGATACCCCTATAGGTGAACTTCAATAGCAAGATTGGACACAAATGCCACCTGAGACATAAGGTCCTCATCTCACTCCTCCATCTTCACCTCAGGACACGATGGTAGATAAGATTTAAATAACACCTCCACCTTCGAGTTCAGAAGAACATGTTTAGAAGGAACAGTCATTACAAGGGAAACCAAAACCAAGGGTTACTGATGAGCCATCAAAAGAGGCACAGATAGTAGAATGTATACAACAACCTTCTTAGGAAGTTGAGGATCAAACTACAAGATCTACAAAAACTAAGACTACAGAAGAAGAATCATCACAACAAGAGACTCCAAGCAAGAGTGATATAGGGAAGGAGGTAGTTGAACACATCCCTTCATCATCTAGAGCCAAGGCTATAGAAAGACATGTCCCAAGATGGTTTTGGAAGGAAACAATGAGAAGTGCCAAGCATCAATTTCATGCTTCAGAGGATTATATTTGTGACATTATGGAGATTTTGAACAAGCTCGAGTCTCCATTACATGATGCAACGCCATTTACATTTGTCACTACTACACAGAACTAGGACTTATTTGCACAAGTGACTCACCCTTTAAAAGGTATAGATGAAGAATTTGTTAGCCTTGAGGACTATGAATTGAAAGATATTATGTTAGGAAAGCCTACACAGGATACATCCTGACAGATGATGACTATGGGAGTCAAAGAGATTCTCAGCCATATGGAAGAGGATGAGATTGAAATCAGAATACTTCAAAGGAAAGTTGAGATCTTAAAGGGATATCTAGCTAAAGTTATTGGTCCTCTTGATTTTGAACGCCCTAAGGAGACTTTGAATTGCATTCTTAGAGAAGGGGAAGGTGTACAGCTCAATCCATTTTTGAGAGCTTTTCAGGATTGGTGAGATAGCCTTGAGGATAAGGGTGTCACTATAATCACTATAAGTTTGAAGTTATTGCATGCTACACAGGAGAATATTGATAAGATCGTGGCAATTTTGATGTAGGACTTCAGTATCATGGATGAGGTACGGGCATGGAGTAAGGATTTACAAACTCTACAAGCCATAAAAGGGCAAAGGTACCACATTTTGATTGATGTATATACCAAAGAGGAGTTAGACTTGATAGATGATTGGATAGAAAATATTGCAGATGGAAATAAAGTGATGGAAACATTGCATGATGAAATACATAGGCTCAAGGACCAAGCCCAGGAGCAAATTTTTGAAGCAAAAATGTTGTACAGTGATGCATGCTTGGACATTTTTGAACATGAAGACATCAGACAAGCCTTCAGGACAAAGGAAGCATTGTTAGAGTTGGACACAAAACTCAAAGATTTTTTTTTAGAGACTCAAATTGAGATGGACAACTACAGACAAAAGGTCAAGGACAAGTATGAGGCTTTGAATCTTTTGGATGCTACTAATATTACTGAGCTTATAGAGAAATTCAAGGGCAAACATCAAAACATAGCTTTAGGATAAAGATGAACAAAACCCAGATGCCAGAATTTCAATTTTGACACTTAGTAAAATTTTGATATTTTGACCCAATCGAGGTCCATAGCCCCATAGCTCCATAGCTTCGCAATTCAAAGGTGCACTAATACTTGATTGCCAATTCCAAAAATAGCACTTTCCATGCATTGGGAGCGCATTCTGATGGCAAGTTAACTCTAACACACACCTAGTGAAGGGGCAGCTTCTATTTTTTGTGTCTCCATGAACTTCCACCTTGACTGATGGCTTCCTCCTACTTTCTCTCTCATGCTTTCTTTGTTTTTGACATGTAAAGGGCTAATGCATCTAATTAATGAATAAAATATGGATGGAGTCCCTCTAAGCACCAGTTAGATTGTCAGTTTGTACATATTTAGTTTGTTTAAAATCATTTTATTGCATCAAGGTATCTCTCACTCTCAACACAAATTGAGGAGATGATTTCTTATAAATACCTCATTGTAAAATGTAAGAAGGGATGCTATTATTATGCAATAAAATTATGCTTTTGGTGCTAGCATTCAGAGTGTAGTTATTCTTGCCTAAATGTGTCATTATTTTGTAGATTTTATTTATTAGATTATGATTGAGCCAAAGGTTTATTGCATTGTTTTTGGTTGTGTGATCTTTTAGTTCTGGTGTTTGCTATAGATATATGAATTTTGTTGACATAACTAGCTTGAGAAGAGATCACCTAATTATGTCTACATAGCTTTTTTTCTCACATGAACACACTTTCCATGGCCTTGTGATTTGATGAAGAGTGATACATCATTTGAATTATTAAAGATTCTCATCGACGATTGCATCAGTGGATTCTAGGAAGCGCTGCTTCTATTTTCATTGGTTTCCTATTGATTTCTTCGAAGGTTTAACTCGCAATGTGTTGTGTTCTATAGCTTATGTTTGTTTAGGAATTTCAATTTCAAGTCATTTGATTTTGTTGCTTTCAGTTTCTTTATTTGCTTTGCTAACCCCTTGTTAGAGTAGGACCTCATAATAGCCGCATTGTTAGAGTTGCATTCATTGAAAAACAAAAAATACAAAAATATTGTTTTTTTGGTGTGATATTTTGAGATAGCAGATAGATTTACTTCAATTTCGAGAGAAAAAAGTTTTAGAACCAACAAAGGCCTCCTTTTGAACACTCACATTTATCTTCTACGGAGTGGATTTCGATACGTCACAAGACAAATACTGAACCTTGGCGCAAATCCATAAAAAGATTTTCTTTTCAAGAGAGGAATTACACTATGGATTCCTGCCATTGACCTCATGCAAAATGAATGCCCAATAGAAGTTGTGCTAGAAGGAGGGCCACAAAATAAAGAACCTACTATTGGAAATAAGGAAGATTCGATATAGTTACAAAATTTTTGCACCCTTGCAATAATCTGCACTCCATAAAAGTTCAGAAATCACTTCTAAATTTTTTAGAAATTTAGGTTCGCTGATCTGCAGGTACATAGGTCCATAGATCCACAGGTATGCAAGTCTGCAGGTTTGCAAAACTCTGTAGTGTGCAAAATTCAAAGAAGTGGGGAAGTGTACTTCTACAGAGTTGCACTTTTTCCAGAATTGATACAAGCTGGAGGATATTGATCCAAGATCCCCATTCTAGCGAACGTTAAGATCTTCACCAAGTACCCAATAATTTTTAGAGCTTACTCATTTTCGTAAGCCACATAGTGAATGAGGGATACCCTGAGTTCAACCACTTCCATTCAACATTTCATCATCTTCTTCTACTCCACCACCCATTCATCCACCAGGTGGACCTCCACATATTCCAACAGTCCCATCACCATCCCAGCCACCTTTAGGTCCACAAAATCCTCCAATGGCCTTTTTTGCAAACACAGTTGATCCACCCATTAACTTGAGAGGTGCACTCCATGACCTCCCTAAGAATCATGATAAATTTTTTCGAAGGTTCATTTATGAAGAAATAAGAACCATCGAAGATCATGTCAAGGTTTTTAAGGAAATTTGCAACCAAAAGGAAATTACTAATGAGGATATGGTTCTTTGTTTATTTCCCTACTCTTTGGGGGAAATTGCCTTCAATTGGTACATGAACCTATGACCAGGATGTATTGGAGATTGGGACACTTTCAAAAAATTGTTCTTGGAACAATTCAAAACATTCATCAATCCAGCAGTGATACATTAACAAGTCATATCAATAAAAAAGGGACCCAGCTTAGACAGTTTCATGCTTCAATGATCGCTTTCATATGGCCTACCACAAGTTGGAAACACCATACACAATACCAATTGAAGCCACCAGCCAAATTTATTTGAATGCTATGGACCCTCTTATAGCGATCTTTCTGAGAAGACTTCCTACAGCAAATACTGACACATTGGACAAAGTCTTTGTAGAAATGATCACATTCACAAAGCAAGCTAATCCTAATGGTGGAGGGATGATGCTTCTGGCACAAACAGTCCCTACAATGCCAACATATCCTGTGGGAGCACCCACCGTGCCTAGTCAGTTCATACCTACGAACCCTGTTCCATTGCAGCAGGCACCCGCTCCACAAACTCAAGTGATAACATATCCAGGGTATGAGGCCCCAAAAATAGCTTTCTTTGAACAGAAAGCAATGGTTCCTGTGGAAGCAGATAACAATTTCCTTTTAGAAGTTGGTCAAATCAAGAAGACCATGTCACAAATGAACAATGAGTTGACATGTCTTAGATTGTCACAAGAAAAAAATAACAACTTCCAAAGAAATAATGTTGGCCCCTACAACAACAATTTTGGTCAGAATTACAACACGAACTTCAACAATAACAGTAACAACAATGCAAGAAACAATGGCGAAGGAAAAAACTTCAATCCTCCTGATCGCAACAATGACTTCCAAAGAAAACACTGGCAATGGAATACTTGACCGAATAATGGAAGCATTCCTACTAATAACAACAACAACAACAACAACAACCTCAACATTCAGTGTGCTGATATCAATCAGTATGATGATGGCCAAGATGTGCCTAGAAACGATGGTGCATATTATAATGGTAATTAGGAGGTGAATCAAAACTCACAAGTGAATGATAATCCTCCTCCTGTTCAATTCAATGCAATGCTATTAGAATCTTATGATTCTACACAGAATGTACAAGTGGAAAAACAAGAAAGTGAGGAATTCTCATTCCCATTTAGTCAAGAACCTGATCTTCAACACTATGAGATGTTTGCCTTTCGAAATGACAATCAAAATACGTATAATCTTAGAAATAAAAAAGATCCCTTAACCAATGGAATTCCTCCTAGTTTGCAACCAACTCCACCTAATCCTAGAGAAAACAACAACCCGCCACCGATAAGGCCAACCCAAGGAGGACAATAGTATCAGAATCAAGTGAACATACCAACAATACTGAAGAACCCCACTTGGTCTACTGAAAATTCTAACGTAGTAGAAGATCTAAAGAAAACTAAAGCCAATATGTCCATGTTTGACATGTTGCAGAATTGTCCACAACAAAGAGAAGCACTCATGAAGATATTGGATAATACAAAGGTTTCCCATAATACGAATATTGTCCCTCAAAAGACGGTGCTACAACAAGTAAATGTTGCAGAAGCAATGCCCACTATGTTCAAGGACAAAGTTGAGATACCCCCATTTTTGCTAAGCATAAGGATATATGGGAAGAATCTTCACAGTTTTCTTATTGATTCAGGAGCTTCATGTAATGTGATGCCATTATCAATAGCTCAAAGGCTAGGAGTTAATCCTCAATCCTCTAACCGAGTGGTAATACAGTTGGGTAAAATAGAGGTAAAAGTCATTGGAGTATTGAAAGATGTGTGAATACAGTTAATAGTTGATCCTCGGATCTAGGATATTATTGACATACATGTGGTTTATATCCCAGAGACATATGAATTACTCCTGAGTAGAGAATGGACAAAATTTCTTAGAGGATGGTTCTCTATAGACTTCACTTAATTATGGTTGCCATGGAAAGGATTGAACAATCAAATCAAGATAGATACTGAGCCCAAATTGAAAAAAATGA
The DNA here is from genome assembly GCA_028749045.1 of Cupressus sempervirens. Taxonomy (NCBI): domain Eukaryota; kingdom Viridiplantae; phylum Streptophyta; class Pinopsida; order Cupressales; family Cupressaceae; genus Cupressus; species Cupressus sempervirens. Next base: position 101,045,615 of record CM053786.1, read on the forward strand.
TCACAAATTACAATGCCCTAAATGAGATAGCATTCTTACAATCAAATTTGAGTTCGTACAAAGTGATGGTATTGAATATGGTTCCAAATAATACATCTCAAGATCAAAATGTAGAACCTAAGGTGTCGGTACCCAAAAGTGAGATTGTGACACAATTCATAGAGAGTATGGTGAGTAATCTACATTGTTTAGGAGATGAAGTTGACCCTAGTATCCTCCTCCTTCCAGGATTTTGCCAGTTGCACAAAGTTAGTCATTCAAAGTTTGAATGTTCAGTATGACAAGAAGCAGTAGCAAAGGTATTGACACAAATGATGGAAAACAAGAGTACAAAGACCTCAAAAGATAAACTCACTGAAAGTCAAGATTCAGTGAATTCATCCAACCTTATTGAACAGATTGAAGAAGAAAGTGAAGATTTAAATGTATCATACAATGATACCTCTTCAAATGGTGGAGGTTTATCTTCTCCTCCTCTAGGGATGATTAAAGTTCAAAGAAGAAGATGATATGTCAAAGGTAAAGGATGGACTTCAATAGTCATTCATCATAAACCTAAAGTTGAGCAAATCAAAGAGTTGATAGGGGAAATTTAGGAGAAACAAGAAAAAAACACACTTCCTCTATCCATAGGATATGAAGGGGACTCATCAAGCCCTACACGAGGAAAGTTACAATGGGTTCCCAAGAAACAGTCATTCAAGGCTCAAGTAAAAGAAAAGTTAAGGACGAATAAGCACAAAGTTAGAAAACCCAAGGAAAATGCACTTTGGATACTCTGCTTCGATGGTTCCAGATGCAAATCAAGAGCTGGTGTAGGTATTGAACTAATCAACCCAAAAGGTAGGTCTTTCTATGTTGCATATTGATTGCAATTTTGATGTACTAACAAGGGTGCAGAATATGAAGCTTTGATTCAAGAACTTCTCTTTGCATTGGAAAAAGGAGTCACCGCTCTTATAATCGAAGGGGATTCTCAACTGGTTATACAACAAGTAAAATCCATATACTCATGCAATGAAAAAAGATTAATCGCTTATAGGAAAAGGGTATGGAATATAATGGATGACTTTGAACCTCTAAACATCAAATCCATTACAAGAAGAAAGAATGTGGTAGCAAACACCCTTGCTATTTCAGCTAGTGCTTTGCAACCAATTGAAAAGACAAAGTTAAAAAGATTCTCAGTCGAATTAGTTATCATTCCTTCCATTCCTAACAATATCTCTAACTTTTAGGTCTTTCAGGATGATCAACATATACTCAAGTTTATTATGTGCAGTCACCATTTTCAAGGACAAGAGATTGATGATACACATGAGGACAAGCCTGAAGATGATGAGCTTGAGGATGATGATGGAATCCTTAATTTGAAAACCAACACCATTCCAAAAGGAATGGTTGAACTTGAATGCATCTTTGATCATGATGAATCAACACTCAATAGAAGGGAAACTCAAGAGAAAGGAATCAAAGAATGTGACTCGTACAATTTGGGTGCTGATGAAGAACCAAAATTGGTGCAAATAGGAAAAGCGCACAATCAACAAGAAAGAGATGACATGCTCAAATTGCTCACTCAGTATAAAGATGTTATTGCTTGGAGCTATGAAGAAATAAAGACTTATGATCCTAAGATTATCACACATGACATCCCGTTGAAATCAGATGCTAAACCTTTTCGACAAAGACAATGACCAATAAATATGATTATTAAACCACTAATTATGAAAGAAGTTAAGAAAATTTTGGATGCTAAGATCATATTTCCTATCCATCATTCCACATGCGTGGAAAATTTGGTTCATGTATGGAAGAAGACTAGAGAGATTCGTCTTTGTGTTGACTTTTGTAACTTGAATTTAGCATCTCAAAAGGATAACTATCCTCTACCCTCACTGGATGAGGTATTGCAAATTGTTAATGGTTCAAAGATGATGTCATTCTTCGATGGTTACTTAGGATATAACCAGGTGATGGTCGACAAAGAAGATAGGCTAAAGACTACTTTCACAACCAAGTGGGGATCGTTTGCTTATAGAAGGATGCCTTTTGGTTTGATTAATGCGAGAGCTACATTTCAATGAGCAATGGATGAAGCTTTCAAAGAATTAATAAATAGGTGTATAGTCATCTACATGGATGACTTGATTGTCTTTTCAAAAGATTGAAGTACTCATATTGCTGATCTAAGGTAGGTATTCAATAGATGTTGTAGGTACGACATATCACTCAATCCCAAGAAATGTTCATTCGGTGTTACTAAAGGGAAGCTCTTAGGACATGTCACTTCTAAAGTCAAAATTTCCATTGATCCAAATAGAGTTGAGTCTATTTTGAAGTTAGCACCTCCACACAGTCGGAAGGAATTTAAATCTTTCTTTGGAAAGATAAACTTTGTATGCAAATTCATAAGTGGTTTCGTAGAGATAGTCTGCCCCCTCAATGATTTACTCAAAAAGGGGGCTAAAATAGAATGGGTACCAGAGATAAAAAAATCATTCGAAGATATTAAGATTTCCATTTCCACAGCCCCAATTTTGGTGAGTCCACATTACGAGTTACCTTTCAAGATCCATTCCTTTGCTTTTGAACACTCTTACACAGGGATTTTCACACAAAAAGAGAGAAGGAAGATGAGCGACCAATTGTTTTTATGAGTTGTCCTCTAAAGAACAATGAGTTGAAATATTCAAATCTTGATAAATAGTCCTTTGCATTAATCAAGGCAGTAAAGAAGTTTCGTCACTACATACTCAAAAGTAAGGTGTATGCAATTGTACCTGATCCAGAAGTAAAGATGCTTTTGATGCATAATGAACTTGGTGAAAGAAGGGGAAAGTAAATGGCCATACTTCAGGAATTTGATCTCAAAATTCAATCTATGAGATTAGTCAAAGGCCAAGGGTTATCAAAAATGATAGCTGATAACCAAGATGGAAATCAAAAGGAATTCAAATTTGACGATGAAATAGATGAAGATCATCAAAAGAAGATGGTTATATCACAAGTTGATATTCATCAAGGTGTGGTGACAGATGTGTGGTACCAGGATATTTTTTATTATCTCTTACAAGATCAAATGGATGAATAGTTCACAACGTAGGGGACTTAAGATGAAATGCGAGTCTTACAAGTTACTTGAGAACAAGCTATATAAAAGGAACTACGAAGGGATTTATTTGAAATGCTTAGGATGTGAAGAAGCTAAGAATGTCTTGGAACATTTTCATGACAAGTATGGTACGGGACATGGTTCAGCAGAAACAACAGCTCACATGATTTTAAGATCAGGTTATTTTTGGCCCTTGATATTCAAGGATACTTTTGAACATGTGCATTCTTGTCATATATGCCAAACCAATGCTAACAAAGAGAGGCACCTAGCAATGCCACTACAATCAGTATATGAGGTGCGCCCTTTCACAAAGTGGGGACTAGATTTAATTGGTCTAGTAAACCCACCATCATCAACTGGACATGCATTCATTCTTACAGCTACGGATTACTGTACATGATGGATGGAGGCAGAGACTTTCAAAAATTGCACTGCTAAGGTGGTGACTGACTTTTTGGAAGAACATATTGTTACTAGATTTGGAATGCCATTCGTTCTTGTATGCAACAATGGGTCTGCATTTGCATTTGCATTCTTGACCCAATGGGCATTTGAAAACAAAGTCATTATCAAGTTCTCCTCAAATTACTACCTGCAAGAAAATGGGGCAGCAGAGTCTACAAACAAGAACTTGATCACTGTGATAAAATGATTGTTGAAGAAGAATCCTAGGGATTGGCATACACAATTGAAATATGCCTTGTGGATGGATCGAGTCAAAGTTAAAAATGCCTTGGGGACTTCTCCATATTTTCTTGTTTATAGACAAGAACCAGTATTCCCACTCAATCTCAAGATTCATATCTTAAAATTCATGAGTGGGTATGTTGATGACATTGATAGAGTACAAATCTGATTGATGAATCTTCTGGAAATGGATGAGAAATGAACAGCTACATTGGAGCACATGGTCAAACATCAAGCTATTGTTAAAAGATGGTTCGACAAGAGAGCCACAATCAAATCATTCAGGATCTTTGACATTGTCCTACTTTGGGATAAGGTGAAAGAAAAGCCAGGGAGTCATACCAAGTTTCAATGCTTATGGACAGGCCCTTATCAAATCACAAAGATCTTGGGAGAGAACACTTTTAGGCTAAGTTCCTTACAGGGGGAATTGCTTCCTTTGCCCATAAATGGGCAATTTCTAAAGCATTATTTTGAGGCCTAAAAGACAAAAAAAATTTTAAAAATAAGAAGTTAAAAAATCAAAAAAATTGAAAAACACAAAAAACAAAAATATTAGTTAGATTTCATTTCTACATTTAGCTTAGATTTTCATTCCTACAAGTGTGTTTGTTTTCATGTCGTGTGTTTGCTTCCAGTCGTGTGTTTCCTTTCAAAGTTGTGTCAGTCTTGGGGTAAGGTGTACTTGAGATTTTTTTTTTTTTGAGATTTTGCTAACCACTTTTTGGCTCCAATTCTAGGAAGAGGTATTTCTTTGTCAAAACATTCAGATGATTGTGCATCTTATACCAACTAAGTAGCGAATATTTCTTGTGGAAATAGGAGACTCAATTTGAAAATCAGAGCCTTAGACCACCAAATTCTCAACACTTTGCAAATTTTAAAAGTTTGACTATTTTAGGTGTTGTCAATTTGAAGTCAAAGATGGCAAGAGATGGTCCAAACTTCAACTGGTTCAAACAAGACGAGTCTCCTCGAAAGGTTGTTAAGATTGTTGCTTAGTGCGAGAGTTTCTAAAAGTTCTAAAAGAAGAACGCAAGGGATGTTTATAAGAGATTGAATCCAAGAAATGACACCAATATTCTAACTACATAGTCCAAATGTACTCAGAGAAAAACAAAAAAAAGAAGAAGTAAAGAAAATAATATGGTGTTAAGACTGAAGGATTCCAAAGATCTAAAATGGCAAAAGATACGCTCCAAAAATGAAGTATCTTGTATTCAAAGTATCATTCCATCAAAAGTAATGTTTTGAACTACATGGAGCAATTATTCAAAAGGCCATAAATTCAAAAGAATGTGGCATCTCGCCAAGAGCCCTCGAACTGATTCTCTCATCTGGTCAAGTAATTGATTGATAAAATCCTTCGTAGGAGATCTCGAATGAATCAGCTGGGAGGAATGGCAGATTGTTTCAAGTTGTTGGAAAACTTTAATTGACTGCATCCTAGCACGTCAAAAGGAAATGAATACACAACGCACTCACTGAGTTGAAATGTTTCGAGTTCTGAGATTTTGATTGAAGAGTCATCCAAAAGATGCTTGAGATGTTTGAAGTCTGGTTGGCGTTTGGCACACATTGGAAGAATGTTTGCTAATAAAAAATGCTTTTGTCATTTCTTCCTTTTTTTGGGGCTATTTGTTGTGGTATTCAAAACACATGCCCCATTCCTTACTAGGAATGGGGAGCCCCTAATATTTTTTTGACTCTTGAATGCTCAGTTCGAGAGTTCGAAGAAAGATATTTCTTTAAACTTGTAAAATAGGGATTTAAAAAAAAAATCCCCTCTCCTGCACATGCACACATTGAGGCATAGCACGCTTTACATTTTATAAGAGGGAGAGAGAGGGTTATAAAACCCTCCCTCCCACTTTCTTTCATTCATTTCTCATGGGAGAGCAAGGAGGGAGAGGTAAGAACCCCCCTTTCTTGGTTTTCCGCAAGCCCTCATGGACATGTGTGCATAGCATGCAGCCCCCTTTTTGGGGGCATGCCCTGCGCCATTGCAGCACTGCAAGTAGTGCCCTTTTTTGGGTGCATGTGCGCATGCCCCATGCAATGCCTCTGCCTTAGAGATGCGCAGTTCCCTTTTGGGTACATATGCTAAGCCTACACGATGTGTGGCGCTGTGCATGTGGCATCGCAAGCCACACCCTTTTTTGGGTGCACGCGCGGTGCCCATGTGGCGCCTTCACACTGCCACGTGTGAATCCCGAGCCAATGCCCATACAACTCCCTTCAGGGTACCCATGCCCTCGCGTTGATGCTCACGCTCGCACTGGCTCCACCATTCAAATTTTATTTTTACTTTTTAAAAAAAGAAAAGTTTTAAAAATTTAAAAATTTTAAATTTTAAGTTTTTTTTAAAAAAAGTCCCTTTTTTTTTCCTCTTACGTTTCTTTTTCGCTATCTAATGATTGATCATGTTTTCTTTTTCCCATAATGCACAGGTAATATAATTAGATGGCATCCACATTTGGATCAGTAGCAAAACCAGTTGTTTACAAGTTCAAAGGTGTAACCCCAAAATCATGGTTACACGATGAGTACGCTAAGATCAAAGACATAGACTTTGAACACACGAACTTGGGAGAGTTCCTGAGAGTTTTTAACAGTCCAACCGAGAGGTCATCCTTGAGGTTTGCCCTAATTCATTTTGGATTAGTAAATGCAACATCACATCCTGTGACCATGCGGTTAGCTGAATTGATTATGACCCTATCTCGGCATTTTGTTCTTGAAGAAAGGGTGGTAAAGAGCGTCACTAGGGAAGTGGTCTTGGATCTGCGACCTGATAACATCGAGAGGGTTTTCCATCTACCAAGAGCCAATCAATTCATCAAACTTTCATATGAAGTAGGTGAGAGGTGGCATAAAGATCATTACCAGGAGGCCATCGACATCATATATTCCTTATACTTCATTGAGAAGCCACCTTAGGGAAAGACAGTTAGCAATGTGGATATGACTTGAGGATACATGAAGGATGACATCAGATATTCAATCATTCTCCTGAGCAGAGTTATGGGATCACTTGTAGTGGGTCATCTTGCTCCATTCACGATCAACTTCATTGAGACCATCAGACATGCAAAGATGCCACTGGATTGGGCCACCACATTTAGTGAGAACTTGTGTGACCAGTTGTAGACAATAAAGGACAAGAAGAAGTTCTATATGACTTCTTACGTGGTGTATCTACTTGTAGCAAGGGCAACTGACTATCTCAGGTTGTACAAGAAGGGCAATAGGCAGGGCTCTAATGCATGGTCGTATATAGTTTATCCTCAGCTGGTGAAGAAGAAGCTCTCACTGCAGAGCAAGGAGTACAAAATTGTGAATGATGCCTTCATCTTTGCCATCATTCGATTCATCAAAGGGCATTATGTGAAGAGATTGTTCGATGAAGCTAAGGCACAAATCATAGCTCTCAATGCATATTTCATCTAGTTTCGAACATTCACATAAATTTAGGTAAGTGGTACATCCATCAATCTAAAGAAACTCCCAAGGTACCCAAGTGACAAGTTGGTCCTAATGGAAATATCCCGATAGATTGAGTCAGCCTATGAGAGGATCAAAAGACAACAAAGGCCTTGTTGGGATTAGCCTTTTATAATAGGAGCATACCGGGTAAAGAGAAAGTAGGATATCTTGACTTTCGAGTGGGAATGGGAGAATTATCCTCTTGAAGAGTATAACTCTCCTTTTCCATTCTTTGACAATGTTGGTAAACTGGAAAACCTAGCAAGAAATGAGTTCTATCACAAGGATGTCATTGAAGATCATTGGATGAATGCCACAAACAACTACGATGTCTGTATCAAGGACTATTGTAGAATGACTTTACATCTAGTAGAGAAGGCTCCCCATTTGACCATCCCAGATGAGATAAGGCTATAGGACTCACAAGAGCTACTAGATCCCCTATTCAATATTGATAAAGTTGGCGAGAGACCCATTCTGAATGCAAAAGTTGATAGAGAGGAAGGAGATGATATTAATCATTGAGCAAGACATGTCATTAGAATGAAAAAGAGTTGGATCAAGAAACCCTTTCCACTTGATCCAATTCTAGATACAATGATCTTCCATGCACATGCTCACCCAGAAAGGGGTAAGGGAAGGAAAGTCACAATTCCTATCTTTTTGCTCCAATCTCCTATCAGGCTTAAAATAGTCTACCAGCTTGATCATCTAGTGGGATACTACTACACTTTAGAGAGGAAGGGAAAGAGGAAGAGAGCCTCTCCTCAGAGGTTTCAGGTAGAGCATGTTGAAGAATAGGCCCCTTCCCAGCAACAGGAATCTAGTCCCCAAGAGCCCCAAAATGGTGGAGCTTCTCATATCTAGGTTGAATTTCCATTGCCTCATGTTTTTTCAAGTCAATAAGAAGAGGGAGAAATTCTAGAGACATCCATTCCTTTGGTGCATGAAGAGCTCGCTTCTCCTATGGTTCCACAGAAACAAAAGAGGATCAAGCTTAGAATGAACAAGAGGCAAAGAGTTCGTAAAAGATTAGTGCCTAATCCATCTATTCCTAAAACCATTCCTGAGGAAGAATCAGATGAAGGAGAGATAGAATCAGATGAGGAGGGGGAGAAAGTGCCTCTACAAAGGAGAACTCAGCTGGAAAAAGCCACAGAATTGGAAAGAAGGAAGAGTGTCACAAATACAGTGCCACCCGCCCAAGCAGAAACGGTAGAACTCTCTTCTTCAGAAGATGAAGAACAGTGATGGGTGAATGAGCAAAGGGAGCGAGGTGATGATGTTCTCTCCATCTCATATTTTGATTTCATGCCTATGGGTACAGAGTTAGTTGGAGATAAGATCATACATCCCCCTATAGATGAACTTCAACAACAAGATTGGATGCAGATGCACTTGAGACACAAGGTCCTCATTTCACTCCTCCATCTTCACCTCAGATCATGATGGTAGATAAGGTTTCAATAACACCTCCACCTCCAAGTTTAGAAGAACATGTTTAGAAGGAACCGTCATTACAAGGGCAACCAGAACCAAGGGTTACTGATGAGCCATCAAAAGAGGCACAGATAGTAGAATGTATACAACAACCTTCTCAGGAAGTTGAGGATCAAACTACAAGATCTACAAAAACTAAGACTATAGAAGAAGAATCCTCACAATAGAGACTCCAAGCAAGAGTGATAGAGGGAAGGAGGTATTTGAACACATCCCTTCATCATCTAGAGCCAAGGCTATAGAAAGACATATCCCAAGATGGTTTTAGAAGGAAATAATGAGAAGTGCCAAGCATCAATTCTATGCTTTAGAGGATGATATTTGTGACATTGCAGAGATTTTGAACAAGCTTGAGTCTCCATTACATGATGCAACACCATTTGCATTTGTCACTACTACATGGAACCAAGACTTATTTGCACAAGTGGCTCACCCTCTGAAAGGTACAGATGTAGAAGTTGTTAGTCTTGAGGACTATGAAGTGAAAGATATTATATTAGGAAAGCCTAAATGAGATACATCCGAATAGATGATTACTATGGGAGTCAAGGAGGTTCTCAACAATATGGAACAGGATGAGATTGAAATTAGAACACTTCGAAGGCAAGTTGAGATCTTAATGGGATATCTAGCTAAAGTTATTGGTCCTCTTGATTTTGAACGCCCTGAGGAGACTTTGAATACCATTCTTAGAGAAGGGGAAGGTGTACGGCTCAGTCCATTTTTGAGAGCTTGTCAGGATTGGCGAGACAGCCTTGAGAATAAGGGTGTCACTATAAACATAGGAAGTTTGAAGTTATTGCATGCTACACAAGAGAATGTTGATAAGATTATGGCAATTTTGAGGCAGGACTTCAGTATCATGGATGAGATAGGGGCATGGAGCAAGGATTTACAAACTCTACAAGCCATAAAAGGGCAAAGGTACTGCATTCTTATTGATGTATATACCGGAGAGGAGTTAGACATGATAAATGATTGGATAGAAAAGATTGTGGATCGAAATACAGTGATGGAAACATTGCATGATGAAATACATAGGCTCAAGGACTAAGCCTAAGAGTGAATTTTGGAAGCAAAAAAGTTGTACAGTGATGCATGCTTGGAAATTTTGAAGATGAAGACATTAGACAAGCCTTCAAGACAGAGGAAGCATTGTTAGAGTTGGACACCAAACTCAAAGTTTTTTTTTCAGAGACTCAACTTGAGGTAGACAACTACAGATAGAAGATCAAGGACAAGTATGAGGCTTTGGATCTTCCAGATGCTACTAATATTATTGAGATTATAGAGAAATTCAAGGCCAAGCATCCAAACATAGCTTTAGGATAAAGATGAAAAAACCCAGATGCCAGAATTTCAATTTTGACACTTAGTAAAATTTTGAGATTTTGATCTAGTCGAGGTCCGCAGCTCCACAACTCCGCAATTCAAAGGTGCACTGACAGTTGACTGCCAGTTCCAAAAATAACACTTTCCATGCATCAAGAGTGCATTCTGATGGCAAGTTAACTCCGACACACACCTAGTGAAGGGGCAACTTCTATTTTTGGTGTCTCCATGCACTTTCACCTTGACTGATGGCTTCCTCCTACTTTCTCTCTCATACTTTCTCTATTTTTGACATGTAAAGGGCTCATGTATCCAATTAATGAATAAAATATGGATGGAGTCCCTCTAAGCACCAGTTAGATTGTTAGCTTGTATATATTTAGTTTGTTTAAAAGTATTTTATTGCATCAAGATATCTCTCACTCTCAACACAAATTGAGGAGACGATTTTTTATAAATACCCCATTGTAAAATGTAAGAAGGGCTACCATTATTATGCAATAAAATTATGCTTTTGGTGCTAGCATTCAGAATGTAGTTATTCTTGCCTAAATGTTTCATTGTTTTGTGGATTTTATTCATGAGATTGTGATTGAGCCAAAGGTTTATTGCATTGTTTATGGTTGTGTGATCTTTTAGTTCTAGTGTTTGCTATAGATATATGAATTTTGTTGACATAACGAGCTTGAGAAGAGATCACCCGACTGTGTCTGCATAGCTTTTTGTCTCACATGAGCACACTTTATGTGGCCTTGTGATTTGATGAAGACTGAAACATCATTTGACTTATTAAAGATTCTCACCAACGATTGCATCAGTGGATTCTAGGAAGCGTTGCTCCTGTTTTCATTGGTTTCCTACCGATTTCTTCGAAGGATTAACTCGCAACATGTTGTGTTCTATAGCTTATGTTCATTTAGCAATTTCAATTTCAAGTCATTTAATTTTATGTTATTTTGCTTTCAGTTTCATTATTTTCTTTGCTAACCCCTTGTTAGAGTAGGACCTCATAGTAGCTGCATTGTTAGAGTTGCATTCAGAAAATACAAAAATATTGTTCTTTTGGTGTGATATTTTGAGACAATAGACAAATTTACTTTGATTCTGAGATAAAACAGTTTTAGAACCAACAAAGACCTCCTTGTGAACACTCACATTTATCTTCTACTGAGCGAATTTCAGTATGTCACAAGACAAATAATAAACCTTGGAGTGGATCCGTAAAAAGATTTTCTTTTCAAGAGAGGAATTACACTATGGATTCATGTTGTTGACCTCATGCAAAATGAACGCCCAACATAACCCTAGAACCATAATGTCAAAAGAGAGAGAAGGAGAAGGAGGAGTATCCTTATGTGAGTATGAAGGAAGGAATGACTAAGTGTATGCAAGAGAAGAAGTGAAGACTAAGTTTGAAAGAAGATCAGACAGAGAGAAATCAGAGTAGTGAAGGACTAAATAGATTTATCATGTTAGGATATCATATCAAAGTTATAGAAAAGAGGACACTCAAGATCAACTTACAAAGAAAATTGAGGGTTAGGTACTAAATCAGTTTTTGTTAATTGAGATAGGATAGAACTCTTAACAAAGTGGTTTTAACAAACCTATGTAAACCTTCTAACAAAGTCCTTACTTCATTGTGAGTTTAAAATCCTTTAACAAGGTGAGATGTATAGCCTCTAAATATTTTAACAAGGAAAACCCCTCACAGGGTAGATCATATCTTATGATCAAACATTGTAACCCTAACAGGTTAACTTTATTGTTGAAACAGTGAAGATTTGTGGGTTTAATCCCCACCCCAATTTTATCTTCACCTTGAAGTGTTTTTGGGTAACCAAATCATTGTGTTATGTGTTGAAATCTTTATGAATGTGATGTATTTCATTTATATTTCAGCATTACAATTTTAATGGTAGATCTATTATATGTGATGAATTAGGAGTGAATTCATTAAATTAATTTTGAAGTCAAAAGTATGAGATCCTGATTCACCCTCCCTCTCAGTATCTTGTTTCCCATTTACTCATTTCAAAAATTGGTATCAAAGCTCAGTTCTCTTATTAGGAACCCTAACAACTTGAGAGGATCAAATCATGGAGATGGAAGTGTATAAGATGGGAAAAATCATTGAGAACGAGATGATTGAATTCCATATCGTATTACAACAATAAGAAGCAACAAAAGAGGAGCTAAAGAAAACCTTAAAAAGAGGAAGAGAGATAGCTATTCAACAAAATGACACTCAATACAAAGAAGTTGATACATAAGGACTACATGACAGTGGAAAGACCAGTAAGAATGATGAAGCATTGACATAATTATTAGAGAAGAATAGTGCCCTATCAAAAGAAGCAAAAGATCTCAATATAGAATAATAAATTCAATCAGTAACACTATGTGAAGCAATGAAACAAAAGAAGATGCAATGGAAGACAAGCTCATGGCCAAAGAAGACAAAAGACAAATGGTTATTAGACTTGAAGAGAGGTCATTTGAAGTAAAAAATCTTACAAATAATCAGCTGGATATGATAAATCAACTAGTAATTGCAAATCAAGAAGCAAATAGAAGGGATTTGGAGATCACAAATCTAAGGCTATAGAATGAGAAATTGAAAAATGACTTAAGGCATGAAAAGGAACTTATGGAGAGATTAAACAAACCAAATGAAGTAATCAAACACTTTGAAGAACTATTAAAGTCACCTAGAACAAAAAACAACTCTAGACTTGGATACAATAAGCATTCTTATCTACTAAAGAAGGAGAATCATCCAAAAGTGGAGAAAAAAGGAATACAAAATCCAAAGGCAAACCTAAATGTCATTACTGTGGGAAAATTGGTCACATAGCCAACATTTATAGAAGCAAAAATGGTAAGCAAACTCCTAAACTAGAATTGAATGATAATTATGTTAATTACAAGAAAGCAAGACATCCAACACATGAATGCAGATCAAAGAAAATGACTCAACTAGAAATGTATCTAAATTCCAAGGTCATTGTTACAACTGTCAAAAGTGTGGACATATAGCTCATGAGTGCATATTCAAGAAAAAGTCAAACTAGATACATGAGAAACAAACTCATACATAAAGGAAAAGGCAATTCTTACAATTGGGATTACAATACATGGTACAGTTATCACTATTTTGGAGAATATGGACATATATTGCATCAAAATACATTTAAGAGGAAATTACAAGAAATGGCTAAATGGAGAGATATTATGTTTCAATTGTCTCAAAGTTGGACATATTAGTAGAAACTACAAAATTAGAGCCCCAACACCAAATAATGGAAATAACAAAGTTGAGGGAAATAAGACATGGATAGCAATAGTAAGAGTTGGAAGGAGTGAAGTAGGAAAAGCTAAGATCACCCAATCCAATGGATTAGGTGATCACACCACAACTCTCTAAAGGAAAAAAAGGTATGTAGGATTTGTATACTCAATATTATATTTTACATCAGTTCCTAGCATAAAAGTGATAAAGGTTCATATCTGCATAAATAAAAGATGCATTAAGAACTTAAATTAAAAAGTATCGAGCATCAGTGGTACAATATGTATTGACCAAACTTTGCAGTATACACCAAGTGATCAAGGAAGGTAATATATTGACCAAATGAATTAGTTGTGACCGATTGAGTAACCTTGACTAAGTTGTAATGGAGAACGAGCTAGCTACCATACACCAACCAAGTATGAAGATGTCAATTACAGGCCTAAAATGAAAGTTTGAAGGTATTATTCAATTTGGACATTCATTTTCATTCACCATGCGATCAAAAGAGTTTACAAGAAGATTTCAAAGTGATTGAAGTGATTTTAGTGGCCAGTGCAAAATATTCATATCAATTTATCAACGAATTTTAGAAACAAAGTAATTATTGCTCTAAGTGTCGAGTTAAATATTCAATGAAGATATTTGCAAAAGGTTTTGTTTTAAACCCTAGTTCAGAATGACATCTGGAAGTGAAATTTTAAAAGACAACAATGCACAAATCATAAGAAATGATCAAAGTCCTTTGCCTAACTCCAGAAATTTAGTAAACCTCAAAAACATTGTTGATGATATTGGAGCTTTATCATTAATTCTACCCAGAGTCTTGACTATTCAGGATTCAAGATCTAGTTATCTATGCAAAGTAGGTGAAATTGGAGATTTTGAGATTAGAGGAGTGGTGTAGGATCACCTAGGTAGGGCTCATGGAAGACCTAGGATTCCTAAGTTATTTTGTCTTGTAGTGATACTAGTCATACCACTAGTGTAATAAGGGGACTAGCTTAGTCCTAAGTTGAGGTGTGTTTGAAAAGGAAGCTTTATTAGGCCTTAGTTGCCCTTAGCTGCAAGTATGCCCATATCAGGTCAAATAGGGTACTTTTGTGATTTTGGTGGTAAGTTGGCCAAAAAAGGGACTTAAGGCCCTTTTTCTATGTTTTAAGACCTTAGATAGGAATTTGAGAAAGTTTGGTGGGCTTAGAATCAAGTCTGAATAGAAAATTCAAAAAGATGTAAAAGTTGCTAAAAAGTTGTCAATGTTGTCATTGACAACATTGACAACATTTGTTGCATAACTGCAACTTCAAGCAATGGGTTTCATAACTATTTGAAATTGTTAGTTTTAAACCTTGGTCAACTATTTAAGGTCATGCTTGACCTGATCAAGGTGTTGGAAGAAGTCTAGAATAGTGTGTACAGACTGGTTAGCAACAATAATAGTCACAGTTCTGATTTTCTGAGCATTTGGTGCTTTAATGGATTAGATGAAGTGTTGTAATAAATGGAAGTGTTAAAGTAGTTTTTTTTAAGATTATGTGTGGTGTTAGATTTGGATTTTGTAAGATTTTAGTTGGGTTTGTAAATCATTTTGTTTCTTACCAGTTTACTGGTTTGAACTAGGCAACTAGTGAAGATCGGGTCATAAGTTCTCTTCCCACCATGGCTTTGTATGAGCTTTTGGGATTAGAGAGGTGACTCTATGTACATATTGTATAGTGAAGGAGTGACCCTAGAAAGGAAGGACAACATTTTTAAGGTGATGCCCTAGGCAAGCCAGAGTTGCATGGCTAGGGATCACAATGAATTGCAAAGGTGTTAGGATGGATTAAGGCATTGGTAGCTTCAATAAAAGCTTGGAGGATGGTAGGTACATGATTTTTGAAGACTCAAATTCAATGGGAAGTGTGGGTGGAATTTCTTTGGAGGGGAAAATGAAGATCTTGCTAAACAAGCTTGAAAAGCCTCAAAACCCTGATTTTAGACATATTTGTAGGTCGTACTGTATAGACCGTTTAGAAGCCATAAACATTGAAAATATTTTTAGGTCTCTAAAAAGGGTGTCAGGATCAAATTTTTTTTCCCTCCTTCTTAAGAAAATTTTCAAGTTATTTAGGATTTTCATCAAACATAGGCCTAATTGCTTGTAACCCTATTTGGGATGCAATTGTTGTGTTTCTTGGAATTTGATTAGGGTTCCAATGTAAAAAGTGGTTGTAGGTTTTGGAAAGGATCCTAATAATCTCTTAAATATCTACATCACTTGCACGGAGTGATTTTTTCTCATGTTGGGTAGATTATGGAGTTGGTGAAGACGAATCAAGAGGGCTATTACAAGCCTAGAAAGTAGTGTGTGGAATTGTTGTTCCAACTAATTGGTGTTCACTAGTTGAAGGATATAGGATCTCATAAATAGGATCCTAAGGAGAGTAGGGTAGTGAAAAATCCTATTAGGTCAGGAGAAATACCAAAGTAGACCCTAGAGAGTTGGGTTAGGAGCAAGATTAGTGTTACATCAAGTAGCTTATGATATGTTATGCATTAATGAAATCCTGAAGGATGAACACAAGATTGTTGTCAAGAAAGGGCTTACTTGTGCCCTAGGCTTTCCAAAGGTTTTTAAAGTTGAATGGATAAAGATTTTTCTTAGTTGTATTCATGACATGAAAATATGGTTAGAAGGTGAGTCGATCAAAATAAACAAAGCTATAATTCACAAGGAAATTGGGTACCCTACTTTGGATCGATCGAAGAGTATAAGAAGGGTAACAAAGAATGAAATTGAAAATCTGACCAAGGCAAAGAGGAATGGTTGTGGTATGTCAATTGATGAAATTGAGGACCCATTAGTTGAATTTTTTGTTTGTGTGATTGTACACAAATTTTATCAATCTAGCAGGTTGAACAACATATCACGTGTAGCAGTGGATTTGGGCTACAAAATTGTAAAGAATGATCATTCCTATTATCTTTTCGAGCTAAACCTTCATAAACTTACAAAGAATTTAGAGATAGTGAGGAAAGAAAAGAATACCTCTTGTAAGTTTGGATCTTTATTAATCTGCATGCTTTTCTATGTACAAAATTCTTTTCCTACTATTGGAATAATTGCTCGGGATAGAAATCAAACAATGATGGAGTAGAATAGTGATTTAATCAATAGACTAGGAGAAAACTTCAAAGCAATAATGGAAAACTATTTTGAAGAATTAAAGGTAAAGATGAGGAATAGAATGAGGATTCCTAAGTCAGTTATGGACAAGTACTATGATGAAGTATGGTTTATCGTAGATATAGATTTTGTATAGGCTAAAATAGTTTTTCCAAGTATAATATGGCTAAGGCAAATTGTTAGGATTAAAACATGGACATAAATAATAATTACATGCAAATATAACCAATAACAAAAAATAATAGAACACATAGAAAAGAACACAAGACGCCAAGATTTAACATGGTTCACCCAATCTCTGGGCTACATCCACCAAACAACAAGTTCAATATTATTACAATCTAGTGATTACAACATGATTATAATCTATAATCCCTTACAGCTCAATACCGCCACAAGAACCAATTTTACATCACCACAGTGAAATAATCCCTAACCTAAGCCCTTTTATACAAGTATTTTTATGCTGCTTTAGGGTTACAACATGTCAGCCATATCTTGGCTAAACGTCGGCCACACCGTTGACCACAACCCAAAGAATTTATGAAGTATGTACAGTACTTCCTTGATCAGTCACCACAAACTAATAATCTCCCACTTGGGGACTAATCAAACTCCACATTAGACAACAATCTCCCACTTGGAGACTGATCCTATAGCAATACCACTACTACATGGGGCTCCCACTAGATCAAACCACCCTAAACTCTATTGGTCTTGTATTCATGTTCAGTCTAGAAGACCAACCAAAGTTGAAGAGGAGTCTAGCTTCTCCCTTGCCACTACCTTTGTAAACATATCTACTAGATTGCCATCTGTATGTGTCTTGTCCAACTTTAACTGTCCATCCTTCAAAACTGATCGAATGAAATGGTACCGCAACTATATGTGTTTGGTCTTTGAATGCAGAGTTGAATTCTTTGCAAGATGAATGGAACTCTGACTATCTATAAACAAATAATTATCCTTTTGAGGATGTCCAAATTCTTCCAAAAAAATTGAAGCCATATCATCTCCTTGGTTGCCTCTGTAGCAACAACATACTCTACGTTTGCAGTGGATAAAGCATGAACCTTCTATAACCTAGAAACCTAGCTCACGACTGCCCCACCAATAGTAAAGACCTAACCTATATTACTTTTCTTAGTATCAATATCCCCTACCAAATTAGAGTCAACGTAGCCCTATAAATCAGTAGTAGAGCCCCAAAAGTGTAAACACTTATTGGATGTTCCTCTCAAATATCTGAGAATCCATTTGACTGCATTCCAATGCTCAATTCCTAGATGACTCATATACCTACTAACGACTCCAACTACATGTGCAATATCTGGCCTAGTGCATACCATAGCATACATCAAGCTTCCTACAATAGAAGCATAGGGTACCTTGGACATCTTATCCTCCTCTTCTTGTGTCTTGGGACACATCTCCTTAGTCAACTTCAAATGACCAGGTAAAGGTGTGCTGACAGCTTTAGCATTCTCCATAGAGAAGTGTTGCAACACCTTCTCAAAATAATTAGCCTGAGATAGCATAAATTTCTTGTTCTTCCTATCTCTACAAATCTTCATACCAAGGATTTGTTTTTCTGCCCCCAAATCCTTCATAGCAAATGCATGTGCTAATTAGCATTTCAACCCCTTAATGTGATCCATGTTAGACCCAACTACAAGCATATCATCAATATATAAACATAAAATAATGTACCTATCATCATCCAACCTCTTAAAGTAGACACAATGATCTAAATGGCACCTATTGTAACCATGCTCATGCATAAAACTATCAAATTTTAGATACCATTGTCGAGGTGCTTGCTTCAAGCCATATAAACTTTTTTTCAATTTGCACACTAAGTTCTCCTTACCTTTGACCTCAAATCCCTATGGCTAAGCCATATATATCTCTTCATTCAAATCACCATGAACGAAGGCTATTTTAACATCAAGCTGCTCTAAATACAAATCTTCAGTAGCCACAATACTTAAAATAGTATGGATATAAGTCATTTTAACAACAAGAGAAAATATCTCATCAAAATTTATTCCTTTTTTTTGTGCAAATCCTTTTACAACTAACCTGGCTTTAAATCTTTTCTTACCTACTTCCTCTTCTTTCAACCTATAAACCCACTTATTCTGTAAAGCCCTTTTACCTGCAGGCAACTTGCACAAACCCCATGTCTTATTCTTCAGCAAAGAGTCCATTTCATCTTTCATTGCAAACTCCCACTAAATCTTAGTATCCACATGCACTGCTTCATCATAACATTCAAGTTGACCAGCATCAATAAGTAAAATTGAATATAAAGAGGGAGAAAATCTTTGTAAAGGTCTAATTTTCCTTGTTGACCGTCTAACATTCACTGGCATGTGTAGTATTTATTGTTGCGGTTGTTGTTGCACATCATGAGTAATGGCTGAAACATCAGCTTTTGGAGTATTATCGAACACTACATAATCATTTTCTTTCTTCTCATGTTGTTGCAATAAATCTTTGTATAACACTTTCTCATTGAATATGACATCCCTACTTCTTACAATTTTATGATTTTCAAAATCCCAAAGCCTATAACCAAATTCATTAATGCCATATCCAACAAATACACATTTCTTTGACTTAGCTTCTAGCTTGGTTCTATTTTCAGAATCTATGTGAGTAAATGCTTCACAACTAAAGGCGTTGAGAAAAGAATAACTCACCTTCTTACTAGTCCATGCTTCCTCTAGAATACCACAACCCAAGGGAGTAGAGGGGCCTCTATTAATCAAATATACAGTAGTATTGATAGCCTCCACCCACACGTATAAGGGCAACCCAACATGCAACCTCATGCTCCTTGCACGCTCCATTATAGTCTTGTTCATGCATTTAGCTACTCCATTTTCCCGTGGAGTCCTTGGAATAGTTTTTTGTCTATAAATACCATTAGTGGAGCAATAATATTCAAATTCATGATTGCAATACTCACCACCATTATCAGATCTGAGACATTTTAATTTCTTACCAATCTCATTTTCAACCAAGCATTTCCATTTCTTAAAAGTTTCAAATACATCATATTTCTATCTAAGGAAATAAACCCATACTTTTCTAGTTGCGTCATCAATAAATGTAACATAATAATGAGAGCCACTAAGGGAAGATACCTGAGCCAGTCCCCATACATCAGTATGCACAAGCTCTAATTTCTCCTTTTTGTTGTCCTTTCTAATCTTCACAAAACTCACTCTCTTTTGCTTTCCATACACACAACTTTCACATAAATCCATATTAACACATTTTAGACCTGGTAAAACATTCTTTGAATGAAGTAATTTCGTACCTTTCTCACTCATGTGTCCGAGTTAGTTGTGCCACAGTGCTATATCAGAATTTATAGTAGTTATTTGTTCTCCCTGCTCAACCACAACAACTGTTCCTAAACATTCATTTTTCTCTGAAATAATTAAAGTAGAAGGAACAATATGACCTGTATAAAGATATAAGTTACCTACTTTCATACCTTTTGCTACTACAAGGGAACCTTTTGAAACCTTCCAATTTTTATCATTAAAAGTAACTACACAACCCTCATCACCAAGTTGCCCTACTGAAATTAAATTTCTACTCAGCCTTGGAACACGTCTTACCTCATGTAGTAGCCAATGATTCCCATTCTACAACTTAGTCTTAACTTTTTCCTTTTCAACAATTTGACAAGGTTCATTATCCCCAAATAAACAAGTCCAAAATCCCCTTGGACATAATCAAAAAAATACCCTCTATGAGGTGTAGCATGAAATGAAGCTCCAGAATCTAAAACCCATGAATCATCAACACTTTCTAAAGACATAAGTAAAGCATCCTCTTCGGATTTCTTACCACATTTGCCTCCTTGTCTCCATCTGGTTTATCTCCTTCATTTTTCTTTCAAGTCCAATAATCTTTCTTTTTATGCCCTAGTTTCCCACAATACCAATAGTCATTCGGTCCTCTTGATTGAAACCTCCTCCCCTTTGACTTTCCTCTTGATTTCCCATGATTTCCAGAATTATTTCCTCTCTCAGTCGTTCTGCCTTAACTTTGTGCGTTCAAAGAACTTCCTGATGTAGATCCACCTGATCTTTTCCTACGAGTTTTCTCACTCAAAATAACACCAATCACATCATCATATTTTAGGAGACTAAATCTAGGAACAAAATTACTCACAGCCATTACAAAGCCATTCTAGCTTGTAGGAAAAGAACACAAATTCAAGAAAGCCCTAATTTCTTCATCAAAATTGATACCCATAGAAGATAACTTACTAGTAATAGTATTAAACTTATTTAAATGATCTGCAACTAATCCACCTTCTGCCATTTTTATATTAAATAAATGCTTCATGAGAAATACCTTGTTTGAAGCGAAGGGCTTTTCATACAGTGTCACTAGGGTTTTCATCATCTCTTTTGTTGTCTTCGCTTTTGTAATATTAAATGCCATCAATGGTGCCAGGCATAATTGAATGCTTCCAAGTGCCTTTCTATCTAAAAGATCTCATTCGTCATTTGACATAGATCCCTCATTCTTGGTTTTGCCTTCCAACGACTTCCATAAATCCTTTTGATAAAGATAGTCTTCCAATTGCATCTTCCATAACTAAAAGTTCTACCCATTAAACCTATCAACCCTCATCTACTATCACTCCCACTCGACCGTGAGACTCCCACTCAACTATGAGACTTTCCTATAGAGGATAACTAAAAAATAACCTCGCTCTGATACCACTTGTTAGGATTAAACCAAAGACAGAAATAACAATTACATGCAAATATAACCAATAATAAAAAATAATTAAACACACAAAAGAACACAAGACACCAAGATTTAACATGGTCCACCCAATCCTTGGGCTACGTCCACCAAACAATAAGTCTAATATTATTACGATCCAGTGATTACAACTTGATTACAATTTATAATCCCTTATAGCTCAATATCATCATAAGAACCATTTTCAAATCACCACAATGAAACAATCCCTAACCCTAGCCCTTTTATACAATTATTTTTATGCTGCTTTAGGGTTACAACATGTTCGCCATATGTCGGCCATACATCAGCCACAATGTTGGCCACGGCCCAAATTTTTTTATGAAGTGTGTACAGTACTTCCCTGATCAATCACCACAAACTAACACCAATGCCCTATGAAGTGAATGTAGATGAATTCACTCTAGTAGGTACTACACTTTTAGCTGAGGATATAGATGCAAGTTTTGAGCAATTCGGCACATATAAAATTGTAATTGTCAAGCTGACTATTAAATCTTGCACACCCAAAGCAAGAAAGCAAAGTAAGAGAAAGATTACCAAGGGAGGAAATAAGGAAGAAGGATAAGGGTCTAGATAGCCTATAGAGCCCAAGTAAGGAAAAGGAAAAGAACTTGTTGTTGTGAAGCCTAAGGCTACCAAATAGAAAAAGGTTGTTGTGTTTAACCCCAAGGTAAAGGTTGACTTGAAAAAGGATATGCAAGAAATGGTGACACCTCAAAAGCCAAAAGGCAAGGTGATCATCACTAGGAAAATGACATCTCAGCCCCCTACCAAGAAAGTCACAGGAAGTCCATCAAAGAAGAGGAAATTGACTGAAATTAAAAAGCATCCAACACAAGCAAAGCTAAGGAGAAAACTTATTGTAGCATAAGAGGAGGAGGAAGATGATGAGGAGACTGAGTCTGATGAACCCAACAAACTTCAAATAGTGAAGAGACTCCCTCCAATGACTATGGATCAGGTATTAGAAAAATGAAGGGATTCAAAAAGTGTTATGGAATTCAAAGATATTCATTACAATTCTTTGAATAATGATGATCAAGTTAAGCTCGAGGGAGCTATGATTGACATGATGATCAAGTTCAGGCACACACCCCTAGAATTGGGAACTAGATTTCCAACGGGATTATATAAAAGCGTAGATGAAAAGTGGAAGTGGGCACTGTCCACTGAGAAATAAATAAGAGAGACAACACTGGCACAAGCTATGATAGATTTGGGGAAGACTTGTATGTCTATAGACCTTAAAGATTTTGTAAAGAATTTTATGCCAAGAGACATGGAATATAAGGTTTTGAAAAATAAAGCTCATGAAGTTGAGCAAGATAGCATTTAGATATGGAAAGAAGCATTTGGGTTTCTTACTCCATCTATGGAAGTGAGGGAAGGTCGAGATGCAATAGAATTTGAACATGGCTACAAGAAAGAAGTGGCCAAGTTGACTGAGGAGATTCAACAACTAGTCAGTCATTATGAATTAAAAGAGAATGTCACAATAGAAGATGATACTAATATGCCTCCACCAAATCCAAAAATACTGATAGAAGAGGAAATTCAAGGCTTAATGAAAGATTCAAACAAACTCTGTACTAACCCAATTTTATTATAGATTATAGAATATCAAAAGCTTGAAAGTGAGAAGACTAGTGATATTGATGTGACAATAGTTATAGAGGATACAAGTGCCAAGAAAGTTGGTAAGACATTAACTGTATATACAACATTAATTTGTATGCCTATTTTGCAAATGCAAGCAAATTTTGAAAAAGACTCGTGTACTGAATTCCAAGGTAGAAGAAGTAACATAGAAAGAGTAAGAGACTACTCAAGCTTTTATTCAATTGTTGAGTGAAAAGGTTGCAGAAAATACAATTGTGACACCTATGCAATAGGTGATCCCTACTCTAGTGCAGGAGCCAGGATTGAAGTGAAAAGGGGAAATAATTGTAATTATGACTACCAAGTGATACACCTTCATGATCTGAAGATGTGATACTTTAGGTGAGGATGATTAGTCAATGAGCCTTGATGAGGTAATCACGCTACCTATTTATGATTTGAACAATCTTATACTAGAGCAAATGCAAGAGCTACAAACCTTGTTGATTCGTAAGGCAAAATAAGAACAACTGAGAAGAGAGCAGAAGAGAAGGTAGGTATTACATAATTTTAAAGATATTTTTGTAGATGCATTTGAAATCAGAGATTTGAACAATCAACATACAATTTTGGATCAACTAATATATTTAGTTGATAAGATTCAAATGACGGACATATAGACTAATGAAAAATTATTTAAATGGTACGGAAGAAGAATGGAACATAAAGTGCTAGAGAAAATCTCATGGGAAATTGTATATAGAAAAGTTAAGCTTTCTACATCAGTCACACTACTGGAATTTTTTTTGAAAACTATTAATTCATTGTATTTGAAATTGTGTGATATTTATTTCTTTACAGTAGATACTAAACGTTCATTAGAGCTGCTACATGCAAACATAAGAGAAAGTGTTATTACATTGGGCAAGAACACAAGTTCAAGCTCATCCTCATTTAATGAATTGACATTTAGTCAAAAGAGGCTAGCTGAGCTCATGCCTAAAGACACAGAGATCATGCATAAGTTGATGTTGATTCAACTACAGTTATTGCCACATATAGAGATTATTCAAAAGTTGGTCTCTTTTGCCAAAGATATTTTGAAGAAAGATACACAATTTTCACATATAGAAGGATTCATTGATCTAGCTGCTAAGCTCAAACTTAAGTTTCAAATTTTGGATCAAGTTAAGGAGAGATGGAATAAAGGCTATGCCAATATTATGGCAAGTCATCAATAATTATTTGATAAGTATTAATTAGCCCCAGTTTCTTTAAGTTTCGTCAGTGACAAAAACAAGGGGGATAGAATAATAAAAGAATTTAAAAAGGGGATATAAGGGAATAAGACAAGGAGAAGCAATGTGTAGATCAAAGATCAGATGTCGAATATCAAATTTCACAGGGTCAAACTATGGTCTCAGGGGGAGTACTCATTTTTGAAAGAAATGGTTATTCATGACAAAGTGTTTTTGCCACTAATTTCAAAGGGGGAGATTGTTGATCTCTAAACCTATGTTGTCGATTAGAGTCCAAACACTTAGTCATTTACTAAGAAAGATTACATAGTCATCCCTGCAACCTAGTTGTCTAGTAAAGGCTAAGCATACAAAGCTTATACTGAGCAAGATAGCGATTGTCAAGTATTCAGTAGCAACCAAGCGCATGTACGCATAGAGCAATATAGTTGAGACTGAGCACGTTCACAAGTTATTGATTGTCAAGAAAGAAAGTATATAGAATATAAGTGACAACATGAAGAAGCCTACATGACTGAGCGTCAGAGCATTCAAGTGTCGAATAGTTCAGTTTTGACATATAAGTTTGTAATGGCACAAACACATATGCAAACCATTTTGGCTAACTTTTATATGACATTTAATATTTATAGATTCGACTAAGAAGATGATTACATGTCATTTTAGAAGGTAATGATATAAATCAGAAGATGAACATTTGAATTATGTGAGACTTAAGCTAATCACACATAAGTAGAAAGAAATCATTTGGCATTCTACTAACACAGCCATATTACATACATTCTTAATACTTTGACCATAACCTTCAATTAAGATCCAATATCCATATCTTTCAACTAAGATCTAATATCAACAAGAACTAGATGTGATATATCCTTTGTTTATTCATTTTCAAGACAATGTGAGTCAAACAATGTTACATCTATAGAATTTATAATTTTATCTATGTAATATAATTGTGCTCAATCCAAGCATAAGCATCCCAATACATGATTAAAATTCATCATTACATATCAAATACATCAAGCATGTCATACATCAAGAGTACACACAAAAAGAAAGACCATTAAGGTCAATCATGAAATGCAATATATAGGTGCCATCAGACAAATGCTTATTTGAAGATACTTGTCTCATAAGCCCTCAAAAAATCGTTCATCTATTATATTGAGACAAGAGTGTGTCCCAATCGCTTTTTTGCCTAACCAAAAAGCCTTACATTTCCTTAGGATTCTACCAAATTGCAAAATCCCAACCCTACAATGCCTAAAAACTTAGAAAAAGATAAAAAGACAAGGGTATTTGGTGCAATCGTGAAACTAAAATTACTTTCCACATATGTATAAGTATAACTAATTATGAATCTAGAAGGAAGATGGAATGTGTAGGCAACATATTTAAGAAAACATATGCAAACAACTTTGGTGAAAGGATTTTAATACTAGATTTCTACTAGCGGGCAGAGTGAAAAAGAAAACATCACTTCTACTCTTCCTTGTTTTGTCCACATTGGAAGGTAATGTTCCCAATGCTCGTATATAGTAAGTAGAAGGATTTAATTCATGCATATCATTTATTATATTTTCATGAAATAATGTATTAAATAGAGATGTGAAAAATCACACAACAAGTCAACTAGACAAAGGATCACCTTTCATCATGAACAATCCCATACATCGTAAGAAAATACATAATTTGAGGCATCTAATTAAATAAGACAAAATACATAAGAAGAAGGGGTTTTGATCATTCTATTAAGAACACCAATAGTGCATCATTATGAAATAATTCTAATCTATTTTCATGAAGAGGTGTCGACCTACTTATCGAATATTCATGAAATACTCCTCATAGCATCAAAGCTTACATCATGCATATTGATCAATAAAAATTGTTTCATGCAATGAAATGCATAACTATTATTCACAATCATATTCATGTTAATTTAGTTGATCATTTCATAATTAATAAAACATATTTCAAGAAAAATATAGATGCAAGATTAAGAATCTATTTTCTTTGCAATCTACCCCTTGTACATTCTATTAGTGTTTTACATTGAACCTAATAGACGACGTTACTTCATGTCATGAGACTACTACTTGTATCATCTTAAATTGGAAGCACTTCAGTTTAATGATAGTTTAGCACCTATTTAATGTAATTTAATAATAAATGTGTATTTAAGATACACTTGCATATCTCCTTTTATTTCTCCTAGATGAAATCTAGGTAGGATCTAATGGGTCCTCCTTGGTATTCCTATTCCATCACACAAAGCTTGCGGTAGGACCTAACCACTTGGTTTCCTCCTCTTTCATCTTCTAATCACCAAAATATATTTTCCACACCAAAACACGATTTTTTTAAGACCTACACTTGATTTCTTGAAACTAGTGCTTGTTTTGGGACCCTAAGGGATTCTCTGGGCTTTCTAGGCCTAGAATTTAGGGACATAGTGCGTCATTGATGACACAGTGCATCATCCATGATGTAATGCACCCTTGGTCTGAGACCCATTTTGGGTCCCCTTCTTGCTCGTTGTGTTAGGTTATTCTGAGGCATCATTTTGATTTCTTGATCGACCAGCGAGAGAAAGTTTATTCTAAATCCTTTATTATCACCCTCAATTGCTTCATTTGACATCAAGTAACCAATGAATCAAGATCAAGAAAATGTCCACACATACTTCATGTAGACAAGCTATTTTGGAGATCCCAATTCGACATAAGAGAAATTGCAAGGTGGAAGCAAAGAGGCTTGGAAACACCCTTTGAAGCAAGAGAGTTCTTCACTTTATCATTATATATATCATTCAAGCATCCAATATTCAATCACAAAGTAACAAATACAGGTTATGAGTATAGATCAGATTACTTTATCCTTGGGGGCTTGGTATGCTTTCCTGGTTATCCTCAAATCTATGCATTATCACTTCATCATTTATATCAATCTTCATGTTAAGGTTTGAATTTAGGAATTTAAATCTTGACATTATACACTTTCAAAGTTCATACACAAGCATCACACATTTTACTGTTGATTCAATAACTATTAGTGGAGGTGGAAATCACCAAAAAAGGGGTTGACTAAGGCAAACCCCTACACAGCCACCCAAAACACCCATTTTCAGATATCAACAGATAGAATAGAGTGTAGATCTAAATACCCTTTTCACAGAACTTCAAGGATCCAAAATCAATTTTACAATCAAACACACAAGGTCAGGGACATAGTGCGGCCTTAACCCTTGGAAAGTGGGCCCTAACCTTGTAGGTCAACCTTAATTGAGAGCCAACTAATTTATGGGTTTCATAGATCCCATAGTTTCATGTATAGAACCAAGTCTATTCACTTATTGGAGCAACATAGCGGGCATAAATTCAAATCCAACAATTTGTTGTATTTTGAGGTAAGTGCTTTATTTTCTTTTGCCAATTAAGTAATTTATATTTCATACATATTGTTTAATCTTTTTTCCTAGACTTAGAAGCAATGTATAGCGCTTACTAGGATCTCCAAGAATTAATTTTTCTTTCATCTATCTCCATATCCATTAGATTTTGGCTTGCATTAGTGCTCCTCTATCACTTGGATTGCATTAACCTACTAGGATATAATAACCTTAGGGGTTAGTTAGAAATGATCCTTCTCCTTGACCCCATCCTCTTAAGGTGTTGGGTTATTTGATGTATTGAGACCTATTTCCTTATTTCACATTTCATCCTACACTAGAACACACACCCTAGCCACCTTAAAATCATAAGAAATCTCAAAACCAAAGTTCACAAATTTTAATATAAAACCCCAAAAATTGTGCAAAACCAATGGAAATAAATGTGAACAAAAATCACATTGATAGAAAACTAGAAAACTTAGTGGTTAGATGGTTAAAAGAAAACTTAAAAACTTCACGTTAGCCCTTCATCGGTCAAGATCATCAAGTTGAAAATAACATAACAACATGAAAATCAGAACACATATACAAGGTGATCAACACTAGCCACACAAAGGGAGTAGAAGCTACATGACACCTTGCATCCAAGGTGCACTAAAGAACATGACCATACACCCAAAAACATATCTCAAAGATTTCATCACTATGTATTAACACTCATCTTTGGTTCATGCACATAAACATGATAATTCTATCCTTTTGTTTTTGCAATCTCATGCATCCCTAAATGCAACATGTAATTATTTTTACTATATTCCATGAAAATTGTCTTTTCATACATGATATGATATGTTCTTTTACCAAGACTCTCATGAAGATCTAATACTAAAACCATTGCATCACACATGCAAAATCCACCACTTGCACAATATAATACATATTTTCATCGTTATCACAAGCCGAATCTTACTTTATGGCAAGCACTCATATCCTTGGTGTAAAAGTCAATCCTCAATAATTACATAAGTAAACCATAGAAATTTACTTTCTTCTTTCTTCACACAAAAAAGTTAGGCATTAAACTATAATACTCAGACAATATATTTCATAGTTTCAATTTTGAGAAAACATACTTACACCAATTTGAGGTACACACCACAATCATATTACGCATTTGGTAGCTTCCTTGCACAATCCATTCTGCAATCACCATGTTACACTCGATTGATCTAGAAGTTTCACAAGCTTTGTATAGTGTCTCCCTCAAGCTTCCAACATTTTTCCTTTCTTATTCTTGCGTTATTCCATCTTCCCCTATTGACAGGTTTTACATTGTATAATTTTATTTTATTTAATCAAAGGGGATGTCTCCTCTACCCGCCCAACAATCCATTTTGGGGCTAGTGAGGCAAAACTAGTCTCCCTTGGGGCACAAACACACGTTCGTAGTACACACACACCATTAAACCCTGACACTGTCTTGAACCCAAGACCATGGGGGTAACCCATGACCTCAGACTCAACCACTACACCAAACGGGTTGGACTAGTCACCCCTTACATGCCATAATTATCAAATATAAAATGTGAGTTAACTAGAATTTGTCTCCATTTTGTTTCTTGCATTAAAAACCTACTCTCAATTCATAACCATTTTGATTACTTCCAATGACAAATTTGTGTTCTATTGAAATTTAAGATTAAAATAATAAAATAATTAATAATTATACAACAAGATCTACCAAATTACTGGAAAAATCTGTACCACAAAATCAATTACTGAAAGAAGTATAGAAATAGTTTAAGGATGTGAACCATTAGTCCCTTAATAATCTCGTAAACGTGGTTAATTCATTCTTTCCGTATGGAAGTAAAAATTGAAAAAATTCCATTACAAGTCGCGTAAATAGAAAAAGTTGAACCCTCACATAGAACGGAACCCCACCTGATTCAAATGCCAATATCTATGGAGGGAACCGCCCCGACCACGACAGGCATGATCCCGCGCACCATAAAGTTCTCTTGCTCTTACTTTTCCTTTTTCAAATACGTACTATGGCAGGGTGCTGTACAATTGCACTGTTAAGAAAAGCTTTTGAAGATTCTAACTGCATTGTAGACAATGGCGAAGCTGCTTTGAAGATGCAGACTGAACGCAAATTGAAAAGTTGGAGAAAGCCTCCTTTTAATCATCAAGCCATGTTAGAATTCTGCATTTCCCTTTTCAGTCTCGCTGAGAAAAATATAGAGCAAGACTGGACCGTCGCAACATTTGAAGCCATTAAAACCACTAGCCCTGCACGAAACCCTAAGCTGAGATTAAATGGCTGAATTCAAAACCTACGTGCCTCCAACAGAGAAAATTTCACTGGAGAATAAGAGATATCACGTGTTTCTCAGTTTCCGCGGCAAGGACACAAGGGGAAATCTGGTGGCTTACCTGTTCGAATTGCTCAGTGGTGCAGGCCTTCATGTTTTTATGGACAGTAAGCGAATACGCAAGGGAGAGATCGTTTTTTCGCAATTGGAGCAGGCTATCGAGGAAGCGGTAATTCGGATTCCTATTTTTTCCCCAAACTATGCCGAATCCCGATGGTGCCTCTGGGAGGCTACACACATGTTAAAATCCAAAGGGTTGGTCATTCCTTTGTTTTACGGTGTGGAGCCCGCAGATGTCAAATATGCGGAGAGTCGTCCAATTTATGGGGAGGCTTTCAAGGCTCACAGAAGCAAGGGCAGAGAGGAAGAGAAAACTATTAATGAGTGGAAATGTGCTCTGTTTCAGGTCGGATCTCGTTCGGGATGGACTACACAGGCATCGAACCCGTGAGACTTTTCTTTCTCTTCTTTTCAATTGTATTTCTTATGCTTCGCTAGAGTTTTGATTTTGGAGGACTTGAAGGGAGGAATGAAATCAAATTCAGTCCGGGTGGGATTTTTGCTCTCTTCTCTTCTTTTATGTTTCTTAAGATTTTTTTGAGGGTTTGGAGGCAGGAACGAAATCAAATTTATTCGGACTGTAGTGCTCTCTTCTCTACTTTTATGTTTCTAAGACTTTTTTTGACTTTTAAGGGTTTCGAGGCAGGAATGAAA
The DNA here is from genome assembly GCA_028749045.1 of Cupressus sempervirens. Classification (NCBI taxonomy): domain Eukaryota; kingdom Viridiplantae; phylum Streptophyta; class Pinopsida; order Cupressales; family Cupressaceae; genus Cupressus; species Cupressus sempervirens. Next base: position 101,076,349 of record CM053786.1, read on the forward strand.
TCAAATTTATTCGGAGTGTAGTGTCGGATGTTTTTAAAACATTGAAAATTGCTCAACCGGGCGTGCCAAGATTTCCCGTGGGACTGAAAGAGTGTATGGACGGCGTCATTAAGTTGTTGAAGATGAATGACAATGAGGAGATAATCACAGTTGGGATATGGGGCGCGCATGGCGTCGGAAAATCCACCCTGGCTAGGGCAGTTTACAACGGCATATGCGAGACTTTCGAACATTTTAGCTTTTTGTCTGATGTCGCGGGCAACCGGCTGCGTAAATTGCAGAAACAGCTACTGAGAGATATGCTGAAAATAAATCCTGACGAATGTAAGATAAACGATGAGTATCATGGTAAAGCTAGACTGGAAGAGCATTTGCAGAATATCTGTGCCCTTGTAGTTTTGGATAATATTGATAATAGGAAGCAGATTGAAATGCTGGGCGTAGAGTGGCTTGGTAAAGGCAGCAGGGTCATTGTTACTACCCGCGATAAGAGTATCTTAAGCTTTGGTGAAATTGAAGGACGCGGAGCTGATGATCAAATCTATGCTCTGCCGGAACTCAGAAAAGAGGAATCTCTCCAATTGTTCAGCTGGCACGCCTTTCTCCAACCATATCCGGCTAAAAAGTACAAAATTTTATCCCAAGGAATTGTGGACGCTTGTGGCGGCCTCCCGTCATCTTTGGAAGCTCTTGGGCGGTTTCTGTGCGGGAGAAAAGATTTCAGGTGTTGGAATGAGGTTCTGGAACAGCTTCAAAGTGCCACATTTGATGAAATATACAGGCCTCTCAAAGTCATATACCAGGATCTTAACGCAAAGGAAAAGCAAATACTACTGGACATTGCCTGTTTTTTAATGGGGCAAGATCAGGAAGCTGCTATTAGTTTTTGGGAAGATGTAAAGCTGAATCCCCATATTAATTTGAACAATCTGGTTCTGAAGTCACTTGTCAAAATAGATTATAAACAGGAGGCAGTAATTTCAATGCATGATCATCTCAGGGATTTGGGTCGAGCAATTGTACTGGACGAATCTTGGGATCCGTCCAAACGCAGCCGCCTATGGAAGCATAAAGAAGCTTCCCAAGTTCTCCTTGAACTGCCGGTAAAAGATTTACATCTGAATCCTGATCCTTTAGAATTCTTACAAAACGAAAAAATGCTGTGCTCATTCATTGTTCAAATTGATATGCTTGAACACAAATTGTTTGTTTGTGTATTCTGATCAGGGCTACGAAAGCATCCGGAGTATTTCCTCGGGCGTAGAGATGAGTCTTGCCGTCTTGAAAGCCGAAAATATAGTGTCAACGAAAAAACTGCAACTGCTTTGGCTGGATGACAACACTGTAGAAGGAGATCTGCAACCTTTGTCTTCGAATTTGAGGCGGCTTCGATGGAATTCATGTCCGTTGAGTTCTTTGCCTCCCGAATGGAACATGGAACATCTGGTTATACTTGATCTCAGCAGCAGCAGCAGGGAAATTCCATCTCGGATAAAACAGATCTGGAAAGAAGAATCAGAATACAAGGTAAATTCCCATTTTTCCATAAATTGCTTCCCAAATGTCATGTTATGGATGCTCGGTTATATTTATGTAAGTTCTATATAATATTTCCCTAATTTTTTTCCTTATTGCAGCACTACCCCAAAAATCTAAAAATTCTTCTGCTGAGGCAATGTACCCTCCTTGAAACATTGCCCGATCTCTCAAAATTTTCTCTTCTTTTGAGAATCGATTTAGAGGACTGTTCAGAATTGAGAAAGATACCGAAATCCATTGGTCTTCTCCTGCAACTAAAATGGCTGAACTTGTGTAGATGCAGAGATTTAGGAGGACTTCCAGAGAGCATTGGTAATCTATCTTCACTGGAAAAGCTTTATCTGAATGGTTGTTCCTTCATTAGAACGTTGCCAAGAACGTTGGGGGATCTCAGAGCCCTAAAGGAATTAGACCTAGGCGGTCTAGTACTGATAGAGGAACTGCCCCCTTTTCAAACAGGCTGCTGTCTACAGAAGCTCATTCTAAGCGGCTGTCAAAATTTAAGAAATCTGCCTGCGTCAATTGGTAACCTCAATCACCTCAGCTACCTAGAAATGAATGAATGCAGAGCTATTCTTTATTTGCCAGAAGAATTCGGGAATCTTACAAGCCTGCAGGAATTGTTTCTGAACGAGTTTTACCGTCTGGAAAAGCTTCCTGAAACTTTTGGGAACCTTAGGAATCTTGTAACTCTTGAACTAAGGAAAGCTCATTGCCTGACTAAACTCCCAGAGAATTTCTTCAAACTGGACTCATTAGTGCACTTTGATGCAAGCTTTTCTCATCTGGATTGTCTTCCCGCAAGAATGGGTGATCTCTCTTCCTTGGAGATTCTCAAATTGCAAGGTACTTTCTTTGAGGGATTGCCCGACTCTGTTAACCAGCTGAAAAAGCTCAAAACCCTAATCCTCGATGAATGTAACATGTTATACGAATTGCCAGCACTTCCTCAAGCACTTGTCAAGTTTCAAGCCCGGGATTGTAAAGAAATAAGGAGGGTCGACCAATTGTCGGATTTGAGCAACCTTACAGTGATGGATTTGAGGAACTGCCAATACCTAGAGAGACTGCCTGCCTTAACCTGTATGGAATCAGTAGCAAAGATTGACATACGTGGGTGCATAAGCATCAGAAACCTTGCAGACTTGCCCTTAGGAAGGCTGAGAAGTTTGCAAACATTATACTTGGACAGGTCTGATAGCAGTGGCTTAAATCTGAGACAGGTTGTAGAGGTACGCACTTGTCTATTAAATGAGCGTTAGGCTACTTTATGTTATAAAAATTGAACTATTGATTTCCCCGCTGACTACTGTGCACTTGGTATTGCAGGAAATCCCATTATTTCGTAGGTCAAATGCACTAGCAGGGGAGAATTGCCCATTAGAATCGAATTGCTTCAAAGATGTAGTCTCGTTTCCTGTGGAAAGGAATCCCAGATGTGAAGGGGTGCTGCTATTTTTCGAGCTGGAATTTAATGCCAAGGGAATTAAAAATGCCCGCATGGAAATAGTCTTTGTGATAGACGAGGAAGAGACCATACATGGTCTCACAGTGGATACGGAAGGGGAGGAGCAATTCATCTTGACTTTTAGAGCAACCCACGAAGTGGTGGTGGCTTTGGAGAAGGCTCGGAGTCTGTGCATCCGAGCAAAAGGTGAAGGAATCTGTATCAGACTCGTGGAGATACGTGTAAGCACTAAATTTCAAGAGCCAATTTCCGAAGAAAACAGAGGAGCAGTTCATGCCTTGAGCGAAGGGGAAAGGTATGTTCGCGTCTGTGCATCCTTTTTTATTAGTGATTGTTTGTTATTTTCCTCTGAAGGTATTTTCGTCTACATGTTTTAGACTGAGATATTATTATTAATCAATATATACTGTTACAAATCAATTATGAAATGAAAAGGAAGTCTTCGATGTCAAACAGTCAAGGGGATTTATAGATATAGTACCTTGGTGTACAACTTTAATTGACAATAGATAAGCCCATGGGAATATATAATTGACAATATGAATGAATGAAAGTCTTAATAATGTTTGCTTTATTCACTAACATTTGCATCTTTGATGGGTGCAAGGATAATGCTGATAGAGAAAATATATTTCAATGAATTATATTGAGACAAATTAATGGATCTGTATCCCTCTCTATTTCTATATTCACATGTCTCTTTTTTACTTATAATTTTTCTATATACATCCATATCCCTATTTTTACGAACTCCTTATGTCTATCTTTTCCATCTCTTTACCTTTAGCCTCTTTACATCTATACTCTATTTCCTCTATTTATCTTTGATCTATCTATCTATCACCTATATTTTTTATCATTCCATCTCTTCATCTCCCCATCTTCTCTCCTCTTCCCCACTTTTATATTTGATTTTGATCCACCTATCTACACTCTCTTTTTCACCCTCCCTATTGTTATCTCTATTAATCATTTCACGTTTATATCTCCCTCCAATCTTTCTCTTATTCATTTTACTCACTATCCCCCCTCTCCATACTTCTCCCTCTTCCTCTAGCTATCATTTTCTATATGAAACTAACAACTTGTGAATGCCAATAATTACCTCTTTATTTTACAATTGTCAATGTTTTCTTTTGTAGTGTGATCCCTTAAGGTTTGTGTATAGTAATATTACATGACATGAGGAGGGGGAGTCATCCTTAGCTTCTTAGTATTATAAGAACTACTTGTACACTTTGTGGATCTTGTTGGTTTCATGGTCTCCCATGGTAATTTCCAAAATGTGCTGTAACATACATTGGAACATATGATGGCTTATAAAATAGTTGATAAACAATATCAATAATCTCACTAAGAGCTCCATTAATGAGTCTTGTCACTATCCATATGTTCATTGTATGCGTAATGTGTTTTCCTTTGTAAAGGAGTACATATTTTTCTCTAATTATTTATCATTCATAATATACTTCTTTCTAATATCCTCCTTGTTCTTCTTTCATTTCTTTTCTTTTCTTCACTCCTCTTTCTCCACTTTTTTTTGTGATTATTTTCCTTCTCATTATTCTTGTTCTTCTCCTTCTCCCATTTCTCTTTCCTCCTCTTCTTTTATGTTCTTTCTTTTTCTTTGCATTTATCTTTGACCTCTTATCCACCCCTTCCTCCTTCCCCTTTAATCTTTCCTCAACTTTCTTTATGTTTCTTTCTTTTTTCTTTACATTATACTTTGACCTATTAGCTATCACCTACTCCTTTATCCCCTTTAAAATTCCTCCTCTTCTTTTGTATTCTTTATTTTTCTTTACAATATGCTTTGACATCTAACAACAAAAATATTTTGGTCACATTTGTATTCTCTTATATTCTCTATTTGATAAGTCAAATATAATTTTTAAAATAATTTTTTCTACATTTAGTAATTTTTTTCTAAATGATGATAAATTCTTTTAATTTTTAAGAAATTCAATCTATCAAATTCCAAATGCATCACAATGTACAATATTAGTAAACTAATTTTTTAGGAAGTCACTCTCACAACAATTTTATAGCTTTTATTTTCAAATAGCTCAAGATAAATCAATACAGTTTTGAACCAATTGGGTTTCTATTTCATATTAAATTTTAGATAATTTCTAGATAAATCGACTTTACAAAAATCTTTCAATATTATGTTTCAACATTACTATTTGTATTTTCTACTTGTGATATTTTTGACCTATATTTCATAATTTATCTACATTTCAATTACCCAAGTTCGAACCGCCCGTAGACCTAAATCAAAATAATGATTTACAAAAGATGATTCAATGCTTCTACAACGATCAAAGATATTTGAGAATTTCTAAATTTGTCACAGTTATTTCAAAAAATCTATTCCTAATGATGCTTGTGGGGCATCCCAAGTTGTAGTATATCAGAACTGTGAGGTCCTTGTAGCTCCTGTGACAGAGGCTCTGTTGATGTCTCGACCCTTTAAGCGGGCTTCTTCTACTCCCCCTCTAAGGAGTGGGCGCAAAACAGACCAAGAGAAGATTAAACTCACAGGAGATATATTGATTGAGTCTGGTTCAGTGAAACCTTTGGATTCTCATTTTCCCAATTCTACCCAATGATGATTATTCTCTCATGGAATGTAAGGGGGTTGAATAGCATCCCTAGACAAAAGGCTATTCATAACTTGGTGGTTGATCATAGTCCTGATGTTTTTTGTATCCAAGAGACTAAGCTCTCTGTGGAGTCTATGGTCCAACATGCCTCTAGTATTTGGTCTCGTGGCCAATGCCAGTGTGTTGGGGCAACAGGCAGTGCGGGTGGTTTAGCTATATTTTGGGATCCTCAAAAAATTTCTCCTCTTGGCTGGATGTCTTCTTGCTCAGCTCTCTCTATGGTAGCTTCTGCTCTAGACTCAGGAGAGGTTATCATGGTTACTAATGTGTATGCACCTGTTGATCTTGTGGGAAAGGAGGAACTTTGGGAACATATTCAATATGTTAGAAATTGTCATCCTTATCATCCTTGGGTGTTAGCAGGGGACTTCAATTCAGTTTTAAGTCTGGAGGAGAAGCATGGTGGTTTGGCTAGATTGGGGCCTTCTTCTGCTCTTCTTCGGCAACACATATCTCTTTTGCATCTCTCTGATGTTAAGCCTTCTAATGGTCTCTATACCTGGAATAATCGCAGGACTGGTGTTGCTGCTATCTCAGAACGTCTGGATAGATTTCTTGTTTCTTGCTTTTGGGTTAGTGGCACCCTTACTATCTCTTCAGAAATCTTTGATTGGAGGGGTTCAGATCATTGGCCAATCAAATTTTCCGCTATAGGGGCTTATGTTCCGAAGCATCCTCCTTTTAAGTTCCAGTTGATGTGGCTTCGTGACTCCTCTCTTCATGATTTTGTTTTTTGTTGGTGGAAAGATGGTGCTCCTGCATATGGTACTGCAATGTTCTCATTTTCTAAAAGGCTTCAATATGTTAAAAGGCAGCTCAAGATATGGAATAGGGAATGCTTTGGGAACCTTCACTTTATGAAGAGGCTTGCTCAAGAAGATCTTGATGTCATCACAAGGGAGATTAGAGATCGAGGTTTCTCAGAGGATCTTGGCAAGGTTGAATCCCTTGCTTCTAGAGCTCTAGAAGAATGAGAACTTCGAGAGGAAATTTTTTGGAAGCAAAAGGCTAGAGTTGATTGGCTCCAGGAAGGTGATCGAAACATTGCCTTTTTCCATAAAACAGTGCAATCTCGCCGGAATCAGAGCACTATCTCTTCTTTGGTTAATTCTCAAGGTATCCAACTGAATTCCTTGCCAGCTTTGTTCCAGGAGGCTATTTGGTACTTCTCTACCCTCTTCTCTGAGGACTCTCCTCCTGCTGATAATGAAGAAAATCTTATTTTGTTCTGTATTCCTTCCCTTATCACTCAGGAAATGAATGATTATCTCATGCGTCCTATCTCTTTGGAAGAGCTGGAGGAGGTGGTCTTTGGCATGCCTAAGGGGAAGGCTCCTGGTCCTGATGGCTTTCCAGTTGAATTCTTTCAGGAATTTTGGGACATCATTAATCATGATTTGTTGGAGGTGGTTAAAGAATCCTATGCTAGCAAGCAGATGCTTCGAGCTTTAAACTCTACATTCTTGACTCTTATTCCTAAGAGAGAGGGTGCTAATCAATTGGAGTTTTTTAGACCAATTGCCTTATGTAATGTGGTTTACAAAGTTATTACTAAGTTGATTGCTGAGAGACTGAAAAGGTGGCTTCCCATTATTATCTCAAAAGAACAAGGTGGTTTTGTTGCTGGCAGACAAATTTTGGATGGGGTGGTTATTGCTACTGAAGCTATTCACTCTATGGCTACTTCAAGGGAGAGAGCCATGTTTGTTAAGCTGGATATGGCTAAGGCCTACGATAGAGTTAAATGGAGCTTCCTAAGGAGTATTCTTCTTTCTTTTGGATTTAGCTCTGACTGGGTGAGGTGGATTATGAGTTGTGTTACTTTTGCCTCTTTTTCTGTTCTTATTAATGGTCAACCTTCTCAACTGTTTGGTGCTTCTAGAGGCCTCTGCCAGGGTGACCCTCTCTCCCCATATCTATTCATCATCATGGCTGAAGGCTTGGGCAGATTCATTAAGCATCAAGTGTCCCAGAATTCTTTTCAAGGCTGGCGATGGGTTAATGGCTTACCTTCTCTTTCCCATCTTCAATTTGTTGATGATTCTGCTCTTGCCGGTCTTGCTAGGATCAAGGAAGCTGAAGCCTTTCGACATGCTTTGGATGTTTATTTGGCAGCTTCAGGCCAGAAAGTTAATGAGCACAAATCTTCCATTTACTTTTTTAACACTCTTGATTCTATTCAACACAGGATTGTTGGTATCCTACAGTTTCAGATAGGATCACTTCCTTTGACTTATCTTGGCATTCCTATTGCTGTTTCCAGGCAGCCACGTCTCTTTTGGCAAAATTTGATTACCAAGCTTCAGGATAAGGTAAATCATTGGACTCATAGATGGCTTTCTACTGCTGCTCGGGTTACTCTTCTTCAAGCTGTTATCCAAGCTCTTCCTACTTATAGAAGCATGGTTCATGCTGCACCTATTTACTTTCTCAAGGAGTTTGATGCTCTTTCTCGACAATTCCTTTGGAGTGGTAATTTGCGTAGTACTAAATGGAGCTTGGTTAATTGGGCAACTGTTTGTAGGCCTAAAAAGGAGGGTGGTCTTGGTCTTCGATCTGCTCTATTGAGTAGTCAAGCTTTGGCTGCTAAACTTTATTGGCGATGGTGCTCTGGACAACATCAACTTTGGGCTCGTATTATCACTCATAAATATTTTCATGGTGCTGATCCTTGCTCTGTTTCTGCACTTCCTCTTGAAGGTCGTGGCTCAATGGTTTGGCATACTTTGAAGACAGGTGCGATGTTGGTGAAGAGGGGTCTGTTCTGGATATGTAAAGGAGGTTCTCAGGCTTTGTTTTGGTCTGATGCTTGGGATGGATTCCCTTCCATTTTATCCATATACCCTCATCTTCAGCCTCTTTGTGACTCTTTTCTTGCCGCTGGATGGGATAAAGTGGCTCATTACAAGAGTCTTTATCAATTGGGACCTGTTGTTGGTTACAGATGGAAGCATTCTTCTGATTGGCCTCCTGGAGGTATAGACATGGATCGTTAGGAGCTTTCTCAAATTCTAGCCTCTAGAGAGTGTTCTTCTTTGCTTGGTCCAGATGTTTTGGCTTGGGGCGGTACCTTGTCTGGTAAATATCATGTCTCTGCTGGGTATCAGGAGATAACTAGACAATTATTTGGGGATGCTGAGGTCCCTTGGTGGAAGCAAGTTTGGAATAAAGTTTCTTGGTCCAAGTGCAATTTTTTCATGTGGCTAGTGGCTCACAACCGTTGTCTTACTTGGGATAATCTTTGTAAACGTGGCTTTCAGGGCCCCTCTTATTGTGTTTTGTGTGGTAATGGAGAGGAGTCTGTCTCCCATCTGTTCTTCCATTGCTCCTATTCTACTCAGATATGACACCTTTGGTGGAGCGCTTGGGGTTGCTCTTGTCGGCATGCTTCCTCTTTGCCTGAGTTCTGGGCCCGCTTGGGTAGTGCTCCCTCCAAGTCTTCTTCTCTCCATGCTACTTGGATTGCTGGCCCATCTTTCATGCTTTGGCATATCTGGTTGGAGAGGAATCGTCGCATATTCCAAGATGTTCGGCTTGGTGTTTTGCATCTTTGGTGGAAAATATCACATTCTCTTTAGGAAACTATTCTTGTGAAGTGTGAGCTTGATGGGGGTATGGATCCGGTTGATCTTGCTATCTGTAATCGCCTCAATTTTCATCTGCAGGATGGGGTTGCAGCTCATAGGTTTCCTTCTATGTCCAGGCAGCTTCACCATCAAAGGAAGGGTCGGGTTAACCGGGATGGGCACTGGACTCCTCCTCCCTGTGGAGTTCTGAAAATTAACACTGATGGCTCTTCCTGTGGGAATCCTGGTCTGGCTGGTATTGGCGGAGTGGCTCGTTGTAGTTCTGGGGATGTTAAATTTTTCTTCTCAGTTCATAAGGGTGATTATACTAACAATCTCATGGAAGCTCATGCTATTTTATATGCTGTGGAACAGTGTTGCTTGTGGGGATGGAGTAAGATTATCTGTGAGTCTGATTCACAGGTGGTGGTGAACATGCTTTCTTCGCAAGAGCTTGAGGATGTTAGTTGGCAGCTGGCCATTGTTGTTAAGCAGATTCTTTTCTTCTCTTCCTCTTTTCAGTTCATTAGGTTCACGTATATTCCTCGTGAATGAAATAGAACTGCTGATTGTTTAGCCAAATGGGCTTCTAGTCATGATCTGGGTTGGAATATTAGGGATAGGAGGCAACTATCCTTTGAGATGGTGCAAGAATTTGATGATCTTGTTGCTCAGGATCGAGCTCCTTGTTGAGCTCTCCTTGTTGTATTCCTTTCTGTCTTAATAAATTTTTACCCCTCTTTTTGTCAAAAAATCTATTCTAAATTTTTAAATCAAGAAGGCTTTAAATACGTTTATCATTTCTTCAGATTATTTGCAATACAATACAATACATTCATTAAATTGAGTGTCCATCCATTACTTTTTTCTTTTAAATTCTTATTACTCAGTCCAAAAATAAAACAAAATAAATGATTGCCATGTTGATAAGAAGCTTTCATGACATATAAAAGCCAATCATAAAACCTTTTTTTCAAAATAATTGAAAACAAAGCCCTAATTAAAAACTACAATACTGGATTGTACAATCATATCTGTATAAAAGGAATATTTAAAACCTAAGAATCAATCCTTAATGTGTGATGTTCAAGAAGGTTAGTCTATGACTTGGGCAACCACCAAGACTTTTGTCCATTCCATCCAAAAGCCCACAATAAGAACCAAGAAATAAAAAAGATTCATTCATTTATATTTAGTAATTGCACAATCATAATGATAATTTCTTGATGTAGAAATGCAAGAAACATATGAAATTTTATTTCTATATTGTGCCTAATAACTAATATTAGTATTGCGTTTAATGCATATCTTGCAAACTGAGAATCTCAAGGAAAAGTTGAAAAATTGAATAGCCATTGACAGAAGACAACACTTTGATGCTCTAGTTAATAGGAGCAGCTGCCAAAAAGCCTCGTTCTAAATCTATCCATATATCATCAACATCTTCCAAGCCAACATAAAACCTAAGCAACCCATCAGTTATTCCCATGGCTTCCATCTCAGAATGGGGGATGGATGATTCAGATGTAGAAACTAGATGGGAAACAATGGTGGTAGTTCCCCCTAGGCTTGGCACAAACTCTACCATCTTGAAGTTTAAAATAGCTCTACTGGCAACATCCAATCCACCTAGCACTTCAATGGACATTATAGCACAATCAGGTGTCCAGTATAACTATACATGCATTGAGCTGCAAAGTATTTGTCTTGCCAATTCAGCGGTTGTTGACAATGCTTGCTCCATCCTTAGCGGAGAATTTCGATGTTTTCCAATTTCAAAAAGTTTGTTGTGCAACTTATATATGTTATACCGAGAGGTTGTACTAATAAAGTTCAATAACCTCACCTCTGCAGAAATAATAGAGCACAATCCCTAAAATAACAAGTTGACACGCAGCCAACACTACTGCTCCCAACTTCCAAGCATCGACGTAGGTGACGCCAATGCACTTTGTTACTAGAGAAGAAAGACCCGGTTGACTGGCTGTAATCAAACACGCCACTTCATTTTTTGTGACCCCCACCCGTAGATTTATCGGCTGTTGTCTTATTTACTGGCATAAGACCACTCGAAAATCCGAACAAATCGGTGATGATCTCCCAAGGAGTGAAGCCTATCGGCTTAAAAATTTATTCCATCTTTTCATTTTTCTACAATTCTCATGCATTCCATTACCAAAACATTAGAACAAAGTCATATAAAAAAAAATATTATAAATCATTAAGTATCATGATAGAAATCTGAAATTTTTAGAATTAAAAATAAATAAATAAATAAATGACATAATAGAATAAATTAAACATCTTTAGATTTTTCATCCCTTATAATTCTTATTGTACTTGCCATAGGCAATTTCAATTAATTTCAACCGATCAAAATACTTTACTTTTTTCAATTCTTAACTAATCATAGTTTTTATAAAGTTTAAATTTAAATTTTAAAAATTTTTCTTCATAAAAATCTTATTGGTTCAAAACAATTTGTGTTATAGGGATGCTTTTTTGGAGGCGTGAGTTGTTTCCTCCACTTTGCATGATTTTCGCCACAATTCCATCATAAATTTAAAATTTGAAAATAGTTTTCTCTTATAAATAATAATAAAGATATATTTAATTTATTATATAAAAAATAGAACTACATAAACATGTTAATAACTACTATTAGATTTCAATATTTTAATGTTTATTTATTAATTATAATGTAAATTTATTTATGTATAACACTATTATCCATTAATTTATGTTTAATAATGTTGTGATTTTTTTAATTTTATTATTAAAATTGAAATTAATGAAGTATTATGAATTTTAAAGAAATTTAATAAAATAATAATAATATGTCTATTATTGAAAAATATGTGTTTGAACTTTTTAAATTATATCTCAACAACAAATCTTTCTTGAAATCGTATTATATAATTTTAATGATTCAATAAAATTTAAAAGTGACACATCCTAGAGTATTTGCATAATATCATACTATTTTAATTATATATTTATAATAATTACACTTTAGAATTTATTAATTATAAATTTTATTTTCACTTGATAAAATTTAAAAGTGATACATACAGTATTTAAGTAATATCATAATATTTTAATTATATATTTTACAATTTATTAATTATAAATTTTCTTTTCACTTACTTTTCAACAATACAATATATTTATATTATTAACTATATTCAACTATAAGACAAGTACATGCCAACATGTAACACTTGTTTAAACCCTTTTTACTTAAAATATTTTAATTTATTTACATACATCTAAAAAATGTTATATAAAAAACATTTCAAAAATTCCTCTTTTCTCTTCTTTTTTGAAAAAAACATTTTAATTCATTTACATATAATTTAAAAAGTATCAAATAAAAAAATTCAAAAAAATATTCTCTTTTTCTTCTTTTTTCTTTTGAAACTCATTTTAATTATGATAAATATATTATCTTAAAAAATTTACCTACTTATTTTTTCTACCATTGACATACATTGCTACATAAACATATTGTGACAAAAATATCATATCAATATATTTACTTACAACCTTGTTTCTACTAGCATCATAATTGACAAAACAATGCTTTCGTTTCTATAACAAAATTTGTAACCTACTTAATCATTGAAACACCATATTTATTCCCCATATTTATTCATTTCACTTTATTTGTTACATTTCAGATCCAACAATATCTTACACATTAACATATCTCTTCATACTACCCTTGCAAAACATAAATATTAATAAAATAATATTATCATACTATTCTGTCCATTTAATTTTCTCAATATTTATCTTAATTCATTTTTAACTTACAATTGTTAAATCGATATATATATATATATATATATATATATATATATATATATATATATATAGTGTCATAATATTTCTAATCAATTTTCTTAATCCTTATCTCTTAAGTGCACTTGTAAACTAAAATAAAATTTAAAATGGTTATCATAATACTCCTGATTAATTTTCTTAATCCTTCTTGTCACTTGAAAATTAGAATAAAAAATGACCTTTAAGAGAACCTATTAATAATAATTAGCACAAACTTAATATAATCCACATGGTTTTATTTAGGGATGGTTGTGCTTGTTTGAGGTGGTGCACCCTCACGCACATGCTAAAAAAATATAAATGGTTTTGCCCTCTAGATAGCGAAATTTTCCCTCTTTTTCAACATTTTTAATTGGAATTTTGTTTTTATGTATGTGAGACAAGAGGAATGCAATTGAAGATTATTCCCCCATAAAATAGCCTATCAACTAAAAATGTTAGATTTAAAAAAAGAAGTGCAAACATGTAGTGTCAATGAAAATATAAAATAAAAATAAAATATTTTGATGAGAAAGATAATTATATTCTATTACCAATAAGCTTATGTGGTTGTGTGTGTGTGTGTGTGTGTGTGTGTGTGTGAGAGAGAGAGAGAGAGAGAGAGAGAGAGAGAGAGAGAGAGAGAGAGAGAGAATACAAGTATATAAAATTAATATTGTTATACAAATTCATGTTGCCATTCTATAGATTGATTGCTTGTCTCACCACTAGCGAAGTCTAATACCCAAACTCATGGGAATTTGCATTATTTTTTCATACTTTACAAACAACTTTCTTTGCTTTTAGTGGTAGCTATCTTCTACTATGTGCTCCCCTTACGCTTAACTCTTCAACTTTCTTCATTTGTTAATATTGACCAATTCCCACTCTTCAATTTATACATTTATTCTATCCTTGCCTAGTTGTTTACTAGTTTGTTATTTTTTTGTCCTCCCATATCTTCACCTTCATAGCCCCTCACCACCCTTATGTCTCACGAGCCTCCCCTTTTTCTAGTCACAGTCCTCCCTTGTCTTTTTTGGGCCACCCTTAAACATCACACACTAAGGCAAAAATTAATCTTGCAAAACAAAGTCAACTTTGACTATTTAACACTTTTAGCCTAGTAATCAAGCCTTATTACGTGATGAGTCTTCTATCCTTATTGTGGTCCATTTCAAGAAAATAAAAAATGCTCTTTTTCACTTTCTTTGATTGGTTGGTCATAGTTTGTTAAGGTTTACTTGGATTTTAGTTTTTGTGAATTTCAAATAGTAAGTTTATGAAAGTCAAACCCAAAAAAATACAATTTACCCTAGTGTTTTCAACCACAAAACTGCACATGATGACTCATAATCTTTAGACATGGGAAATGTTGAGGAAAATCAGAGTTAAATATCTTAGAGAGACAATCATTCCCTTCTTTTGATCTAGAACGAGAGATGATGAGTGGTGGTATTTGAAGAATCTAAATATATCATAAGAATTGGTTAAATATAGTGGCGATTCAGATGGGGTTCTCCTTGCTAATTTGTTTGAGCCTAATTTCATCCACCTCTGTTATTGTAAATCAACTAGAGAAAATCCCACACACAAGTACTACTCATTCTCAAAGGAAGACAGGAAGAATCCTTGTAGACAATGCATAAAGTGTCTTAAGAGGCAAGTTTTTGTTTGTTTGATTTCTTTATCCAACATTCTTGACAAGTTATTGGCAAATTAGTGATTGTTGTCCTTATAAATTTCATTGTGAATCCTTTCACCTTTTTATTATCGGTCTCTATCATAATGTTGAGGAATAGAGTGTCGACCCAACAAGCAATCAAAAGAAAGAAAGTATAAATTAAATGACTTCGAAAAAAGGGTTGAAGAGTTTGAAAAGAGGAAAACCAAGTTGGAAGAAAGAGTTTCTACCTTGCAAAATGAAAACTAAATGCTAAGATAGGTACACCATAGCTATTTTACCTTGGATTCTTAATGTCAATGTTTACTAGTCAATTCAAAAAAAATCTGGTTTTAAAAATAGAAATAGACCTAAACTTGAAGGATCCATAATTTAGAAAAGTAAGATATAAATAGGAAGACAATACACACAAGCATCCCTCTAATATTTGTGTAAAATGAACCCCTATAATACTTTGTGTAAAATGACCCCCTACATACTAGAATGTTTGACACTTTATTTTAGCACATATTACAATTTAAATTATTAGATTAAGAAAGTTGGTCAAAATCATGAAAGTAATATACTCTTATGGAATAAAACTAAAAATTGCACTAGAGCGTGGAGATAAATTATTGGCCCTACAAAGTAAGTAAGTTTGTGAAAGTTGTGGTTGTTTCAAGTTAAAAAAAAGTGAGTGAATAAAAAAGTATCTTAGAAAACATTAATTTTGACAACAAAGAAGTCAAAATTGTAAAGAACAAACTAAGTTTTTTCACTTCATAAAATTACTATAAGAAACCTCTATGTAAGGAAGTTATGGCCATTTGAATTTGGTGTGCAAAATAAAAAATGCCAATATCCAGGTCTCATTTAAAACTCAATTGAAAATTTTTCTTTTAGCACTTCATATGAATAATATCATTATTCAATAGTAATGCATATTGTTGTGCACATGCTTAAAGGTATGATGGTAAGGCCATATGAATTTGCACATGAATAGTTTGGAGACAATAACATAGACCTACAGAAAAACAACATCTAATTTTAACAAAGCATGTATCAAATTATCAACATACATGCTTTTATATCTAATAGATATTACTATAAAGTTTATTTGGTTCCAAAATGTCCAAAACAATATAGCTTAAAAAACACATGCAAATCAAATATAAATGAACCTTAGCTATATATTTTCTTCCTTAACATATTTTGAGCAAAATGAAGGGATGAGCTAACTTTATTCATGCTTCTAAAAATAAGGGTACAACTAGAAATAAAAGAGGAAGGAAAGTAGATGTAGATAAATAAAAAATGAAATAAATAATAAGAGGAGATATGAAGAAAGATAGGTAAAATAGATATAATGACATTAGTTAAATAATTTTTTTTTCATTTAAAATATAAATATAAATATATTATTAAAAAAAATATGACTCGTTAATGGGTCTTTAAGGGTTGATTCTAAACAGAAAAGGGAAAAGGTGTGTTGGCTGTCATCAGAGGAGGATGGGTAAAACTCAACTTTGATGGGGCAGATTAGGGAAATTCGGGGATCTCCGGTTGTGGATGTATAGCAAGAGATCATTAGGGAAAAACCCTTGCTTTTGTGGCCAAACGACTAAGGGGCAGAACAAATAATGTGGCATAATGTGAAGCGGCTAAAGAGGCTTTAGTCTTATGTGTTAAATTGGTCATTTGTCGAGTGCATCTAGAAGGAGATTCAGCGATAATCACTAATGGAATTAAGAAAGGGAAGCTATAAGTGTGGCATCTTGACAAGCACATAAAGCAGATTAGATGCATGTTACTAGAGTTCAAGGACTTTAAGGTTTCCTGTGTATACAAAGAAGCAAATAAGGTGGCAAACAAAATGGCTAACATGGGAGTGAATGCAATTTTGGAGAACTTTTTGAAGATCTTAGGCTTCTCAACTTGGAATAAAGATTGGAAAACAATAACAAAGGGGCCAAAAGTGTGTTTTACCTAATTATTATGGGAGTACAACTCAAATGATGAATCAATACTCCAGATGACATTAAGGAAATATCAATTCCTCATGCATGACAAAGATTGTAATTATTAAATGGCACCTAGAGAAGAGAAAGCTTCCAGATTGTTTGAAGTGTTTGATTTTAAGGAGAAAGGGAAGGGCTTTTCACAGGGTTTTCAATAGAGAGACGAATATGGAGGCTAACTTTGTGCTTGAATCAGACAACTGGATGTAGTTGTATGAAGGGAAGATTATGATTAGGCATCTGAAGAACATTTTCTTGTTTGAAGACCAAGAGTTCTTGGATGGCCTTCAACAAATGTATGGAGTGGAATATTTGGAATCCTATTGGAGGAGACACTCCAATTTGGACGTTGTTTCGCTCTTTGTGGTGTTGGCTTTGTTGGTTGGCGAGATCAAGGAGGAAGTTCATAGGGTTATGGTAGCATGCGTTGACCCATAATGGCTGTAGGATATTGTGGACAAAGTTTTTTTGGGTGTGGGTTTGGAAATGGGACAGGAACCATGAAGGCTGATTAGGGGAGGGAATTCCTCAGTTCAACTCCTAACTGTTTGGCCATTGGCAAATCCATAAGGGGTGCAAGTATCGCAAGCAAAGAAAGGGTGGAAAAAGATTGTGAAATTCTTGCAGGAGAAGATCTAGGTGTTGGGTGATGCGATGCGCTCCCCTGCCCACAGGTGGTTAATTATGTGGTGTTTCATGTTCACTAACAGTCATGGATTTTGGTGCAACGGCAAATGGGCCCTACAAGTGGTATCAGAGCAAGGTTGTCTTTCAGTTATCCTCTGCAGGAAAGTCTCACGGTTAAGTGGGAGTCTCACAGTTGAGTGGGAGCGATGGCAGATGAGGGTAAGTTGAGGGTTGACAGGTTTAATGGGCAGAACTTCCAGTTATGGAAGATGCAAATGGAAGACTATTTATATCAGAAGGATTTCTGGAAGTCGTTGGAAGGAAAAGCCAAGAATCAGGGAACTATGTCAGAGGCTGAATGGGATCTTTTGGACAGAAAGGCACTCGGAAGCATTCGGTTATGCTTGGCACCATCGGTGGCATTTAATATTACAAAAGCAAAGACGACAGAAGATTTGATGAAAACCCTAGCGACATTGTATGAAAAGCCCTCCGCTTCAAATAAGGTATTTCTCATGAAGCGTTTATTTAATATGAAAATGGCAAAAGGTGGATCTGTTGCAGATCATTTAAATGAGTTTAATACTATTACTAGTCAATTATCTTCTGTGGGTATCAATTTTGATGAAGAAATTAGGGCTCTCTTGATTTTGTGTTCTTTGCCTGAAAGTTGGAATGGCTTGGTAATGGCGGTGAGTAATTCTGTTCCTGGATCTAGTACCCTAAAATATGATGATGTGATCGGTGTTATTTTAAGTGAGGAAACTCGTAGAAAATCCTCAGGTGGATCTACATCAGGAAGTGCTTTAAATGCACAAAGCAGGGGCAGAACGACTGAAAGAGGAAGTAACTCTGGAAATCGTGGGAAATCAAGAGGAAAGTCAAAGGGGAGGAGGTCTCAATCTAGAGGACCAAATGATTGCTGGTACTGTGGGAAACCAGGGCACAAAAAGAAAGATTGCTGGAATCGAAAGAAAAATGAAGGGGATAAATCAGATGGAGACAAGGAGGCAAATGTGGTAAGTAACAAATCCGAAGAGGATGCTTTGCTTCTATCTTTAGAGAGTGTTGATGATTCATGGGTTTTAGATTCTGGTGCTTCATTTCATGCTACACCTCATAGAGGTTATTTCATTGATTATGTCCAAGGGGATTTTGGGCTTGTTTATTTGGGGGATAATGAACCCTGTCAGATTGTTGGAAAGGGAAAAATTAAGATTAAGTTGCAGAATGGGAATCATTGGCTACTACATGAGGTAAGACATGTTCCAAAACTAAGTAGAAATTTAATTTTAGCAGGGCAACTCGGTGATGAGGGTTGTGTAGTTACTTTTAATGATAAAAATTGGAAGGTTTCAAAAGGTTCCCTTGTAGTAGCAAAAGGTGTGAAAGTAGGCACCTTATATCTTTGTACAGGTCATATTGTTCCTTCTACTGTGATTGTTTCAGAGAAAAACGAATATTCAGGAACAATTACTGCAGTTGAGCAGGGAGAACAAATAGTTGCTGTAGATTCTGATACAACGCTATGGCACAATAGACTTGGGCACATGAGTGAGAAAGGTATGAAAGTACTTCATTCAAGGAAAGTTTTACCAGGTCTAAAATGTGTGAATATGGATTTCTGTGAAAGTTGTGTGTATGGAAAACAAAAGAGAGTGAGTTTTGTAAAGACAGGGAAGGAAAACAAAAAGGAGAAATTAGAGCTTGTGCATACAGATGTATGGGGACCAACCCAGGTATCTTCCCTTGGTGGCTCTCATTATTATGTTACATTTATTGATGACGCAACTAGAAAAGTATGGGTTTATTTCTTTAGACAGAAATCTGATGTATTTCAAACTTTTAAGAAATGGAAATGCTTGGTTGAAAATGAGACTGGTAAGAAATTAAAATGTCTCAGATCTGATAATGGTGGTGAGTATTGCAGTCATGAATTTGAAGATTACTGCTCCACTAATGGTATTCGTAGACAAAAAACTGTTCCAAGGACTCCACAGGAAAATGGAGTGGCTGAACGCATGAACATGACTATAATGGAGCGCGCAAGGAGTATGAGGTTGCATGCTGGGTTGCCCTTACACATGTGGGCAGAGGCTATCAATACTGCAGTATATTTGATTAATAGAGGTCCCTCTACTCCTTTGGGCTGTGGTATTCCAGAGGAAGCATGGACTGGTAAGAAGGTGAGTTATTCTTTTCTCAAGACCTTCGGTTGTGAAGCTTTTGCTCATATAGACTCTGAAAATAGAACCAAGCTAGAAGCTAAATCAAAGAAATGTGTCTTTGTTGGATATGGCATTAATGAATTTGGTTATAGGCTTTGGGATTTTGAAAATCTTAAAATTATTAGAAGTCGGGATGTCATATTCAATGAGAAAGTGTTGTACAAAGATCTGTTGCAGCAACATGAGAAGAAAGAAGATGATTATGTAGTGCTGGATGATACTCCAAAAGCTAATGTTCCAGCCATTCCTCATGATGTGCAACAACTGCAACAACAAATACCACACACACCAGTGAATGTTAGACGGTCAACAAGGCCAATTAGACCTCCACAAAGGTTTTCTCCCTCTTTGTATTCTATTTTACTTACTGATGCTGGTGAACCTGAAAGTTACGATGAAGCTGTGCAGGTGGATACTAAGATTCAATGGGAGTCTGCAATGAAAGATGAAATAGACTCTTTGCTAAAAAATAAGACATGGGATTTGTGCAAGTTGCCTGCAGGTAAAAAGGCTTTACAGAATAAATGGGTTTACAGGTTGAAAGAAGAGGAAGGAGGTAAGAAAAGATTTAAGGCCAGGTTAGTTGTAAAAGGATTTGCACAAAAAAAGGGAATTGATTTTGGTGAGATATTTTCTCCTGTTGTTAAAATGACTTCTATTCGTACTGTTTTAAGTCTTGTGGCTACTGAAGATTTGCATTTAGAGTAGATGGATGTTAAAACAACCTTTCTTCATGGTGATTTGGATGAAGAAATATATATGGCTCAGCCACAGGGTTTTGAGGTCAAAGGTAAGGAGAACTTAGTGTGCAAATTGAAGAAAAGTTTATATGGCTTGAAGCAAGCACCTCGGCAATGGTATCTGAAATTTGACAGTTTTATGCATAAGCATGGATATAATAGGTGTCATTCAGATTACTGTGTTTATTTTAAGAGGTTGGATGATGATAGCTACATTATTTTATGTTTATATGTTGTTGATATGCTTGTAGCTGGGTCTAACATGGATCATATTAAGGGGCTGAAACGCCAATTAGCACATGCATTTGCTATGAAGGATTTGGGGGTAGCAAAACAAATCCTTGGTATGAAGATTTGCAGAGATAGGAAGAATAGAACATTGACGCTATCTCAAGCTGATTATGTTGAGAAGGTGTTGCAACGTTTCTCTATGGAGAATGCTAAAACTGTCAGCACACCTTTACCTGGTCATTTGAAATTGACTAAGGAGATGTGTCCCAAGACACAGGAAGAGGAGGATAAGATGTCCAACGTACCCTATGCTTCAGCTGTAGGAAGTTTGATGTATGCTATGGTATGCACTAGGCCAGATATTGCACATGCAGTGGGAGTCGTTAGCAGGTATATGAGTCATCCAGGATTTGAGCATTGGAATGCTGTCAAGTGGATTCTCAGATATTTGAGAGGAACATCCAATAAGTGTTTACACTTTGGGGGCTCTACTACTGATTTACAGGGCTATGTTGACTCAGATTTGGCTGGGGATATTGATACTAGGCGGAGTACTACCGGTTATGTCTTTACTGTTGGTGGGGCAGCCGTGAGCTGGGTTTCTAGGTCACAGAAGATTAATGCTCTCTCCACTACAGAGGGAGAGTATGTTGCTGCTACAGAGGCAGCCAAAGAGATGATATGGCTTCAGTTCTTCTTGGCAGAATTGGGACATCCTCAGAAGGATAATTATTTGTTCACAGATAGTCAGAGTGCCATTCATCTTGCTAAGAATTTAGCTCTGCATTCTAAGACCAAACACATACAGTTGCGGTACCATTTCATTCGGTCAGTTTTGGAGGATGGACAGTTAAAGCTGGAGAAGATACATACCAATGACAATCCAGCAGATATGTTGACAAAGGTTGTAACAAGGGAGAAGCTGAACTCCTCTTTAGCTTCGGTTGGTCTTTTAGATTGAACATGAATAAAAGAACAGTAGAGTCCAGGATGGTTTGATCCAGTGGGAGCCCCATGTGGTAGTGGTATTGCTACAGGATTAGTCTCCAAGTGGGAGATTGTTGTTTAGTGTGGAGCCTGATCAGTCCCCAAGCGGTTTAATACTTGTATAAAAAGGGCTTAGGGTTGGGTATTTTTCATAATGTTGTGATACGAAATTGGTTCTTGCGGCGGTATTGAGCTGTAAGGGATTACAGATTGTAATCAGGTTGTAATCACTGGATTGTAATAAGATCGGACTTTCTGTTTGGTGGACGTAGCCCAGGGATTGGGTGAACTACGTTAAATCTTGGTGCCTTGTGTTCATTTCTGTGTGTTCTATTATTTTCTGTTATTGGTTATATTTGCATGTAGTTTTTATTTCTGTCCGTGGTTTATCCTAACAATCTACTACTCTTTTTTGTGGGATGGGCTATTGTTATTTTTTGAATGAGTTTAAATGAGGAATGTGGCTGGACATCTCATTGTTTGAAGAGGTGGGCACAAGTGAATTGGGCAGAAAGTGTCGCCAAGGAACCAGGCCTCTCGACATGCCAAAGTCAGTTTAGGACGACCGTGCCATTCCAAATTTCACAAGCGAGGAGGCAACACGATGGTTTAAGGATTAAGCACAGGTGGTTGTTGGTGGTTTACTGTGTCATCGCCTTTGACATCTACTACTTTTCTTTTTTGTGGGATGGGCTATTGTTATTTTTTGAATCAGTTTAAATGCTCGTTTCTTTATATATATATATATATATATATATATATATATATATATATATATATATATATATATATATATATATATATATATATATATAGGGTAGGGAAGATAGAAGTTTGTAAAGCTTTTGGCCAACCTATGCTAATGACAATCCAATGTAATAGCTCTTTCAATCAATGAAAAATTAAAAAATGTTTCCTATAAAATTTTAAAACTTATATATATAGATATATATATATATAACTTATTTTATATTATAAAATAATTATTTTGCATATTACTTGTTACAAATTAATTATTAATAAAATATTTAAAATACAAGTCTTTATAATAAAGTTGATTTTAGGTTTACTTGTATGAGATTTGTTGGATGAAGATTACATGTAAAAATATGTACTTAATTAAAATTTAAATAAACAATAACATTAATATATATGACTATACAAGTATGGAGACAAGCTGAAATCTTTTTTTGCACTCTATTATATAGATTTAAATAATAATTATACAATATTTATATATAATAATTTATAATATATAATTTTAAAAAACTTTAATTAAAATTATTAAATTAGTAGTATTATATGGGTAGGAATTTTTGAAGTGGTTTTTAGGCAAATGCATTTGGATCTATTAAGGTGATGTATACCGGCAATATTTAAGAATTTACTTATTGGATATATTAATGTGTTCTCTTAGATCAAAGTCCTTCCTAAATTAGATTAATAATAATGAATGTTAATGAAAGACGTCATTTGAAAACATATAGATTACATAAATTATATTAATGTATTTTACTTATTTCAAATAAAATAAAATAAAGATTTATTAATATAATATTACATTCTCAACTAATTTCATCATTGTAATGACTAAAATTCCATATTCCATTAAATCAATATATTGTATATTTTTCGATTGAACCTACTATAATAAAAAACAAAAACAAAAATTATATACTTTATAATGTTCAATGACTATACACAGATAAAAGTTAAAATTATGTCTAAAAGAGTTAATGTATTTTATTAAATTTTTGTGTGACGGTCCCACTTGACAAAGGAAAGGTGAATTGTAAAGAACAATTTTTTTTCTCCATTTTAATTTTAATGATTTTTTCCTATTATAAAATAGAAACTTCTATATCAAGTAGAGATTGTGTCACGAGTACATTGGCTGATTAATTACAGAAGCCACTTTACCTTTTTTGGTAGTATTCACACTATAAATTTTGTTTATGAGCATTATGTTAAAAAATTAGAAACAAAAAAGGTTTATCGATGCAGAAGGCATCATTAATGTATGTTCATTAATGCATAATAGTCTCATTAATATCTATGCCAAATGTAAGTTTGCAACTTGTATGTATTTAAAATTCTATATATTATTAGAAGAGAATTAATCCTTACATAAATTTCTATGGACCAATAAGAGAATAGATAAATAAATTTATTTAAACCATTTAAATGCATTAAAAACTTCAAACTATAATAATGTAGGTTTCAATAATTCTTTAATATAATTGAGTGTTAAAAAAATACTATAATTCTTTAATATGATTGGTTGTTAAAAAAATACTATTGTATCTAATGAATGCAATAGTATCCTACCATTGGTAGGACCGAGTGATTATACACACCCAAAATCATGAGATCCATAGATGCTCAAAATATAAAATCACTATGACCTTTCTTGACGTTAATGACTCAAATACCATGTTTGATTCAACAAACGAGCAAGAAACTATCGAAAAGACCTAGTAGAAGAGTAGATACAATGTAGCTATTTCAATAGATAATCATAAAATTAAAAAAAGAATCATTTAATTAAAGGTTTTATTTCAAGAATTTCATACTTTTTTTATTTTTTTAAAGTTCCCTTGGTGATCCTTTACATATCAAATTTTGTTGGAAATGCTTGTAATTAAATGTTCAACCATGAAAAGAAAAAATAAATTATCAAATAACTTGATATGATAGTCACATGGTAATTAGTTTAGTGTTATTTTGGTGACAAATGATTTATTTGTTGTGATTGTAGGGATATGAATCAAGAGATGTGCTCTTATTCAGATGATATAAAGCAATATGTTATGGTGGATAGGTCTATTAACTAAGTTAGCATGATCAAGGGCATTGGTTGAGATGTTCCCACAACTTCTTACAAGGTGATACAACAATGATGCATCATGTAGAGAATGTGACCCAATATCTTGGAAGAGATCAACAAACAAGGTTTGTCTATATTATCTTCTTCTTTATAAGGGAAATTCTAAATAAAGATAATTATGCAAGAGAAATTGCATGAATTTCCTACATTACCTCATAAGAGATACAAAAGATCTTTAGGAGAGACTTACACAAGGAGTAAGATTAATTGATAACGACTAGAAGTACTATATTTATTGATAAAGACTAGAAGTACTAGATTTATTAGTGTGTATATGAACATGCATGAAAGGAGGGCTATTACACATGGGAAGCTTATCATAGAGCTCAAGGAGGCCACTAATAAAGTAGTAAGCAAAGTTAAGCTCTAAACATGGCTTAAAGGATAAAATACTTGTGCAAATGAAGGGTTGTATAGATTATCATTTAAGAAAAATAAAACATTGCAAACAATTCACATAACTAAAGTGAAAGACTCCATAAAATGTCTACAACTTCTATTTACAAATGGAAATGAAAATGGCATAAAATGTTTTTTTTTTGTAGAGCTTGGGTTGAGAACTCCTATGAAATAGAAAGAGAAATTATATCTTATTAGTTTGTGTTATGACTATGCAATATCCACCACTAACAAGCTTCTCAATGTGAGAGGTGGGTTGATTAAAACAAAAATCAATATTGCTATAAACTAATAAAGAAAAGTTGTATCTATCCATTTTGACTCATCTATATTTATCTATCTCATTGGTTGTACTCCATGATAGTAAGCATTTTGTTACTTGGCTAGAATGTATCTATATGTAGGACTAGTTAACTGTTTAAGTATCTTGTAGACAAAAAACTTTATTCATGCATATGAACATGAAACATATGATTTCACTAAGAGCATAATAGATGTTAGATGTACATGGGTTTACAATGTATTATGTAATTGTTCTCTAATAATTTACCCCTTTTTGAAAGCCATGGACTCGTCATATATTTGATGGTTGTGGAATTTTAACATGAAATTGTTGAAGATTAAATTACATTGTTCAACTTATGTATTACCTTCACAACTCTATATAAATATTGTGAACCTTTGCATGTGCAGTGTATGGTAGTTTGAACACGATTTTATCTTTCTCCACAATACAATATTATTCTGGATTCAAGTTCGAAGGTTGTAGTTGATGCATGATTGAGAAGAAGATGATATTATGACTTGAGGAGTTCCACACTAAAAATATTGGATGCTATTCCAAGTATTGGAGAGATCAAGAATAAAAATATTATCCCTAGTTAGATAGAGGATGGTGTATGGAACATTGTATAAAAGTTTCACCTTCTAGTGTGGATCCTTGAAGTATTCCTTTTTTAGATGAAAGTAGATCTTATCATTAACCTTGAAGGGAGAAATTTTGTGACTTGTATTGTGGATCTTTGTATTTTATTTGTTGTTGTAAGTGAATCTACTAAGGTTATTAGTAACATTCTAATTATGTTAAGGAAATTTCTATGTTTTATTTTCTTCTCACTCCTATGTGCATGAATTTAAGTATAGTGGTGAATAGAAGGATATTTTTATGGGTTCTTTAGGCTAGAATCTAAGACATGTTTAGGAAAGACAATGCCTTGACTAAATATGCAAGGCTCTATTATATGCATTTTTTTGATGTTTTCATACATTGGCCCATTACAATGGGGACCCCAACCTTTTGCTTTTTAGGGTTTTGTTTAGTGTTTCTATTTGAATATTAGACCTCTTGCTAGTGTAGAGTTTAGAGTTTTTAACCAAGTTCAAAAGTGTTATAAAAAATAAAAAGAAACAAACAAAGACCAAAAGAGTATTTTGATGGTACAAAAGTGTTGGATGAGGATCAATATTGTTTGAGTTCAATTCTGACAACTAATTTTTAGGGGGAAAAAAAAAAGATTCTTCTTTTACATTTTTGACACTTATAGGTGAATCAACGTTTGCTTTTTTTGTTTACTTTTTGATTTTTAGACTTTTCTATTTGTGGAAGGTTAAATATTACATTTGTAATTGAGAAAGTGAGAACTCACCCAAGTGTAAAATTTGTATTTTCGACACCAATTTTTTCTAGGATTTCTATGAAAAAATCTTGGAAAGTTGTGAAGGTTCAGAGTTTTAATCTAGGAGAAAAGTCATGGAAATTCTTGGAAAACCCTTGTTCTAATATCAAATTTATTAGAAATCTTGAAAAAGTTAGGAAAAGCTACATAAAAGAACATTTGTGGAATCATATTGATTATTGAAATTTGGATTTATGAATTTTTTTAGGATATTTGAAAAACGAGAATCTCCATTATAACTCCTAAAGACTTGAGACCACTCTCAAACGTCCACACACACACACACACATTTTAGATATTTATAATAAAACTTGAAGTATAAGATATTTCTTATGCTTAAATGTTCTATTTTATGTGTATATTTTGCCCCCCAAGATTGAAATTCCTTTAGTCAACCAAGTTTGCCTTATCAGCTCAAAATTCTCAACACCACATGAAGTCCATCTTGGAAGAATCCTCATTGCCAAGTGAACTCCAACCTAGTTTGAAAAGCATTAAAATATGCCAAATTTCTTGTGTTATACCCACATCCACCCAAGAAGGAAATTCCTAAAGTCATGATCAGGTCCACCTGAACATGTAAATTCTAGAATAAAGAAACTATGAAGGATCGACATGGAATGAGAAGTTCTAGAAGAAAGTAAAAGGGATCAACTTAAGGGACTTCTTGAAGAAAGCATAAAGGATATTTGTAAGAGCTTCTAGAAGAAAATAAAAGAAAACCAAAATATTAAAGATTTAGGGAAAACACGTTTTTTTAAATAAAGCTTCTCTAAGAAAAATTGAACAAGTATAATAATAGAAAAAAATAAAGAACCAATACAAAGGAATAAAGAATATGTCAATCCCTTCTTGATATCTTTGTTTCCTATAAATACATGATCTTGGCATTGTATTTGTGTTGTGTTTTTAAGTGTTCAAAATTCTTCAAATTATCATCAAACACTTATATTCCTTGTGTAGTTGTTGAATTTGGTGAAACTATGATTGGTTTAGATTTCACATGTGCAAATTTGTCTCTTGAATGATCTTTTTCCTCTCTTTTTTGAAATCTAAGTATGTGTATAATATAGAAGCTAAAAGAAAAAAAAAACCATTTAACAACATTGAAATTATACCATGTAAGTCCCCTTGAAGGTTTGTAACAAATTATTCTACTGCTGGAGTCTATCCTGAATGAAAAAATCATGTGAGTTTGGAACCTTTAAGTCAACTTTGTGATAACATAGGTTAGCACATTGGAGACTTTGTTCAAGAGAGGATAGAGTACCTTTGGTATTTAATTGTGTCAGAAAACACACACCAACATGTATGTTGAATGCAAAGTAGGTAATCATCTTAAGTGCATAAGTGCATGCGGTTGTACATGAACACTAGGTGCAAAAGATTGAAATTTAGTACCTCTATTTGACTATTATTCTATGAATGGAAGATTTTGTATTGAACTAGTATTCAATATTTTCCACAAGTAACACTAACAATACACTAACAAATTTTGGGTCACAATAATAGAAATGAAGATAGTTTTAAATGTGCCCAAATTAGATTGAGAAGATGTATTTCCTCCTACATTATGGTGCTTTTCTTGCAAGAAATTGTGTTGGTTCTATTTAGTAATTTCTCCAAATAAATAGTAGATCATGATGGTGCTTCATCATAGGTGTTTCTCTCATGACATTAATTCTAATAGATTCCCAAGGCATTTGTAAAACTTCAAGGGGCATGTGTAAAACTTGATCTTATTGTTCCTAGGTTAGGGTTGTGTAATGTTGAAGCGCCTAGTTATCTTCACCTATTTTGCCTTCTATACGAGTTAGTAGCAAGGTTTCCATTTTAAAATACACAAATTTTTGGATGTGGAAGAGATCTTATCACTCAAATAGAACTCACAAACTTGTTTACCTTCTATGAGATCAACATATACCTACACAAAATTAAATATAATGAATAGTGTTGGTAAGAGATTACTTACAATGGATGGTATGTTGTCATTGATAAATACTCCATACATTTCTCATGATCATGTCTATAGTTTTTGATTTATCGATACATAGTTGATTGAGATCAACTAAGTATGGATTATAGAGCAATATACAGGTACAGTAAATGAATCAGGGGTAGATGGAACATAATTATGCAATGTGATTCCGAATGTAGTATTGAGATAGTTATAATGATCTAATTCTATGATTGCATGTCTTAGAGTCTTGGAATTTTGAAGATATTTTGTCTAAGTGTTGAGTTGCAGTTTTGGTCAGAAACATGACAAAAATGAAAAGATTTATTGGTGACACTTGAATTTTGGTAAGGGGAATTGTAATGCCTCGTCCAGAGATCCTTGGAACAAGGATTCAATTCAATCCAAGATATTTTTTTTTACAAGTATGAATGCACATGACAACATCATATAGGGATTATAAAGATTACAACAAAAGACTTCACCAACAATCCGAGCAACCAACAAATCTCCAAGCGCAACTACCAAACATAAATGACAAACTACAGAGGAATGCAAATGATTCCAAATCTCAAACATTCTGAAATCTAAATCCAATTCCAAGGTATTCAAGAACACCGAAGAGGGTAATTAAAACACCTCAGAAAAACTTCTAGATAGATCGAAAAGTGCCCGCTGTCGACTCGGACATGTTTTTCAAAAATCCAGGCCATACTTTAAATCAACATGGTATGATACTTTCTAGTATCGTACGACCTTTCTAATGAAGGCATGCGATACAATCAAGGTTTGGGCGACACTTCTCAAGAAGGCATACAATACTTTACTAGTAGCGTACGATCTTTCTCTACGAGGTGTGTGATACAACAAAGTGTCATAGGATAGAGTTTACAAGAGCATGTGATACTTTTAGTATTGCACGATTCTTCTCCATTGGACGTGCGATACTTTAAAGTATCACCCAATGTTGATGCATGGTCATCCAGAGAAAGAAATAATTACTCTTAAGGGCCAAAACAAGGGATATAATAAGAAATCAAACCTCCACACTGGGGAGTATCGAATCCACATAGATTGAGGAACGAACACTTGAGTGCATAAACAAGAAGAAAGAGGAACATCTATCCATCTAAACCATAGCAGTAAAAATGACGTACTGAAAGCAATATCGTAGTGTACAGAAACAACATCACAATGTACAGAAATAACATCACAATAATTGAACAACCAAACTAAGTACATGGTTCCTCCCAACTATTAATAACATCATAAGACCATCGTGGGTCCTAGCTATCCCCCGCACATAACATCCCAAACTACTGACTAGATTGTTTGAGCTATCTTATGAGGACGTCACTACTAAAACATGCTACAACATAAGAATGAGGAAACCTAACATGCTAATAGTAAGACATAAGATAATCCAATAAATCAACCACATCATCTATCATATGCTAAACATCATACAAATAGCAAATCTAACATGCTAAACCAATAACCAATAGATACACCAACAAAGCAATTCACATCATCTAATCATATGCTAAACATCATGATGTAGGAATGCATCAAATAAATTAGCATCATCTAAACATGATATGATAGCATTCTAATGAAAGCATAAATCACAAGAAAGCATACTCCGGAACCCAAAGTATCAAGTGAAAACATCCAACAATGGTTGCACTAGGCCCAAAGACATTCTCTGCAACCGATCCCTAGAAGTGGTATAGGTAGCTACGCCTCCCAACCATGTGGAACCCATAGGCCCACTCTTTTCGTGCTAATGGAGATAATGATCCAACCACAACACACATAAAACAAACGTCCAAGGCTAACACTCACGCCAGATAACTTATGATGATTGAAACCAAGAACATAGACAATGCATAAACTACAAGTCCTAGTTAGACACTCAATGGGCTACTAAGTAGGGACTGACATCATGGAGAGTCACTCAGCATTGACTAGCCCAAGCTTGGATCATGCGTTTCAACTCTTCAACAAAGAGCCCCGCACATACATTTTATTATCTTAAGTTTTATTACCACTCACACATTTTATTTAGTTATCACTTGATTAAAACCTTTGTGCACCAACCCTCAGGAAATAGACACCAAGCTACGGAAAAGAAGCCCCCTCCATATGCTACCCTACCCTACCCATGCTCATCCAACGATGAGTGGCCATAGGCATGCATATTCCCAACCCAACCCCAATGATCATAACTTTTGAAAGTACCATGGAAGATTGGACCTCACAAGTCACCCAACAAATGTACACACACGTACTCATGTGTGGTGCGCCACCATCATGAAGATCATAACACAAGGACTAGATGAGAAACAAGAAAAATATCACTCAATCAAAAATAACTCAGGAGGACGAATTCTACATGAATCCCAAAGACAATAAAACCATACATCATGAAATCACTCAATTAGCCTCAATTTGGGAGTATGGATTCTACACGAATCCTAATGATGCAATAGGACCAAATATCATGAACTCACTCAACCGAACTCGATTCGAGAGTATGGATTCTACACGAAACCATAGCTAGGGGCCAAAAGAAACAATAACAAAAGGTATAAAATCACTCAACCGAACACAAGGTCAAGAGTACAGATGCAACATGTATCCCAATGCAAACATAAAAGAGCAACAATGGTTTGACTAACATCCTATAGATATTCCCATTCCACGACCAACATCACGCCAAGAAAACCTCATAAAACTAGGTGGCACACAAATCAAGGCAAAAAACCTCAAAAATGTGGAAAACTTCAAAATTAAAACCCATTTGGTCTTAGGGCACACAAGCCACAAAAATTCAATAAAATATGGATTTCGAGTCTGTATGCAAAAATGGATCACATAACGGTGTAAAACCCCAGACCCTCATCTCGAAAAATAGGGATATGCTCATACCTACCCAATCGGGTAGAGCTAGCATACAAAAATAGAGGGGAACACTAGTTCTCAACCTCCTAACAAATGAATACCAAAAACAAAAGTAGAAACGGAGCAAAAACAATAAAACAGAGAGCCCTACTTCACAGCCAAAAGGGCAAAACAAGAATCCGAACCATAAAATAAAAATCCTACAGAAGTTGCCAAAAATTGCGGCAATCCAAGATCTTCGCGAGTTGGATCCAACAAGACCAACCTCATGATGATCCCACACCTATAGCTCCCACAACGAACAAAATAGTATTTCCTCGTGAAGAGGATTTTGGGTTTTACTCTCAAACTTTCTAATTCAAAAGTGAGAAGTGAGGAATTAACTTCCTTTTTGGATACCTATTCACTTTTTGAGTGAATAATCGATTAGGGCAAATAACCAGCCAGCCTAGTTAAACTTTCAATTGACCCAAACAAAAATAGACTATTCCTAGTAATAGGAATTCATTTATGGCAAAGCTACCAAAATTTAAATTCAATGAAAATAAAAGCCCAAAAACCCAAAAACATAAAAAATTCCTTAACAACTTTCCTGACGATGCAAACCTCTCAATGCATAGACACACTCATTGGTCTAATCAAATAATGCAAATGAGTTTGGATTTAATAATTACTGAAAGGTTTAATTAAATAATTAAAATAAGGATACATCGACCATATAGGGACGACATTGGTGAAATATGAATAGCTGAATCACTAACTCCATGTGCCACTACCAAGGATATAAATCATGTACACTAAAAATCACGATCAAGTGCAATTGCATATAACAACATAGCGGAAGCAATAAATGTATTAAATGACTAATTTAACCATATATTCAATTATACTGAAATCATCCATTTACATCACACATGTTCGCATATAGCATAATGAAGGAAGAATGAAGTAAATACTCATAACATTAAATCCACCACATAACATAATCAAAGATATGTCGAAATATCGGATAACTAGATATCATCATAAAACACATTGTCATCTCAAAATGGCATCATCATGCAATATGATCAATTGAACAACATATTAGTCTAACATCAATGATATTAAAATCAAAGCATAACAGCCAACCCTCAGGTCATCTCAAATGTAAAACATAACATGAGTAACAAATATCTCTCGAATCAAAACATAACAAGGTAAATATTCGCAACACAAAACCAATGAATCTAACATGGACAATCTATTTCTAATTATTTAAGCATTTAATAATTGATGCAGGAGCATCTTGCGTGGAAAAAAAAATTGAAAAAAACAAAAAAAAAAATGGAGGAGAGAGAAAGTGACGAAAATAGGAAGAAAAATAATTAAAAATGGAAAACAGGAAAAAAGGAAAAAAAGTGATTTCTATTTTTGAGGTGCATAGGTAGCATAAAATTAAAAAATGAGAAATTAGTTGTCATTCCATTAATCAAGGTGTGTAGGTGGTATCTTAGAAGCTTGTGGAAAGTTTCTTAAATCTTGCATTTAATATTTGTTGTGATCCATAAAGGAAATGTAATTTTCTAATTGGGCCACATGGTGGTGTTTAGTTGTAATTCTAGAAGGTTATGGAAGTTGTAGAAGGTTGTGGAGGAATTCTAGAAGGTTGTGGATAAGTCATGCATGGGGTGGTAAGTGCCTATTTAAGCAAGGCATATGAGCATTTCTAAATCAAGCTCAAGGAGTAGCTTGAGAAGTAGAAGCTCAAGGAGTAGCTCAAGAAGAAGGTGAAAGCTTGAGAAGTGGAAGCTTGGGAAGGTGAAGGCTTCAAGGTGTGAAAGAGAAGGAGGAAGTGAAGAGTGAGTTTTCCTGAGTCTGTAGACAGAGCGCCGAATGTGAGGCAGTTTACAGTAGGATTGTGATGGACTTGTGAGTGTGTAGACAGAGCGCCGAATGTGAGGCAGTTTACACTTGGATCTTGGATTAAGTTTGTGAGAAGAGCTAGTGACTGCGGTTTAGAAACAAGGAGGTTTCTACCAGAGTGTGGATCTGGACTAGCTTGGGTTTGGATTGGATATTGAGAGATCTTGCAAAAATGTTATTGTAATTGATATTGGATTTTCAAGTATAATAAAAGAGTTCTTTGGGAAGCATTTTATTTTTTTGGTCTTTATATTGTTGCATTCTTGGGTGTGAGTTGGTAAGGGTGGTGTGGCCCTTCATCAGTGGTATTAGAGTCGTCCTTCATCAATAATGGTTGTAAAAACAACATGAAAAGGCACATAAAACACATAAGCGAACATAGTCATAAACATGACTAACCATTGCCATAAGATCCTAGTCTAGTGTAGTACGGTAATAGTACAGAGTTCAATCTCCACACACATCTCAGGATAATCACAGAACAACATCATGATACCACATTAATCTTGGCAACCACTGGCACAAACTTCAGTGAACCATCTAACATATCATAATCTCATAAATCAGTCATAAGCATAATCAAAGCAACTAATACAACAACATAAATCCAATCACCTCAAGGGTATAGACCACTTATGGTCCCGATCATGATTCCATCTCAAGGAGAGATCAACAAGGTTGCATCTATCAAGATGACTTACATAAATCAAATGGGAGAGGTACTACATGAATTATATTGGTTAATGGTTGTGTTTGAGATGACTATGGAGATTTTATCTATTTTTTATTAAGGAAAATAGGTTTTAACAGGTTCTTGAAACCCTTACATATCAAAGTATTGACAAAAAGGAACACTTAAAGTAGCAAGAGAAACTAAAAGCAACCAACTGAAACAACCCCCCACCACAAAAAAGGAGAAAACCAATAAAAAGCCAAGGAAACAGGGCAAAAAACTAGGGCTGGCCAAAAAAGCCAGGACTCTTAGGAGATTTCTCTTAGAATTTCTGTTGCACTAATTTCTAGCTTCGACAATCTACTAGCCACCTCCTTCATGTCTAAGAGTTCATGGTCAGGTTCCAGGGTGTCCTTCTTCTTCATGTTGGATCTAGTACGCTTCCTTGAGCTATCATCAAGTATCTTGTCCTTTGCACTATGGGGGGTGGGGTCCTCCTCCTTATTGATTCTATGCTCCTCTGCTTTGTTAATGAGTAGCTTAATATTCTCATTAGCCTCTTTGAGAATATAATAGCTTTGTTCCACTATAATATGCATTGAGCTCTCCATCATTTGGACCTTGTTCTTGACATCCTCCACTCTATTGTCCATGCTCTTTTCTTCCTCTGTTATCTTGTTCTTCAAGCTGTAGTTCTCCCTCTCCAAGCTACTCACCCTGTATTTGAGCTCTTAGATTTCATGAAAAATCCATTTGGTGGTATGAAAGTTGTCCACTACACTATTTTTGGCATTGTTGAGGACATCCGTCTGCGGATTTTCCTTAGTGGTGTCACTAAAAAACACAAGGGAAAGGTTGATCGACTCTTCCATTTTGATTTTACCCTCTTCATTCTCTTTGACCAAAGTTCTGTTCAACTCTCTATTGATCCCCATTTTAGTAGAAGTAGTGTCAAAATTTCTCCACACCACATTCCTATCCTTTCCTGTGATCAAGCATCTATATTTGCTTGCTTCGAATTCCTCGTAGGCCTACTCCTGCTCCTCCCTTTCACTTTGATTCGTGTCTCCTTCCATCCCCTCCTTCTCCACCCCCTATTTATCCTCCTTGGACTCAGATACTTTCCCTCTTTTTCGGCCCCAGGAGGTCGTAACTTTGTCCTCTTTGCTTGTCGACATTTTGATGGCAATGTTTCTCTTACCCCTCTTCCTCTCTGTGCCCTCCCCATCTCTGAGATCCTCCTCACCTTCTACACTTTCTTTCCCTGTATCCATGCCTTCAGCCTTTTCATTATAGTCCCTGTCTAAGGAGGTGTCTAGGCCTTATTTGGGATCAAGAAAAGCTTGTTTCTCCTTCCTTTCCATTTTGATGATTTTTTTACCAGAGCCACATTGTGGGGAATCATCCTCCTCCGAGTTCGTGTGCATCTCAAGGTTGTCCTAGGTATTAGTAACTTATAAAAAATCATTATGGATTTTTTATGATACCCAATCTACCCGAGATCCTTTCCGTTTCAATCAACTCATTAATATCTAATGGGAAATTATATCCATCTATCCACTTAGCCACTTCATTAT
This sequence comes from Cupressus sempervirens, assembly GCA_028749045.1. Taxonomy (NCBI): domain Eukaryota; kingdom Viridiplantae; phylum Streptophyta; class Pinopsida; order Cupressales; family Cupressaceae; genus Cupressus; species Cupressus sempervirens. The sequence goes on from CM053786.1 coordinate 101,111,885, forward strand.
ACTTGACTGCCCAATTAGCCAACCTATCCACCACTTGATTGGCTTCTTGATACTCATGTGCCACATGGATTTTTTTTGAAGGTCTTGAGATGTTGAATGCATTCATTGATGATATCCTATTTCTCTTGCCATTTTAATAGTATGTTGAGTTGCAATAGCCTCTGCATAATGATTAGTTTGTATTCCAAGGGGAGCAAAAACCGCAATAATCCCTTTACCAAAAGCATTTCTGATGATGCCTCCCACCCTAGCCTTTCCTAGGTTTCCTTTGGCCGCCCCATCAAAATTAGCCTTATGCCATCCCTCAAGCGGAAGAGTTCATCTGCAGCCATCCCTCTTGTTATTGTCCCTGCCCTTTGTACAAAGAGAGGGGATAGGACCTTTGATTTTGGTGTAGTTTTCAATCAAATTGTTAAGGCATTTGTGGAAGACAATGTCTACCTTTGTTTCCTTTTCCCTAAAGATTTTGTTTTTCTGCTCTTTCCAAACCCCCCAACACACATGGGGTAAGATCCAATTCCACATAGCCATGGTATCACTCCCTAACTTCCCATGGTGTCATTGTTAAAAGAGCCCCAAAATGTTGGATGGGAAGCACCAGGACATGTTGAAAAAAGACAAGAAAAGAGACCAAATAGTTTTGATGAAAGGACAATGGATAAATATATGCTCAATGCTCTCATAGTGATTTTGCATAAAATGCATCTGTTGGGCATCATATTTTCCCTCTTGGTGAGGTTGTCCACCATAAGAATTCAGCTTTGGAGCATAATCTAGAAAAAAATGGTTAATTTTTGGGATGAGCCTTGGGTACCAGGCTTTGGCCCAAGCAGGGGTAGGACCAAAGTTCTGCAAAGTCTCATAGCTAGAGGCCACAGTAGAAATGCCATTCACAATCTCACCCTAGATAATGGAATCTTTGTTATGGGACAAGGGAATATGCCTGACCATGTCCATCAACGACTTGAGCTCCTGAGACATCTCAGCCAGATCAATCCACTCATTATGGATCCTGTAGTCACTCACCCTACTCCCATATCTTTCGATACAAACATTAGCCCATCTATTAAAAGGCTCTATGTCTCATAGAGGCCCAGATCTAAGCCATTCATCCTACCATAAATTGATAACTTCACCATTGTAGAGTTTATCTGTTATTTTGCAGAGCATGGATTGATAATTTGAACAAGTAAAGACAAAAAAATTTACATGAGCTTTTCCATGCAAAGAAGATGCAAGATATGATTAATGATATGATATGTAATATGATTTATGTAAAGATCAGAGTAGAATTTTTGATGCAAAGGACAATATACAGAGAAAACCTATATAGAAACTAATATGTCATAGGACATGTTACTCTATAATTCATAATTGGGTTGTTGCCCATTTTTTTTATCAAATTGGGTTATAGCCCTAAATATTCTAATAGAGTAGTGTGCTCTAGGAAAGTGCCTAATGCCTTGTGCATTTCAATAAACTTTTAACATGGTTCATTATTGTACTAAATCCTTTAAATGGGATATATACTTTTGCAAAGCAATTTCATGGGTCACAATTCCCACTGTGGTTTTTCCCTTAACATGGTTTCTATGAAAAATATGGTGTTATGAGTTCTTGGATTACTTTTGTGTTGTGTTGTAGTTTACTTTCTATTTTCCTCATATGGTTTTTGTGCAATTAGTTTAAGGTTAATAAAAAGAGTAAGAATATTGATTCACCCTTCTCCCCCCCAACTCCCCACTTTCAGTATTCTTCAATCCTAACAAATAGAGCCTCTTTTAATCCATGAAATGATGGCCATGTAACTATATTGGACAGAGTTTCTTCTAGTCCATGACATTATGACCATGTAATTGTAGCACTATAATGAGTGTATAAACTAGTAGTCTATTTAGATAATTGTCTACCTTACTATATTTCCCCTTCTTGTGCTTGATTGCCAAATAAAACTACAATAGGCATCTCAACCCTTTCATGTGACAAACATTCTCTACATTTTTTACTTGTGTTGAAGCTTAAGTGACTTTTAATTGGAATTAATGACTATATTTGTATCCACAATGCAATATTGCCGCTTCTCACTTTGGAAATGCAATAAAATTCTTTCAGATGGGTAGAGTTTATTGTGACCTCATAGTTGATGAGTAATACAATTCATTTATATTTGTAGTTTGTAGTTTTCCAATTGACAGGGTTTTCTCCACGTGATTCAATTTGCTAGGGTATAATCTTTGTGTATTCTTTTCTATAACTGTACTATTAATTATTTTGCACATACCTCTCTTTACATTCTAGTCTAGGAAACATTTTATGTAGAGTTTCCAGACTCACCAATACTCAACGAGTCTTGGCAAGCCCCAAAACAAGTTAGGATTACCGAGAAAAATTGGTTTCAACTCAAATTTTTACAAGTTAGGCATGCAAATTGTCACAACTCACTGAGTCATGACTTGTTGAGTCTAAGTGACTTGACTGGGCTGGTGGACTTGGAAAGCTTGCCAATAAAAACCTATTGTCCCTAATTTTGACATCATAAAATTAAGGCAACCCCACACAATTTTCTCATGGATTCGTAGGTGTATACTCTAAGTTTTTGGTGCTTTGAACAATGTGTTAAGAAGGGAATTTTTCATCTTTGGATTGTCCTCAATTTCACGTCATTAATCCTTTCATCTTTCTCCGAGTCATGATGAATTTCTCTTTCTTGATTGCATGAACTTGATATTTGGCAACCTTCGAGCTGTTTATTTTTTTCTAGGTTTTGTGTTTGGTTTTTGGTTTTCTTTTCACCCTAGGATTGTGACATTTTCAAATATGCTCTTTTTGGGCCATCGTAGGCCTCAATCAGAGTCATCTATGAAAAGTTATTAAGGAATTAAATATGCTGCAGGTGAGGTTTTTATGCCCAATTGCATAGCTTTATTCTTTAATTAAATCTCACTCAAGTGGACTTTTTGGTTGACTATTACATGTGTATTTGTGTAAAATGAAAATAAAATTTCATCCTTGTATATTCACATTGAATATTAATTTTTCTTTAATTCTTTCATGTAATGGTGGGTTTTTATATTCTAATTACATGTCTTTTTCATTTTAATGTTTGCTTTTAAATACACATGAGAATTCCCATGAGTGTTTAAAGGTGGTAATTTTTGTGTACATTCAAGTCAAAATAAAGAGTTGATTTCAATGGTTGAGTTCTATTTCACCTTCCTAGGTGACACCTTATGTTGAAGAGATTGGAGTTACAAACATGGGACACGTGGATATGGTAGAGTTCTTGAGTTGAGTGGAAACATCTACAAAAGAGGAAATGGCTCCAATAATTGATTTCCATATAAACTTGGTTTCTGCATTCCCAGTGGCTTCCCTAAATCCCAAATTCGTCACAACTTGTGCATAACACTTTTATCTTGAGTCCAAAACTATCACATATCAAGATGGGAATGCCATCATCAACTTAGACCCTGATAACATTGATTGAGTTTTTAGAGTTAAAACTTTTCCTACAGTTATGACAAAAGAAAAGACTTTATGATCATGGAATGAAAAGAAAGATGATTGTATCAAGTACATGAATGAGAATTGGTTAATACACAAAATCTCAAATTTCATAAGATGACCCAAGACTATTCATAGGTTTTATTTCTATGAGTAAATTAATGACTTGATTACTTTACCTAGTTGGATGTGGGGTCTAAAAGTATTAAAAAAATTCTAACCATGGATGTATAAGTTCATCTCCTTGATCATGATATATATATATATATATATATATATATATATATATATCTTTTTGGGAGAGTTGATGAGCAATACTCTTTGTGAACAATTGTCTCAAGTTTTTGAGACTTTGGTTTATATTGTAGCTTCTTTGGGGTCCTTTTTTAGACTTTGTACAAAGGAAAAAAAATGTAGTACTATTTTGTGATTACTATGAACAACTCACTTTCATGGCAAATCAGTCACACTATAGGAGGGTGCAAGATGCCTTCTTTGGGCGCTTCATGTGCCTTTTTTATAGGGATCTTCCGAATAAGAATGTGTTAGAAGAGGCTTGACTAGTTTTAAGGTGAACCTTAGACACTCCCATGCTATCCTACCAAGAATATCATATTGATGGAGTTGGCATGATAGTGAATGGTAGTATAAACATACCAATCATCATTGCACACACTTGGATGTGGGGATTTCCTCGAAAAATCCACTTATAATAGGAGGGTATTTTCTAACATGTATCCAAGGCTAAGAATATGTAGTTTGAGTTTTAGGAGATTATATTTAAAAAGTTCATGCCAAGGAGCTTCTTTGACTAGAGCGGCATGGATGATAAGATGAAGAAAAGCTTCATCCATATTCATCATCTTGAAGACATATGGATTAACATATGCACCGAGGTGGAGATTAGAAGAGTGGATTATTGTAGGCTTACTTTGAATCAAATTGCGGACTTTGACTTGGTCAAAATACATGAGGAGTTTGAGGATGATAATGATATTCTAGACCATGAATATTTTAAGCATCATGTTGAAGATCTTCTTATCTTACCTCCTTCCTAGTTAGAAAAGGAAAATATATGCATTTGGAATAGGTTTCAGTCTATTTTAGCTAATACCAATATTTAGCTAAAGAAAAAGGATTTCAAATGCATTAAGATTATGCTTGGAAAGGACTTAGAGCATAGAGGTCCAATTGGGTTGAGATCATAGATCATAGGGAAAGCAAAGGATGATGTGTCAATGTCAGAAATCATAAGGTTATGTTCAAAATGCCGAAGCCAATTATGGTAGAAATGAAAGAACTTGAGCCAAAGATAATCCAATTGTCTAATAGTGAGGAATATCTACAAGATATTATCACTCCTAAAGTATCTAAGCCTCATAATGTAGAAGTAATTATTAGAAAGTAAATTCCACAAAGATAACTGAGGGGGGGGGGGGGGGGGGGTGTAATCAATTATCCAACTATTAAAATATTAATCAACCTTATTAATCCTTAACCATGTAAGCAATATATAGCCAATAACCACAAGAAAATACACATACACAATAACACCAGATATATTAACTAGGGAAACCCCTAATTAGAGGGAAAACCCCGATGGGGATGATACCAACAAAATGATGTACTAATATAAAAGTTCCTTGTAAGAGGATGGACTTTTTTATGAGTGAATGAAATACATTCAATACATATCAGTCCCTATTATTGGAATTCTTTAGAATAACTAAGATGGGGGTGACTCAGTTGTACAAGGTCCAGATGTACAAATAAAACTTTTGAATGCTTAGTAGACCCATATCCATAAAACCTTATTATGCATGCATCCATAAGATCACACAATACTTAAACCCTAGGTCAAGACAACTTTGCATAAATATAAACATGAAACATAATAGATTCAATAACACACTTGACACAAGGATTTTATGTGGAAACCCAATTTGGAAAAAAACCATTAATAATGTGCTACTAATTCTCACTCTTCTAAAGTGATGCACTGTGAAAGGCCAAGCCTATTAAAGGTTACAATACACACTGTTAAATGTGACCCAGTTAAAGGATTTTAATCACCATGTTAGGAGTGAGCTTTATTAGAGGACTTTAGACCATTCCATTAGAATGTCACCCGATTAAAGGGTTTACAAATGACTATTGGGTCAACCTTAATCCAAAGGACTTACCCTAGACTGATATAATGGTTAGAAAGTAACAATAAGTTTTGATCTGATAACAAATTACAACTCACTTGTAGATTATAGATCTTTGTTTCAGTCATCCATTCTACTTGGCATTCACACACTTCAACTTTGATAGCTTGTTCACCCTTCAAGAATTCATACTCTTAAGCCTTCTTGCTTTCCATGCCAATTGCAATCACTTATGTTCGGCCATTGAATGAAGCAATACTCGACTCCTTGTCTTCCTTAGGTTCTCACACATGATAATCTTTGCTTCTAACCAACTCTCTCTATAAATAGAGAATTAAGATCTTTTGCCGCTTAATCAACATTGTTCATTTTAAGGTTAGTTAGGATTAGGTAGGATACAATGAATCTATCCACTTTTCTATTTGGTTCCTCTAGAAACTTCTTCCTCAGTCTTCCTTGAATTTGCCACAAAATGGTTTACCTTGAATTTTGTGCCACCAGCTCATCACAATTATCTTCCACATGCTTCATACAATTCAAGAAAATAAAATAGTCATCTTGGATTTGTCAAATTCTTGATTTAACATGAATACTGGCACTCAACATTAATATTTTCTCACTCGACTTCTATACTATTCTTCCACTCAGTCAACACTAGTTTACTAGGGGAACACTAAAGTTTACTAGTGCTCGACATCAACTAAACTTTACTCAACATTTACTGACAATCACTCAACTTGTACTATTTTTCATCTTTGCTTGGCACCACTTGATTTTCACTCTTCTTCCACTAATTTTTGCTCGGCTTGCACTAACTGCTCGACAAGGCTTGGCATACACTTTTCATACTTGATCTTCTTCTAGTCTTAACTTGAGTAATCTTTCATTTCAGACTTTAAGTAGATAAACAATAAACTATAGTATCAATGTCTTACTTGGTCTTAGTGCTTCTTTTAAATACCAAATAACTCAACCTTTCTCCAAGTGCTATTGTTATCTCCTCTTTTCAAATCCTCTTCATCAATCAACTGAATGATAGCTTTCATACCAAATAAGCAAGGGCGTAACCTTAAGCATACCTCGTACTGAAGTATATCCTTCAATAGAGGCTTCATAAAGATATTTGCAATCTTCTCTAATATCAGTTGGGTATCTCTAATATCAATTTAGATAGGTGTTGGGTGGGATCAGATGGTACCCTTTTCCTAAAGTTCCTCTCACTCACTGATAGGCTACAAGCTCTTAGATCGAAGAAGAAGCTTTTTGCTCTTCCTTCTAATATCTATTTGGATGAAGACCTTACTAGAGCATAGGATACCATGTTGAGACACTCTAGAGATTTGGTAGCTGATGCGAGATGGGATGGTAGGTAGGTCATAGTCCAAAACCTTAGCTATTATTCAGGATTCCCCACCTAGTGGTTGGGAAATGAGACTAACTCTCTTGGTTAAATGACAATCTCACTAGCAGTCACATGGAGAAGAACCATCCTCTAACTCTCTCCATGTCAAATGCTAGAATGGTAATAACACCCTTTGGTCATTATTGGGTCTCTTTGAAGATGGAATGGGTTCTGTGGAAATTCTTATTGTCACAGAGACCCATGATAGTATGGTCAACACTCTTCTAGGGTTTGATGGGTTTTAGTGGCTCTCTACCTATAGGGAGGAGGTTCATGCGTCTAGGGGTGTCTATGGCTCTAGTGGTGTAAGTTTCTTGATCAAAGATGACCTCTTCAATGCCACTTCAGTGGTCTACTCTAACACCTTAGCCAGATTTATGTGGATCCAGATCTATGTCAGCCATATTGTGAGGCTTCTTAGAGACATCTTCATTGTGGTGTGTCATTTCTCGTCGATCACCTTGCCATATGCCATCCATAGTCCTTTTGATGGAGATCCCTTCTTGAATTTGCTTGAGTGCATCTCAAAGTTCTCTCTAGCTTGTGTGACATCATCATCTTGGGAGACTTTAATGCTCAGACCAGAGATCTTCAAACCCCTCAACATGACCATGTGTATGATTTGATCTTTACTAGGGAGTTAGATTCAACTAGTACGGGTTCTCAATGCCACTCTTCAGATAGTCTTGGGCCTCTTTCTTGTTATGGTCATTATCTCCTCTAGTTCTATGAGTCTTCTAACTTGTTGATTATGAATGAACTCCCTTACTTTCCTAGCTCAAAGTCCTTTACTTGTTGGCCCAATTGTGGTGGTGCAAGTGTGGTTAACTATGTTCTTGCACTTGCTTCTATTATATTTTCCATCACCAACTTCACCATCACTCGCCCCCCCTGGCCAATCACTCCATCCTCAGCCTTATTGTCTGCTTCACCCCCTGCCCCCACCCCAATTGCATCCCCTGTCTTATCCCATGCCCCCATACCACCTTTCACTTCTCTGATGTTGATGATTACCTCTTTACCCTCTACGTCAGATGATTTCTCCCCTTATACCACTTTACTAATCCCTCCCAGGCCTTATTCTTATTTGATCTAGTTGTTGATGGTAACTGGGAGTTTTCCCTCCTCTCCATTCCCTACCACACCTCCTCCCCCTCGACCATGCTAGTCAGAAATCATGTCTTATGAATCTTTGGTTCAACATTGAGTGTAAGTCTTTCCATGTCTCCTTGCATGCATCCTTTGCTGCCCATTCACCCTCGTACACTCAGTTGCACTCCTCATATCACCACCTTATTTGTCACAAGAAGCAATTACTTGTGTCTTCATATTGCATATCCATTTGTGACACACTCACTTGCAACTCGAAATCCTTCTGGCACACTTTGTTCACCTACCATCCTCCCCCACCTTCCACCCTTGATTGGTACTCCTTGGTTTCTCATGCCTCCACTCTCTATGATATCCTTGGCCAACAACCCACTTACCCTACCTCCCCCAACTACTACCATCTTTACACTCCTATAATTTTTGAGGTCGTCAAACTCATAAGATGTAGTAGAGTGGTCGATGAGGATAGTTTTCAGGCAAAGTTTTTTAAGTTTGGTATTTCAATTTTGCGCCCCATGCTCATGGTGCTATTCAACAAGGTAGTGTGTACTAGTTTCGCTGCTTCTTGGTCGAGGCACATGATTTACCCAATCCACAAATATGGGTTGGCACCAAACCTCGACAATTACAGGACCATAATGATTAGGCATACCTTTGTCAAGCTTTATGCTATGTCTCTGAACATTATTCTTACTAGAAAACTTGACAAGTGATAGTGTCGTGCTAGAGGATAGATGAGATTCTGTGTAGATTATTAAACTATGGATCACATTTTAACATTGTGGGATATCACTGAGGAGGCCTGACACCATACTGCAAAAGTCTACTACTATTTCGTAGACTTCCACAAGGCCTTTGACTTAGTGCCTTAGGGGACTATCTTCTAGAGACTCAAAGATATTGGTACTCTAGATATACTAGTGACAATGATTATGAGACTCTACGAGACAATTGTTGGCTAATTTAGGACTCTAAAGGGAATTTTATATCTGATTCACAACACCATCGAGGTGAAGCAGGGTTGCCCACTCTCCCCTACATTATTTGGCATCTATATTGATGAGCTTGAGGCATCCCTCCATGAGGCTTCGCTCCTCGAGGATGGTTACTACTTGCACCAGGTTCTGATCCCCATTCTTCTATTTGTAGATGATGTGGTCCTTTTGGCCTCTTCGCAGGAGGAGCTCCAGAGGCTTATTGATGGACTGGCCTCATTTTCTGAACAACACCAACTGGTGGTGAACTTGAACAAGACTCGGGTCATGGTCTTCAATTTTCTAAAGACCTCACATCTTCACTTCACCTTCTAGGGTCAACAGATTGAGATTGTCTCCTTGTACACTTATTTTGGGGTCAAGTTCGCTAGACCCCCTTTTAGCATGAGAATGACCCACCTTCCTAGAGTAGCCAAGGCCATGGGCTCCCTCACACTTTTAGAGAGACAATGCTTCTGACACCACTTCTAGAACACTAAGTCTAAGTTTTCTCTCTTGGATTCTCTAGTTAGACACATAGGTCTTTATGGTGTAGTGGTTTGGGGACCGTCTCTACTTGATTTTGATTGGATCTTGATCAAGCGAGTGCAAACCCTTCTCCTCTATTGGATTATCCATTGCCACTGATACAATTCGCACAGTATTGTTTTGGCCAAGTTTGGGGATCACCCTTTCTGGCTTAGCACCATTTTCAACTTGATTTGGTTTATTCACCATCTCAAAAGCTTTGCAAACTCAACTGAGGGCTGATACAGATACTCGTACCTTGGTTATCGTTCCTTTATGGACATTGCCAACTCGACAAGGAAGACTAAGGTTTGTTCATGGTATACCTAGGCCACTATCGTATTGAGCTCAATTGGGATTGACATGTGAGACTCAACATTTATAGGTAGGACATCTCGATGACTTGGATCAGCCCTCTCGGTGGTTTACGCCCTCGAATGGACTTCTAGTCACAACACTTTTTGGCAACCCATGATGGTATTATTGTTCATCCCCCTTATTGGAGTCGACATTGGGGCCATGCCCTTTACATCAATCTTTTAGAGTTGGATCAAATCAACTTCATTCCCAGACTGATCACCACCTAATGAGAGAGAAACAAGTGTGTCACCTTTGCGCCATATCCGAGACAAACACAAACTCACTTTACCTTTAGGTGCCCCATCTACTATGAGAGTAGAGGTAGGTTGCATTAGCTATTTAGAGATTGCAGATCCTCTTGGCCTTTTTTTAGTTACTCTGACTAGCAACACTTAGTGCTCTACCTCCGGGAGACCTCCTAGCTTAAAAACCACACTTTATAGATCTTATTTCATCATAGCCAAACCTTGGATCAGCTCATCACTTATTTCTTTCCTTCCATGACCACTTCCAAGGGCATGAAACGACCACATACACCTATCTCTAGACACACCAGATCGATCAAACCTCGGCATGGGTTCCTCAAACAACAACACCCTATCCCTGCTACTATATAGAGACAAAGATGAAGTTGGGCCCTGACTCTTGCTCATCTTGAGCCTTATCCCTCTATGTAGGATTTCTTTGTAATGAGAAAGGATTAATGATCTCTCTCTCTCTCTCTCTCTCTCTCTCTCTCTCTCTCTCTCTCTCTCTCTCTCTCTCTCTCTCTCTCTCTTCTTGTCGTTTCCCTTTTTCTTTCTTTCTTGTTCAATATTTTTTTCCTAGATGTCTTTTGGTGCTCATTCTATTTTATTCTTCTCTACATTGTTCTATGTTTCAAACCCTTAGACCCTTGTTGGTCTCTTGTTGGACATTAATATCATTATCTTATTTTATCTATCTATTTTGTATTAACATATTCCAATCTACTTTATTTCTCATAGCATGATACTTAATGGATATATGTTTAGTCTTAGAATGCAATATACAATTCTTAGACACACTTATCACACTATTGTTATCAAAATGTATGATAACATGTTTTGAAAAGTCTATCCCAATGTCCTTCAACATCTGCTTCATCCACATGATTTGATTACAATTGTTCGTTACTGCTACATGCTCTACTTCTATTGTACTATGTGATATACAATCTTATTTCTTTCTTAGCCAAGAAACCAATCTTCCTCCAGGGAAAAATCCTCCACCGTTGGTGCTCTTTCTATCATCTATACTACCTACCCAATCCACATCAGTATATGCACAAAAAGTAAAATCACTTGATCTATCATACCACAATCCAAAATTAGGTTTACCCTTCAAATATGTTAGTATTCTCTTTACTGCTACATAATGTGCTTCTCTAGGATCTTCTTGAAATCTTGCTTCTATATCAACTGCATTTTTTTTATATCTAGTCGAGTTTTAGTTATAGGTTGTAAACCTTCAAACATGGATCTGCACTTCTTCTGTTCAATTTTAGGTGTCTCATCTTTGCTAGATAACTTGTGTATAGTTATCATAGGTGTTCGAATAGGCTTACAACTCTCCAAGCCAAATCTTTTCAACAAGTCTTTCAGAGACTTAGTTTGTGATAGGAAAATACCATCACTATTCTACACAATTTGTAGAAGTAAGAAATATTTCATCTCACCAATCACACTCATCTAAAATTCATTCTTCATTTCATTAGCAAATTTGTCACTTTCTTTATCATTACCTCCAAAAATTATGTCATCCACAAATATCACAATAGTTAGCAATCCATTCTCAATTTCTTTAAAATAAAAATTACTATCTGTCGTACCTTTCAAAAATTCTAACTTTGTCAAATACTTTTCCAATCTCACCTACCAGGTTCTAGGTCCTTGCTTTAGACCATACAATGCTTTCTTCTATCTACATACCATTGTCAAAGGAAATCCTTCGGGCTTCTCAATGTAGATTTCTTCTTCAAGTTCTCCATTCAAAAATGCTGACTTTATGTCCATTTGATACACTTTGGACTTCTTACCTATTGCATAAGCCAAGAACATTCTCATTGCTTCAATTCTAGCAACATGAAAAAATGTCTCTTCATAATCTATATCTGCTTGTTGTGAATATCCCTTGCACACCAATCTTACTTTGTTTCTCAAAACCTCACCTTGTTCATTCATTTCTTTTCTGAAAACCCCTTTACTTCCTATATATTGTTTTCTTTAGGTCTACGAACTAATTCCCATGTCTCATTCTTCACAATTTGATCTAGTTCTTCCTTCATTGCTTGAATCTAATGATCATCCTTGCATGCTTCATCTGCACTCTTTGGTTCAACTTGAGAAATCAAAAACAATTCTTCATGTACTTTATTTCTTGTCATAACTCCTTTTTATTTGCTTCCAATAATCTAATTTGTAGGGTGATTCTTTTTCAAATTCCTTTTTGGTGTAGGCATTATTGTTTCAACTCTTACTTCTTATTTAGGTTCATATCTTGGTTCTTCTCTCTATTCTATAATAGGTTTAAGATTAGCTTCTCCTTCATCATCAAAATTATAATCCAACATTCTTTCTTTATCTCCAAACATCTCATCCACTTTTACATTTGCACACTCAACAATAGACTTAGTTCTTTGATTAAAACATCTATAAGCTTTTCTTTTCAATCAATAACCAAGGAACATACCTTCATCGCTTCTTGCATCAAACTTACCAATATCATCATCTTTCTTTATGTAACACTTCTAAAAATTTTGAAATATTTTACTGAGGGTGTATGTCCAAACCATAATTCATAGGGAGTCTTGTTTATACCTTTTCTAATCTACATGAGCTATTCATTGTATATATTATTGTATTTACTACTTCTCTCCAAAATATCTTGGATACATCATGGCTCTTGTTTCTTCTATTACAGACCTATTTCTTCTCTCAACAATTCATTTTTCTCAAGGGTCTTAGGTGTTGATAGCTATCTCTTGATGCCATTCACTTCACCAAAGGTGTTAAATTAGTTTGAGGTAAACTCTCCACAATCTCAAATATTTTATCACTACTCCATATTCATTCTCAACTCTATTATCAAATAACTTAAACTTTTCAAATGCCTCAGAGGTTTCTCTAAGAAATGCTACCCACATCATCCTAGTGAAATCATCAACAAAAGTCATGAAGTTCCTTTCACCACAGAATCCTCTTGTTCTAGTAGGACCACTCAAATCTATATAAATAATCTCAAATTTCATTGTGGTAGTGAACTTCTTGCTAGGAAAGGAAACTTTATTTTTCTTAGCCATAACACATTCTTTGCACACAAGATTAGTAGGCTTCACAATTTTAGGTAAATATCTGACAACAAATGTACTGCTAGCCCTCACAATATTATCAAAGTCTATATGACAAAATCTTTTATGCCATAACCAACTATTATCCACTTTTTCTACCAAACATGTCATCTCGGTAGAGTTCAATTAGAAAATGTTACCTTGCTATCTTGTACCTGTACCAATCAACTTACCATCTTTATCTTTGATAATGCATGTCTTCACTATGAATTATAGTTGATATCCTTTATCAACCAACTGTTCAACACTCAATAGATTATGATTTAATCCATCACCAAAGTAGGCATCATCAGTATTAGTATTTCCATCAAGAGTAATAGATCCTATTCCCTTGATATGACAAGCTACATTGTTACCAACTCTAACAATTCCTCAATCATGACTATTAAACTTAACAACTTATTCATGTCACCAATCCTATGATGTGAACAACCACTATCTATAATCCAATCATCTTTCTTTTCAACTTACAAAACTGAGGCTTTCTCTTCTTTGACTTCTTTTTAAGGATTTTCTTCTTTTATAGCTACAAATACTAATTCATCATCATTTTCACTCTAAAGTCTTTCTTCAGACTCATCATCTTCATTTTCATAGAAACAATCTCTAAGCCTTCTATACTTGAAATTTTTCTCTCTTTTAAGACACTTAGAAGAATAATGATCAAATTTATTGCATGTCCAACATTTAAAGATTCTCTTACCATCTGGTTCTCTCCTTACAAGCAGGGAAATTCCTTCTTCAATTCTTCTATCCTTCTCAAACCTAGATCTGCTACTGTTAGCATAGTCTCCACTAGTGTTTGCACTTCTTAATAAAGAAGGGTGAACTCTTAATGCACTAAAAGTTGTTTCCACTCTAGGAAAATTTCTACACTGCTTCAAGCTCACTTCTATTGCTTTCAATCTTTGAAGTAGAGTCTCTCTAGTAAACTTCTCAATGTAGGGTATGACTAGCTCCATCATCTGCACTATCTACTTGAATGGTGGTGTCAAAGTTTTTAAGATCTTCCAAATAATCTCATCTTCATTTTTAGATCCATTACAAGACTTAATTCCTGCAACAATTTCTAATATTCTACCAATATAGCTTCTTACAAATTCATCTTCCATCATCTTAGCATTTTGAAACAAACATACCCAATTCTTTAATATGATTCTCTTAGGATGCACATCACCTTCAAAATTAGTTTTTAAAGCTCTCCAAATTGCATGAGATTTTTCTAAGGATTTTATTTGACTATATTCATTGTCAGGAAGAGTTGAAAATAATGATTCTCTGGCAAGCATATTGCACATAAACAGATCTTTTTCTACTTCACTACAATCCTCAAGTTTTCTTTCTTCCACAATCTTCTTTGCATTCTATATCATCAACCAATACACTAGACCTATACATAGTGAATGGGTCTTCATCTTCTCCTTCCAACTGTCATGGTTAACTCCATCAAATTTTGGACTTTCTTTTTTGAAGTGAGCCTCCATTGATCTCCTTAAGCTATTAAGATTTTCCTTCAAGGACCTGATGCTTTGATACCAATTATTAGAAAGTAAAGTCCACCACGATAACTGAGAGTGGGAAGGGAGGAGGGTGAATCAGTTATCCAACTATTAAAACATTTATCAACCTTATTAATCCTTAACCATGTAAGCAATGTGTCCAGTAACCATAAGAAGATACACATACACAATAACACTAGATATGTTAACTAGGGAAACCCTTGATCGGAGGGAAGACCCTAGTGGGGATGGTACCCACAAAATGATGTACTAATATAAAAGTTTCTTGTAATAGGATGGACTCTATTAGGAGCTAATGAAATACATTTAGTACATATTAGTTCATGTTGGGAGAATTTAAATCCATGTTAGGATATTCTAGCCATGTTAGGAGTTGTGCTAAACCTTTTAGGAGTTGTAGAAGGTAGAAGGACCCACTGTCCAAACAACTTCAGGGGCAAGACCACCAAACTCACTATCTAACTAATCTCTGTATCATTCCTTGCAAAATAATAGAAATGAATAACTTGAACTCCTCTTTCCTCTTGACTAGACCAAAACCTATTTCATATCTCAATACCTGATTGCCAATTTTGCATCAATAATCCCTTGTATTGCTTACTTGCAATTACCAAGTACTTTACATATCACATAATTGCTATATAATATCACACTAGACCACAAGGAAAATAACCTTCCTTTAAACCACATCCTCAAAATAATTCCTTGAGCCGGCCTTGAGGCATTCCTAATTAATTAGAATAGGACCTCATTAGTATATTACAATTCATTACATCTTTTCGCAAATACAAAATATTGTTGGTTCACAATCTTTACAACTTCTCACATGTGTGACCTCTGACCTTGTGAACTTGCTGATGTCTTCATCAGGTTATCTACTATTATTTTCTAACTATGCTCATCATGATTCTATCCTAGTTAAGAGATGCAATCCAAACACCAAAAACCACTTATCAGGTACTCTGTCTACACATTGTCCTCTGTAATTCTTGAACAACTCATGCATGTCTTTGACTCTCTATATGTACACTTGTCCACTTCATCAAGACACAATGTGGAATATATCCTAAATTGCATTTGATCTCATCGTCAATACATAGTTCGTATGACCTCATTTTCTATCTTCTACTCTACTAGTCTTTATAGAAACAATATTATGTTGACATCAATGACAAACAAAGTCATGAATGCAACATGTCTATCATGCTAACCAACTCTTCAATACTTAGGATGATCCCTAAAGGAATACCATCAATATTTATGCCAATAGTAATAGCTACACCAACTGACTTGATGCTTGAATCAAATGAAGCTCTCATATCTCCTCTTGACATGAATGTAGATTCATTTCTACTATGCATGAGTGGACCCTTAGAATATTGCACCTGCCATGTGTATCTCCTTGGTTGCCCCAACATGTATTGAAAATGAGCAATATGGAAAACTACAACATCTATTTGATGCATACTCATCATTTCCACATATAAGTTATTCATCCTTAACATTACTAGCTACCTCAAGTGCAAAATTTGATCAATATATGGTGGAGATTTCTCTATGTGGTCCAACTCTTGTGGCTATATAATTTGGAGCTCTTTCCACAGTTACCTCTATTGCACAAAAAGAACCAATATCTACTTTGGGTACTGTGTGTTTTTTCTCTGTCTTTTCCCAAATGGCTAAGTGTTGTCACTCAAAAGAGGAAGAAGGATGAGCCTCATGTTGAAGAGTTTAATTTTAGACAACCCAATAAGCCTAAGACTCTAAGGAACAAAAAAGAAAAAATAGTTTCTATAGTCGTAGAAGATGTGTAGAGTCAAGCATGTTAAAGTTGTTCAACCCCTTTTGAGAGACAGATTGCAAGATTAACAGAATTGAACTTGGTAAGTAGATGTGGTTGGATTGTCAATCGGATGCACAAGATGAAATTGCCTTGCTCACACAACTAAATGATATGTTTTAGGGAAAAATATTGGTTCAAAGAGGAAAATGCATGGATTTTTAAGATAAATGAAAAGATGAAAAAATCTTCTCATAGAATTGATACTTTTTCCACATCTCATCTTGAACATATTGAGAAAATGAAGTAGAAGGCCAATGCTTTTATTGAGCAGTGTAGTTACTTGGAATCATAGAGTGTGCATGTGATTTGAGATGGACTGTAGATTTTGCAAAACGCCAAGACAAGCATTGCTAGCCTGAATGACCACATTGCCTCATTCAACAAATAACTAATAGAGTTGGATGAGGAGCTAAATGTATGGAATATTGTGTCAGACATTGATCTAGATACACTTCAGAAATATGATGTAATCTCTTCACCAAAGATGTACTATGGATTATTGGATCTAATGGTTGGAAAACAATAGGTTATCCTAGGCTTGATAACAAAACTCATGACAAATAGGTGACTTGTGTGATGAACAAGAATTCATGATCATAAAAGGCTTTCAAGAGATGACATGATATTACTCAGTGTGGATGGTGAAATAAAGGATTAAGAGGTAGTAATGACCTAGTTTACAAAGGTAATTCACTTACAACTTGAGACAAATGACTTCAGTTGTAGTGCCATTGATACGCTAACGAATTGTAATATCTAACTAAGAAGTGTGTAGATGAGTGTTGGAGAATGCAACAAGCTAATTAATCTCTAAGAGCACAAGCATAGTTCATAAAACAATTATTATTGCAAAAAATAGAGGAGTGCCAAATCCATGTATTGTGTAGGAAACTTTTAGTAATTTAAAGGCCTTCATCAACTCTATTGAAGATGGCTTTCAAGTGTCATGAATAATTAACTTCTTTTGCATGCTTTTGCAAAGGAGGAATAGTTTTCTGATAGATTTCTATTTGAAACTACAATTGGAACAATTTTATGTTGTCATTGATGTCAAACCTTATTGGTCAGACAATTTGCTATCTGATATGAGTGTCATATCTATTTGAATGATGAAGAGGATGTGAGAAGTTAGTCATAACAAAAGTATCTAGATGAAAGGTTGAGTTATGAAGAAGATAACTACAATGAACATTTGATTAGTTGGACTTTGACAAGATAAAGTGATTGTTTGAATCATGTTGCAAGTTGAGAAAACAAAGATTATAAAGCCTTGAAGAAGTGATCAAAGATAGATCAAATGCATAGGTTTGATCGAGCAACAAAGCAAAAAATTAAGGAACTTGAAGTATATGCTAAGAGATGCTAGTCTCAACTGAGTGTTAGTAAGTGATGAGCATAAATAGTGTTGACTGAGCATCATTATTGACCGAGTGACAATATGTAATAAACAATAAATTTAGTAGCAACTGAGTAACCCAATGATGACCAAGTGTCATAACATAGTGTTGGCCAAGGAACACCATTTTAATAGTTTATGAGAAATCATAATTTCTAATCAGCTAAGTTGATTTCTTGGAATATGGAAAGCATGTTGAAGATAATGATGGATGACCTGGATCATTTCATGCTAGGTAAGGGTTAGGTAAGCAACCTAAGGAATGGATTTCCACGTTAAATCCTAGTGTCAAACTTGTGTGCATGTTAATTGTGGTGATTTAGTGTCAATGTTTACATTATGCAAGTCTATTATATTTAGGATAGTGGACTGCTAGTTGATGTTACTGAAAGTTGACTATAGAAACTGAGCTATGGAATGTTAAAATTTGAAGTAGTTTAAGTGTTTGTTTGTTTAATTGGTACATTTGGATCTTGGGTAATTGATTCACCCCTGCTCTCAATTATTCTAAACATTCTAACAATTGGTATCAGAGAATTGGTGGTTATAGAAGAAAGTTTGAAGGTGCTTGAAAGATAAAGATCAAGATGTGCAAAAAAGAGGTGCCAAGATTGAACAAAGAGAACTTTCCTGCATGGTAAAGATTGATGAGGTTACGTATAGCTAGAATTGGGGATGCTGCACTAGAATTTGTGGACAATTCATATGTGGAGATAAAAATAGTTCCTCTTACCACTCAAAAAATAAAAGAGAAGCAAGAAAACAATTAGGCAATGTTGGAGATTACCTCAACTCTAAGCTATGCTAAGTTTGATGACATAAAATATTGCAAGAATGAAAAAGAAACATGGGATAAACTAAAGACCATATACGGAGGAGATGATAATGTCATGAGAGATAAATTATAAAGCTTGAGAGGAAAATTATATGAAATGAGAATGACAGAAGGTGAGAATATAGTTCAATACTATGTAAGCATTAAAGAGGTTATCAATGCTATTAGAGGTGCTAATGGAAATATTGAGGATGAAATTGTAATAAGCAACGTATTAAGAACTCTAATTCATATTTATTCTATTAGGATTTCTGTAATACATGAATCGAGATGTACTCCAGGCAATGCCCTAAACTTGGAAGGTGTGATTGGTAGGCTTACTGCTTTTGAGATGTCTAATTTTTATAATTACACTCCTAATACTATTGAATCTGCTTTTAAATCACAATTGGTTCTTAGTAAGAAAGGAAAAGGAAAACACATGAAAAGTGAAAGTGACACTTTTGATGATGAACTTGAAGCACTAATGGCTAGAAGACTTTCAAGAGGCAAAGGAAAACTTCTTATAATCTATTTTTCTTGTAACAAAGTTGGTCATATTGCTGCAAGATGTCACAACAAAGAAGGAAAATATGAAAGAAAGGAAAAAAAGGTCAAAGGAAGAAGAGATGATCGAGACAACAAGAGAAACAAGGACTACAAAGATAAAGGTAAGAAATCTTGTTACATTTTTGAAGAAGAAATTGATACTGAATATGAAAGTAATGATGAATAGGTAGTCTATGTTGCTATGAAAGATTATTTTGATGAAGATGAGAAAACAACATTAATCGCTTATATGAATAAAAGTGATAAATGGATTATTGATAGTGGTTGTTCAAATCACATGATTGGTGATAGAAGTAAATTTGAGAACATTGGACCATACAAGGGTAGTTGTATTAAATTTTGTAATGATGTACCATGTCTTGTGAAAGGTAAAGGATCAATACAACTGACTAAAAATATCAAATGTGACAATGTTTATTGAGATGAAGGACTTAACTATAATCTGTTGAGTAATTCACAGTTGAACAAATCAAGGTACAAAGTTGAATTCCATCACAAAAAGGCCAGATATTTGATGTTGATGGTAAACTAATTGGAAGTGGCGACCAAATAAGAGGTAACTTGTTCTACCTAGACTTATATGATGCGACATGTTTGTTTGCATAATATGAGGATATATGGCTATGGCACAAGAGGTTATGTCATGTAAATTCTGACAATTTGGTTAGCATTAGTAAAATGAAAAGAGTAAGAGGTTTGCCAAAACAAAAGAAACTTGATAATGATATATGTAAACAATGTCAATTGTGAAAAATGACAAAGTCAAGTTTCAAGAGCAAGACATATTCATCTAATGATATTTTGGAATTGGTTGATACTGACCTATGTGGACCTATTGAAGTTCAAATCTATTGTGAAGACAAATATTTCATTCTATTTGTTGACGACAACTCTAGAAGCATGATTGTGATGTTTCTTAAAGGAAAGTATAATGGTTTTCGACTATTTAAGTGGTATTTGGACATAGTTGAAAAGGAGATAGGAAAGAGTCTGAAATGCTTGAGATCTAACAGAGGTGGTCATTTTATTTCCAATGAGTTCAACATATTTTGCAATTAAAAATGAATCAAAAGATAAATGCCAATACCTAGGACCCCTCCTCAAAATGGAATAGCTGAAAGGAGAAATAGATCAATCATGGATTGTGTTATAACATTGATGATGGAGAAGAATGTATCACATAGATATTGGAGAGTGGTTGTAAGTACATCAATTTATACTTTGAATAGAGTGTAAGTCAAGAAAGGTACAAATGTTACACCCTTTGAATTATGCTATGGGTATGCTCCTAATGTAAAGTATTTCAAAGTTTTTGGAAGCAAATGTTACATACTTAAAGACAATAGAAATGGAAAACTTGATGCTAAAAGTGATAAAGGCATATTTCTGCGTTATTCCACTAAGAGCAATGCTTATAAGTGTTTGAACTCTAATAATAACAAAATTGTGGAAAGTGAAAATGTGAAAGTTGATGAGTATGCTGAAAAGAATGAAGTTGAATCCAAGATAGAACCTAAAGACTATAATACATTCATATATGTGAATGATAGTGCTCCCCACACCTCACCTAAACTAATGAACAAAGCTACAAATATACAACAAAATGGCAATGTTATGGGTCCCGAGAAACAAAAAAATGTTGTCGAGTCACAAGCAAAAGGAACCGAACATCAAGGAGGCAATATTGAGCATGTAGAGCATGAACTTAAACTTGAACATAGAAGAGAAAATGAGGTTGATATCATTTTTCAAGATGAAACTATAGAAGAAGATAGAAGAAAAGAACATGTACTAGAAAAATATGTGAGTAGACATCATGTACTTGAGAAAATCATTGGAGATAAAGAAATTGGTGTTATGACAAGGAAAACACTTAGAAGTGATACATGCTTACTTTATCAGTTTGAGCCCAAATTAGTGAAATATACTTTGGAGAATGAAGATTGGATACAAGCAATGAATGAAGAGATTGAAAAGAATAAAACATGGACATTGGTACCTAGACCTAAAGACAAAAATGTTATTGAAATAAAGTGGGTATTCAGGAACAAGCTGAATGAAAATGACAATGTCACAAGGAACAATTCTAGATTGGTATGCAAAGGAAATGCACAAGAAGAAGGTATTGACTATGGGGAAACATTTTCCCATATTGCAAGACTAGGAGTTAGAACACTACTTGCATATTATGCTTATAAAGTAATCAAGGTATATCAGTTTAATGTCAAACCTACATTTTTGAATGGGATACTTGAAGAACTATACATAGAGCAGCCAAAAGGTTTTGTTGACCCTAGCAAGAAGAATATGGTGTGCAAGCTGGACAAGGCTCTATATGGTTTGAAACAAGCTCCTAGAACATGGTATGAAAGACTGCATAACTACATAACTATTTGGTGAAGATTGGATTTGCAAGAACAAATGATAATAGTAATCTGTATTTGAAGACTAGTGAAAACAATGGGGTATTGTTATCCAAATTTTTTGTTGATGATATCATATTTGGAGGCAAGGAAGCATTATGCAAATGATTTTCTGATGAGATGAAGGAGTTGAAATATCAATGTTCAATGAGATAAAATTCTTTGTTGGATTACAAGTATTTCAAATAAAGCAAGGCATTTTCATTACCTAATCCAAATACATCAAGAAGATTCTAAAGACTTTTGGAATGGAAGACTCAAGACCAGTTAGTACACCTATGGTCACAAGACACAAATTATCTAAGAATGATGGTTCTACTGATGTAGATCAGACATTGTATAGATTAATGATTGAAAAGTTATAATATGTTGTTCACAACAGACCTGATATTGCATTAGTAGTTGGGATAGTTGCAAGATTTTTTTCAAAACCTAAGGAGAATCACATGATGGCAGTAAAAAGGATAATGGGATATCTAAAAGGTAAATAAGACTATGGATTGTATTAGAAGAAGAATGAGTTTGAACTGAAGGTATTTACTGATTTTGATTGGGCAAGAAATATTGATGATAGAAAAGGCACAAGTGGAGGTGCATTCTTCCTAGGAAAGAGACTAATTTCATGGACAAGCAAGAAGTAGAATTGCATTTCTCAATCAACAGCTAAAGCTGAATATGTGGCAATTGTAGTAAATTGTTCCAATATCATATGGATCAAAAAATTGTTAAAGGGTATGATGGAAAATATCACATATCTAGTTGTTACCTATTGTGATAACACTAGTGTTGTTAATACATCAAAGAATCCTATAATGCACACAAAGACTAAGCATATTGCTATCAAGTATCATTACGTGAGAGAGCTAGTTCAAGATGAAAAAGTAAAATTGGAGTATGTGAACACTAAAGAACAAATAGTTGATATATTTACTAAAGCCTTACCTAAATATGCTCATGAATATCTTAGATGTAAACTAGGGGTGATTCCCCTAAACAAAGCTACTTGAGCAAAGATGGTGCTCTGCATCAAATGTGTTCATAAGGCTATCTTACAAGTTGATGTAGACAGTCCTACTTTAGGAATTGCCTAAGGTGGTAATAAAGAAGGACAAAATATTATATTAGTCATACACATATGATAGATGAAAAATTTGGTATTGACATGAAGATATCTACATGGAAGAGATGCGTGAGTTAAAATGTCTTTGGCATTGTTATCAAAGAGAGAAATGTTGTGAAGCAGCTACATCAAGAGGGAGAGATTATATCACAAGGAAAAAGAGGGAGAGATTACATAATAGAGGATATATATCAAAGATGGGGTTCATATCTTATGTGAGTTATACATGGATGAGACTCATGATCAAACTAAGGATATTAATGAAAATTTGAACCTACACATTGAGGGTGTTTTCTCGATATAATAGTTTTGGATTTCATGGCAACTAGAGGTGTTGCCATCAATGCCAAAGAGGGAGATTGTTTGAAACTACAATTGGAACAATTGTTATATTGTTATTGATGTCAAACCTTATTGGTGAAATAATTTTCTATTTGATTTGAGTGTCATATCTATTTGATTGATTAAGAGGATTTGAGAAATTAGTCATAACAAAAGTATCTAGAGGAAAGGTTGAGTTATGAATAAGATAACTATAATGGACACTTGATTAATTGGATTTTGACAAGATAAAGTGATTGTTTGAAACATGTTGCAAGTGGAGAAGACATTGATAATAAAGCCTTGAAGAAGTGATCAAAGATAGATCAAATGCATAGGCTTGACTGAGCAACGGAGCCAAAGATTAAGGAACTTGAAGTATATGTCATGCTAGTGTCGATTGAGTGCTAGTAAGTGACGAGCATAAATAGTGTCGACCGAGAGTCAGTATTAACCATGATCGAGTGACAATATATGTAGTAAGCAAGAGATTTAGTAGCGACTGAGTAACCCAGTGATGACCAAGTGTCAGAACATAGTGTTGGATGAGGAACAACATTTTAAGAGTTTATGAGAAATTGTAATTTCCAACTGACTAAGTTGATTTCTTGGAATATGGAAAGTGTGTTGAAGATAAGGATGGATGACCTAGATCATTTAATACTATGAAAGGGTTAGGTAAGCAACCTAAGGAATGGATTCCATGAAAATTTTCTAGAAAAGAAGAAAATAAACAAGAAGGAAGACAAATTCATTGTATTTGTTGAATCTAATCGTAAACCCTAGATACTAGTGTGTTTAAGTGACCAAAGATCAGAATACCTATTTAAGGAGGTACAAGGGCTAACTTTAGAAGTGGTTGAAGGTTGGAGTAGTTGTTGATGCTATTAACTGGAAAACTTAAATAGAAGGCTAAGATGAGTTGAGTAGAGGTGGAGTAATTACTTGAAGGGTTACCAAGTGAATTAGAGACTAAGAAAACTTAGAAGATAATGAAGGTCAACCAATGGATTAGCTTGTGAGCTGAACTGGGATCTATATCTGCAAAGTTAGTTGTACTTGAAAGATCAAAACCCAATGTTACTTTCTAACCATTGTATCAGTATTTGAAATCCTTTAATCAAGGTTGACCTAATAGTCATATGTAAATCCTTTAATCAAGGCAAAATTATAATATAATGTTCTAAAATCCTCTAACAGGGCCACTTCTAACAGGGTGATTAAATCCTTTAAAAAGGTAACATTTAACAATGTGTTTTGTAAACCTTTAACAAGGTTGGTTCCATAACAAAGCTCACTTGAGAAGAGTGAAAATATTGGTGACATGTTACTAGTGGTTTTTCTCAAATTGGTTTTCCATGTTAAATCCCAATGTCAAACTTGTGTGGATGTTATTTGTGGTGATTTTCTATCAATGTTTACATTATGAAAGTTTGTTATATTTAGGACAGTGGATTGCTAGTTGATGATATTGAAAGTTGACTACAGAAACTGAGCTATGGGATGTTAAAATCTGAAGTAGTTTAAGTGTTTGTTTGTTCAATTGGTACATTTGGACCTTGGATAAGTGATTCACCCCTCCCCCCATCCTCTTAGTTATTCTAAAAATTCTAACAATTGCATGTAGAACATGAATACTTTGTAAATACTATAAAAAAATGTACCTCTATTGTAGCTTCATGCAATCAGGTTACAAGCCATTTAGACCTTGCAACATTGAATAATCAAAGATATTTTGTTAGAGAATAAGTCAAGGTGGTTGAAGTTTTCCCCTTATCTTTACACCTTTTTCTCTCATCTTTTTTATACAAAGAAGAGATCTCATTGTAAATATTTATCTGTTGTTTTGGGCAACAAATTTATGGTTAGATATCTTGTATCTTGAATATTTTGAATTTCATGACTTTCTAGATTAAATAAAAGAAGAAATCCAAATTAAATGTTGTAAATATTGAAATTGGCTAATATTTTCTTAAGTTGCATTAGTTATTTATTCTTGAATTCAATTTTAGCTTACCTTGTGTGAACCATTTGATCTTTCAATTTAGTTTTTTGAAGACTTTTAGCTTGAAGAGAAGAGATTTCTATAGTTGGATAGTGGTTGCAAATTATTGAGAGCTAAAGACTTTGAGCTTTAGTTTTATGTATTTAAGTTAAAGAATAATTAGTAAGAGAGTTTGTACCTTGTTAATTGGTCTAAAGTTTATCACAAATTTGGACTAATCATAGGAGACATTGGGTTTTTGTTCTTATTCCAAAAAATATCATATTAAATGGTTGTCTTAGGATTTTTTCATTTGTTAACCATGAGCCACTAGTATCAATGTAGCAATAGGACCTTTTTGTAGAGTCTAAAATTGTAGTTATTTGTAAATTATTCTTGGAAAAAGAGGAATTGATTAAGAGAACTATTCAGTTTTTAAATTTTAGTTAAGTTCCTATTGAAGTCACTTGTGATAACAAGATATTCCCCTATTACTAAGAGGAGAGAGTAATCTCACTATACGTTGCCTAAAATCAAAATTTTGTGAGTTGTTTTCTTAGTGACTTACACAAAATCAAGCCAACAAAACCATAATTTTGTTTACTTTTACTTTCTTTCTTTTTTTTCTTCCTTGCAGCCTTAAAAATTATCTCATGTATTGAGAAGAAGAGAGAAGTGTGAGATAGAAAGAAAAATAAGAGTCCATAGGTTTACAACTTGTAGGGAGGAATATCTAAAATCTTATGCAAATCACATTGGGGTGACATTATACTTGCATTTAGATCATCAAAGAGTCCATAACAGAAGTTGCAAAGACTTTAATCTCATTTCAAAGAGGTAAGTGTTAAATTTTATAGATTTTTAAATATATTTGTTATGTTTGTGGATTTTATTATTAATTTTTGAACTTTTTAAATCTTGAAGTTGAATGCTTTCCTTTCAAATCTAAATTTCATACTTAAATGCATTGAATAATTTAAATTATGATTTAGTGATTAACATTTTAATTTTGTAATTTTTGATTTATTGATTAATCATTGGTAATCATATCACTTTATTTTTATTTTTAGGATCCACCAAGTTTTTGAAGGCCATTGATGCTGCCCCACGTGTGAAAAATGCCACATAGTTATGCGAGACTATTGAGGAAGTCATATGAGAGGCATATGAAGAAATTAAGGTGCAAGTGGTGACAAGCAATGCAATAAGTTATCTTATTGTAGGTAGACTTTTGATGGAGGCACCCAAACAATTTTTGGTCTCCATGTGCAACCTTTTTCCTTGACCTCATATTGGAGGCTATTGGAAATCTTGAATGGTTCAAATTATGTGTCGATAGGGTAAAAAATCTTTGTAAATTCATCTATAATAATGCATTGGTACTTAGCATAATGAGGTAGTACATGTGACATAAGGACATAAGGAGTTGGTTCGTCTTGGTATCACAAGATTCACCTCAAATTTTATCACATTAAAATCCATGATGTAATCAAAGACATCTTTGAGGTATTTGTTTGTTGGTGAGAAGTGAACTTCCTTATCTTATGCTATAACCATTATAGGGATGGAGAAGATTCACAATGCAATCAGAGGTATAGAGATTGATAAATAAAAGTTAATCCAAAGGTTCTCTACCCTTAGATAATTTTATTGCCTAAGATCAACATTTTGCAGAGGCAATTGGAGGAGTGTCTTGCAGCAAAGGCCTCCTATGAAAAATTTGCCTATACTGACTTGAGTGCAATAGAAGTGACATCCTATGCACTTTGTGCACTCATCAGTATCTCTGATACAGTTAAGGAAAAATGGAAGAAAGAAATTGAGCGACTTAATCTTGTTTATGTAGACTATTTTTCCAAAATAACAGGTTGATCAACAAAAGGCTACACAATTTTGTATACAATTTTAACACATTTTCCATTGATGTCAAAGGGGGAGAAGTATGTAAGGAAAATTATATATGTTTATGATATTTAAGGAGAAGTATATGTAAAGAAATTGTATATGCATATGTAAGGGGGAGTACACCTATATAGCACTGTAAGGAGTGATAAGGAATGTAATGATCCATAATTTTTAAACACGAATAAAATATTTTTTTGTTTTGAAGGAAACTTTTGTAAAGGAAGTACAATTCATTTCTATTATTCTACAAGGAATAATACAAAGATCATTTTGATAGTGGTTTCATTGGTCTTGCCCTTGAAGCTTTTTGGATAGTGGGTCCATCTATCTTCTGAAACTCCTAAAAGGGTTGACACAATTCCTAATAGGGTTAGAATCTCCTAACAGGGATTCAAAGTCTCCTAATAGGGACTGGTATGTACTGAATGTATTTCATAGACTCCTAACAGAGTCTGTCCTCTAACAAGAAATATTTATATTAGTACATCATCTTGTGGGTACCATCCCCACCATGGTTTTCCCTTTGATCAAGGGTTTCCCTAGTTAACATATCTAGTGTTATTGTGAATGAGTATCTTGTTGTGGTTTCTATTTATTTTGCTCTTATGGTTAAAATTTATTAAGGGTGATAATTGTGAAAATAGTTGGATAATTGATTCATTCCCGACCCCCCCACCCCCTCTTAGTTATATTAGAACACTATATATTCTAACAATCAACCATTGAAAGGTTATGATCTTCTTTGATAAGATCCTAGGCTAATTGCATCTCCCTTTGCATGATCTCCAAATGAGGTATTGGCATTTCCTGAATAAAGATCAATTTAGATCTCATGTTTCTATTAGATGTCTGAAGCTCAGCCAATGTGCCTTGAGCATTCAATAACTAATCTACACTAGATGCTACTGATTATGAAATAATGTTGTTGGGTCTCAGCATCTCAACTTGAATTTGGTGTATTTGTGCCTAAATATCATTCACATCTTACAAAATGTTGTACAAATGTTGTATTTTCTGTATAAGTTCTATCATAATCTATACACGCTCTTGCAATTGAACTTTCTAATCGACAATTATTATGGAAACTTTATCCATAACCTTATTCTTAAATTCTCTTGCTAACCAATCCATTATTTTCTCATTGGATTCCATATTACCAACATTTACTTGTTCAAACAATATTTACAAGTTGGGTTATAATTAGGGCTTCATCATCAAAAAATTTAATATCAAAAGCATCAACAAAAATGTTTTTAACATCATAAAGTATCTACTTTTGTTTATGCTCTCTTCTTAGTTCTTCTTGCCTTTTCTTTTTTGCCAAAATTTCTTTTAACAAAATTGTTTTCTCTAGTGTAAGGTTTGCTAAATCTAATTGTGGTATCTCAATTATTTCATCCAGAATGACTTCAATATCTGATGAGATGTCTTTTATTTCTTTTCCTTTACTAAGTGAAGGAGTGTTGTTGCTTGGCACTACTTTAGGAGTTGGTGAGAGAGTTTCACCATTCGGTCTTGTTGATACTTTGGTGCTTGAGACGACAATAGTTGCACTCTGTTCGGCTCTACATATCTCTTTATTTTCCTCAATGTGAGGTGCTGAAATAGTTTGACTATTTACAATTGTGTCCTTAATTTGAGTTTTTTCCTCTTTTCCTCTAAGCCTTGATTGCTTGATCTTTGGAGTGTCAGGGGTGTCGGCATATACTAGTGACATGTTGTCTTGTAGACTTCGCACACTTGAACTTTCTCCACTATTGTGATCATCTTCGATGGTCATAGTCTCAGTTCCTTTCTCTATATCTTCTCCCTTGGTAGATAGCCCAAAAATGTTTTTCCAAAGAAATTCATCTTGTTGTACTACAACTTCCATTTTATTCTGTAATTTTTTAAAAAAAAATCTATACTTAGGAACAAATTTATTCTTGTACTTTGTCAAAAATGTCTCCTATTGATCTTGGGATAGATAAGGCATAACTTTGACTAAAGTTCCACTCCTTATCTTTTTCTCTTCTTCTTTTGCTTGTTGCCATCTTCTTTCCAATCTATCATATAAGTCCTTGGGTATTTTCTTTTCAATTTCATTTGGAGCTAACTTCTGATTTGCAATCATATCTATCATAGCCTCCTCAACTTTGGTTCTATCATTATTATCCAATGTATCATATTTTAAAAATCTAAAACTAGATAATCCTATAGATCTTCTAAGATCTACACATACCTCATCAACATACTTTGTTTTTCTTATGGGTGGTCCTCTTACCAATCTCCTTCTGTTTGATTTAGATGCACTCGACTCAGTAGACTCTTCTACTTTTTTTTTTGCAACCTACTCGGCAATAGTAGTTGCCCTTGTTCTTGGCTTAGTTGGTGGTGGATGAGAGAGGGGTGTCACTACTAGCTTCTTTATAGCTCTTTTAGCCTTCTTACTAGGTGGAGTGACAAAAACTAGGGGTTTACCCTTGTCTCCTCCTCCTTCTTCTTCTTCCTATACCTCATCACTATTATCTTTTTCTTCATCCTCTCCAAGACCTTGTGTTAACTGTAAAGATTCCTTTCCCTTGCCTAGGGTGCCTAGTTTTCTTCAATCATTCTTTTCTTTTTCTTTTCCTTAGAGGCATTCTTAATGCTCACAGTTATTTTGGCCTTAGCTTCCTCATATTTTCCAAAGGATTCAGCCTCATTATCTACTTCATCTTTCAATAGTGCAACAATGTTTGCACTCACTAAATCACTATCAATTTCATAATCAAAACCTTGTAGCCAAGCCTTACTTGGCTTTACTATTTGTACAAATTTATAAGTGAAGGTAAAACTAGGGTAAATGCATGAAAATAAACACATAACACAATATTTGTTACCTAGAAACCCTCCAAGGTGAAGGTAAAACTAGGGTGGAGATGATACCCATAAATCTTCACTATTGCAATAATAAAGTTAACCTATTAGGGTTACAATGTTTGATCATAAAATATGATCTACATTGTGACGGGTCTGCTCTGTTAAAAGTCTTTGATATTTCTAGGTCACAACTTTTTAGATGATTTAACACTTACAATAAAGTAAGGGCTCTATTAGGAGATTTAAAAAGATCTATTAAAACCACTCCGTTAAGAGATTTACCCTGATTCAAGTTGGTTAGAACTGATTCAATACCTGACTCTCAATATGCACTGTAAGTTGATTTTGTGTCTTCTCCTTACAATTTGATCCTCTCCTCTAATTTGATAAAACTTTTTTTCCCCTTCACTACTCTTATTAGGTCACTTGCTTTGTTTATAGATAACATAACACTTCCACTGAATTTTGATATGATCTTAACCCTTCACTTCACCATTCACATATCACTCCTTATCTATCATACTATTCACATCACATATGATCTAGACTCCTTGCTCATTCACTTCTCTCCACACGATCTGGGTTAAAATCTTCTCAATTTAAAGAGTTTTGTAAAGAGTTTTCTAGATACTTCCATATTTTGCCTCTTTGTCTGAATCATTGATAAAAAAACATAGGGATCTATGAAATCCTCTTATGGTTTCTCTGGTACAGATAATGTTTGATATAACCTTATTTTCTACTTTGCTCATTTTTCCATCTGACATACTCTACAACTCTATACAAATTTCTTAACATCCTTCTACAATTGTGGCTAGTAATAATTCTCAATAACCAAAGCAATGGTTTTATCATGATATAAAAATCCATCTAGCCCTCCATTATGCTTCTCATTAATGAGATTCTCCCCCATAGAACTCCTTAGAATGCACAATTGATTGCCTTTGAAGAACATACCATATTGGATGATGAAATCCAACCACTTGGTTCTTTCTAGAGTAATAGGTTATATACAAGCTTTCCAAGCTTCACCAAAATCAAGATGTCATGGATACAAACTATTTCAGTGTTTTTTGAACCAACAAACTGAACCTACATCTTTGTCAGTTGAATCTATTTCCTACTAAGAGCATTTGCAACCTTGTTAGACTTCTCACTCTTGTGTTTCAAAGAAAATGTACAACTCTGCAAAAATTCAACCCATTTCGAATGCCATTGATTCAACTTTCCTTGATAGTTCAAATATTTCAAAGCTTGATGATCAATATATAAAATAAACTCCTTAGACAAAAGAAAATGTCTCCACTCCTTTAATGCCTAGACTATAGCATAAAACTCTTGATCATACACAACATATTTTGTTTTAACATCATTTAATGTCTCAATGAAATAAGCAATAGATCTACCTACTTATTTCAAAATAGCTCTAATGACATTACCACTAGCATCACAATATCCTTGAATCACCTTATTAAAATCTGAAAGTGCTAAAACATGTTGTTCTATAACTTTATGTTTTATCAATTCAAAACTCTATAACTTTATGTTTTATCAATTCAAAACTCATGTCTACTCATATAGTCCACATAAACTCCTTGTCTATCATACCATGCACATCAAATACGATCTAGACTCCTTTCTCATTCACTTGTCTCCACACGATCTAGGTTAAAATCTTCTTTATTTAAAGAGTTTCGTAAAGAGTTTTCTAGATGCTTCCATATTTTTCCTCTTTGTCTAAATCGTTGATCATAAAACATAGGTTTCTATGATATCCTCTCATGGTTTCTCTGGTACATATAATGTTTGATATAACCTTGTATTCTACTTTGCTCATTTTTCCATCTAACATACTCTACAACTCTATACAAATTTTTTGACATCTTGCTACAATTGTGGCTAATAATAATTCTCATTAACCAAAGCAATGGTTTTATCATGATATAAATATCCATCTAGCTCTCCACTATGCTTCTCTTTAATGAGACTCTCCCCCATAGAACTCCTTGGAATGCACAATTGATTGCCTTTGAAGAACATACCATATTGGATGATGAGATCCAACCACTTGGTTCTTTCTAGAGTAATAGGTTATATACAAGCTTTCCAAGCTTCACAAAAATCAAGATGTCATCAATACAAACTATTTCAAAGTTCTTTGAACCAACAACCTGAACCTACATCTTTGTTAGTTAAATATATTTCCTAATAAAAGCATTTGCAACCCTGTTAGACTTCTCACTCTTGTGTTTCAAAAAAAATTTACAACTTTGTAAAAAACTCAACCCATTTCAAATGTCATTGATTTAAAATTCCTTGATTGTCCATGTATTTCAAAGCTTGATGATTAATATATAAAATAAACTCTGTAGACAAAATACAATGCCTCCACTCCTTTAATGCCTAGACTATAGCATAAAACTCTTGATCATAAACAACATTTTTTTTTTAAACATCATTTAATGTCTCAATGAAATAAGCAACCAAAATAGCTCCAATGACATTACCACTAGCATCACAATCTACTTGAAACACCTTATTAAAATCTAGAAGTGCTAAAACATGTTGTTCTATAACTTTCTATTTCAACAATTGAAAACTCATGTGTACTCCTATAGTCCACTTAAACTCCTTCCCAGGGATAACTTTAAGGAATCCCCCCCTCCCAAAATTTATAAAATTGTGGTGAATCACATGTTATTTGGGTGAAAAAAAAATTAATAGTGTTGGCGAATTATGCGTCAATGGATGGATATTTGGTGGCAAATTTTTTAATAATTTAGACAATTTTTATAAAATAATGGCAATTATAATTTTTGTTTTTAATAAAATTATTAATATTGATGGTGAATTATGTTTTGAAATATGGATATTGGTTGGCGAATATTTTAATAACCGATACCTTTTTTATAAAAAGGTGGCGAAATTATTTTTCAAATAATTGAATTAATTTATTTGTTATGGCAAATGGTTTTCAGAAAGTTATAGTTGGTATGGCTATTTTCAAAAGATGGGAAATAAGTAGCCTAACCTAACATACCAACTTACATAAATTATTAGCAACTGGCAAGTGATGGTTTAAAGACGTGGTTGTTTGACTATACATTATGGAAGCATAATCTTTGCCACTACCACTGTAATTATGTTAAATGTATTATTTGAGAACTTAGACTGTTTGATGATCCAAGATCAATGGCTGAGGTTTAATTTTGGCCAACATTTCTTGAAGGAAGAAGAATTATCGAGGTAGTCACCAGAATGTTGACACATATCAAGGTAAGTTGTATGCGGAGTACAGTGCACCCGAAAAGAATTAAATGCCATGTCAGTGATAGCGACATTCTCTTGCTAGTACACTACCAAACATCTGGAATGAAGCCTCAACCTTGTTCAAGTATCTAGAATGGTGACATGTTTCTGTCCAGCATGTATCACTTAAGTTGCAGGAGATAGTATATTGATGTCTTGTCACTGTTAATTACAATTTACAATTGGCCTTTTCCATCGGCTAAGTGGCTTCGCATGCATTATAGGACATGCCACAGTCCACTAGCAGTAGTACTATTAGTCTTAATTACAATTGGCCTTTTCCATCGGTTAAGTGGCTTCACACGCATTACAGGACAATAGACGATATTAGTGTTTAATTACAATTGGCCTTTTTGGCACGTGCTTGCAATTATGTTCAAGATTTGAGAATATTTTCTAATTTAATGTAATTGAATTGGCAGTCAGACGGAAACAAATAAGTAATCACTGGCACCCTGCCCACCAAGCTTATTTATAAGCGATTGAGCTACTTCTTTCATCATTGCTCATCTCATTTTTGGTAGTCGATAGGTCTGATTTGTTTGGTGTTAGTATGCCTGGTTTGTTTGGTGTTAGTCTGCTAGAACTTAGAGTTTAAACTTTGCAGTAAAGATGGACAACCCTATTCGTCTGAGATGCACTTTGGGAGAGTAGTAGAAGGTCTTTCTAGGTCACGTTCCTGAGGAAAACCTCTTGTCAATTTGCAATGAGGTTGTTCCATACTCTGGTGTGAAGTTTTTTATTGCTGCTGTCAAAATGGTTCTGGGGCGAGAGTTTTTGAAGAATGAGAATCGGTATCGTTTCAACAGTGACATTACGTCACAATTTCTAGCCTCCCTGCTTGACGTCAGAGAAGCAAGGGCCGAAATTGTGTTGCTCCTAAGGAAGATTTTTAAAGTAGTATATTTGGGTGATGACATTGAAATTGTCACTCATGCAGTTTTAGGAGTGGGGATCCCCTGGGCGGGTGAAGTCCACAAGCTTCTAGAACCTGGCCAGAATGTGGTCCTACAACCATTTTTACTAGGCTTAACTACTAGGCAGTTGTAGCACCATAGGAAATGTGCAAGAATTGGGTTGAATTTTCTTCGAAAATGGTTTTTCCTGGATGAAGTGGAAGATGACAACCACTGGCTACAAGAATTTGCAACTATGGTCAATTCTAGTATAGTAGTTCTAGAGTGTAAGGTTTTACCTTGATTTTGTAAATTTGTAAATTTCAAAAAATATCAATGAAATTTCTGGACTTTCAATTCCATATAAAATTGTATTTCATTGTTTTAACTTCTTGTGCTTACTTATGCAACATTGCAATATTTTGCATTTTTGAATTTTCTATTGAATTGTTTATAAAAGCCTATGTGAATATAAAATATTATTAGTTCTTGCCTTTGGCAGGAAACTAATGGAATCACCTAGTTCCATATTAGTTCTATAATCTAAAAATTTCATTAATATACCAATGTTTGCAAAAGGTTTATTAATTTACATTTTTTTTGAAATTAAAAAATACAATTTTTTAAAAACTTTATTGATTCATATGATGAAAAAGGCAATGAAAAATTCAATTTTCTTCATAAAAAATACAACTATTTTTTCAACACCTCTATTAATGCAAGGATTAATTGCAACCTTATATTTTCTTGTGACAAGTGGATAAACTTTTTTTTAAAATAATCATTTTTCTAACACCTCTATTAATGAATGCATTAATTTAAATTTTATCTTTTCCACATTTGTGACAAGTGGATAAACTTTTTTAAAAAAAGACAATTAGTTTGAATTGATGTTTATCTTTGTAATTTGTAAAATGTTATTCAAATATAGATATTTTAATCAAATATAGATATTTTAATCAAATATAGACATTTTAACTCTTTTAAATTGTCAATTTTCAAAAATTATTTTTTATATAGTTTAATTTCATATTTATTTTAATTTTAATTTGTATATAAGTTTAAATTAGAATTTAATTATTTTTATTTTTACATATCTAAACCAATGCTTTTAATACATTTTCTTTTATTTATATTTATATATATATAATTTTATTAGATTATACATTTATTTAACATATATAATTTTTACTATATTGATATTTTTAATTTATACTTTAAAATACATAATATTAATTTTGTATCAATTTTAATAAAGTTTAAATTATTTAGCTTGGTATATTATCAACTTTATTTATTATAAGTGTGTTTGTTTTTTTAAAGCATAAATATTATTTTTAAATTAATTTATGTTTTTTTTTTATGCATTATATTTAACCTTAAGAATATTGTCCAGCTTCTGCAATTGGATGAATTTATCACTTGAACAAGATATATCAAACAATTTAATAATTGAAATTAATCAATTTAACTCTTTTAAAAAAAAATTATACAATTTTATCTATATTTCATGTATAATTAGTTGATAAATATCTTTGGTATGATAAATGTTCTTTAGGATGTCATCTAATTTTAATTTAGCATGATACTATGATGTTTATTTATATATTTTTTTACTATTTTAATTAATATACATCATTGCAGTTATATAATTTAATAATATACTAACTATACTCATAATTTAATGGGAGTGGGACCCACGATCCACGGGGCCACCACACCATTCATCGGTGTTGTTGGATGTTTATAGATCACGATCGAAGTTGAGTTTCTGGATGAAAGGAAAAAGAAACCCTGTCATTTCAAATGCATCCTGGAATCATGACACGTGTCACTAAACTCTTCGGTCAACCAACAAATAACAATGTCGTTTCAATTTGGTGATGACGTGACACTGACACGTTTGACTCATGATGTGAGTCATCCTGATACTTGACTAGCTTAGTTAATGGGAGTGGGACCCACGACCCACGGGGCCACCACACCATTCACCGGTGCCATTGGATGTTTACAGATCAACGACCAAAGTTAAGTTTTGAGATGAAAGGAAAAAGAAACCCTGTCATTTCAAACGCATCCTAAAATCATGACACATGTCACTAAACTCCTCGGTCGACCAACAAATAACAATTTCGTTTCAATTTGGTGATGATGTGACACTGACACGTCTGACTCATGATGTGAGTCATCATGATACCTAACTAGCTTAGTTAATGGGAGTGAGACCCACGACCCACGGGGCCACCGCACCATTCATCGGTGCCGTTGGATGTTTATAGATCAATGACCGAAGTTGAGTTTCAGGATGAAAGGAAAAAGAAACCCTGTCATTTCAAACGCATCCCAAAATCATGACACATGTCACTAAACTCCTCGATCGACCAACAAATAACAATGTCGTTTCAATTTGGTGATGACATGACATTGACACGTCTGACTCGTGATGTGAGTCATCTTGATACCTGACTAGCTTAGTTAATGGGAGTGGGACCCACGACCCACGGGGCCACCAAACCATTCACCGGTGCCATTGGATGTTTATAGATCAACAACTGAAGTTAAGTTTCAAGATGAAAGGAAAAAGAAACCCTATCATTTCAAATGCATCTCGGAATCATGACACGTGTCACTGCTCACTTAACACATTGACATAATCACATTCCACTTGCAGTTAACAATGATGTTATGAATGACATTAATACATTATGATGGGTTAGTTAACACTTAATGCATGTCTAGTAACTACTAACTAGTGGTCCACAATTCCACTCACATTTAAACTGAAAGCGTACTATGTGACAAGTGTGACGACTATAGACTATAGAGTACAGATTGTACAATTTTGGCACATTAAGTTTCTTTAACTTTGCAATTATACATTGTCTGTAGATTTAGAAATTAGAAGGGGGTTACAAATTACAATTTACAAAGTTACAGCGCAACAAAGTTATGGATTCTTAATTTCTAGGTTGAGGATTTTGGTCCAAGGAAAGCAACAAACTATAGTCTCTCAACTCTCTGCAAAAATTGAAACTAAGGGCAACGTGAACGTGAACAGGTAAGTGTAACTACTAAAATCTTGAAAATTTATGTCCGGCATTTTAAATTTTAAAACTTTACTGTTTATATTATATATAAAAAATTAGTCTGTAAGGTTTTAATTTTGAATCACCCCTGTAGGCTTGTAGCTGTGTTTAAATATTTACCACGATGGGAAAAACAAATACCAAGAATAACATGGGCAAAATAATAGAATTCCACAATGTGCTTAAAACACTAGGTTTCAGTGATTTATTCCATGATATACATGATCCTGTTATTCATGGAAATTAGGGTATAATGGAGATAAGATTTGCACTTGAAAACAAGTGGAACGATCCAAATAAGGCTTCAAAATTTTGTTCATTTAACCCTAGTGTAAATGCAACTACAAATAAAATTGCACCGTGGGTAGCTGGGTTGACACACATGGCGTTACCTCAAGTATTCCCTTGCCCAGAAATTGTTATGCTCTGCACCGAAAATTATGATGAAAATAGAAAAGCAATTGTGAATAAAATTACTCAGGAGGAAATTTTGTCCATAACAGAGAGTGAATTTGCTAGTCTGTTGAACCTAAGGTTTCAACAACAACAATCAAACGTACATATTGACCTGGGAAAGCTGCAGATGATTATGAAAAATTAGATGCTGAATAGAGAGATTCTTATATTAGAGGAATAACAAGCAGTTGTAGGTTGAGTCCAAATCACATGCCTCCTTATGATTTTGAATTTTTTGTGCCATGGGCATAGGACAGTATTTCCTTGCTAGCATTTTGTTTGGTATTGGATAGTAACAAACAAGTGGATGCCAACATTCTTGAAATGCTTTATCATATTCATTTTTAAAAAGAACCAGTAAGATATCGTTTTATTGAGCATATTGTTCATTGCATGCAAGATCAATTACTAATGATTCAAAGAGGTTCAAAGAAGACATTTAGATTCACAACCTACTTGTGCTATCTTCTCCTAGCAAAGCATCGTGCATTATTTGAGGCAAACAAGCTTTGCAGTCAGACTCAAGGCCAAAATCCAATATATGAGTGGACACCTCATATAAGGATGATTGATAACAGAAGGAACTACAACAATTTTGTAGACTTCTTTTTGGCACCAATGTACCATAAAATTACAGGCACTCCAATGCCTAGATTGCCTGTTATTTGTAGAAATTGCATTCAACTCGAAAGTGAACTACAATTAGCTGACTGGTACTTAATGGAAGAGTACACTGTGTTAAGGTTTTATGGTTCATGGGTAGAACCCTACAAACTTCCAATACATGTAACAGAGAGGGTATTTGCATTGGAATATGTACGACAAATGGAGAGCACAGATGTACTCTTTCATGGTCAACAAAAGAAAATGATATTTCCCTCCTTATCATTCTCCTTTGGAGGGTTTGCATTTGAGAGAAGAGGATTCAAAGTGGCAGAAGCCTTTTTTTCAATTTTTTGATTTGATGTTGATAGTCACTAGCAGTATGATCCACTAAACATAATTGGAGCAAGGCTTAAGGCCATTGGGACTTCTACAAGAAAATATCAACATGAAAGTATGCCTTTGATTGAAAAATTTTAAAACATGGACTCCTAGGAGGAGGTCAAAAAACAGATGGAGAAATATGCTGCTGAAAATAATATGTCAATATAGGAATTGTCATCACAAATAATGGCATTGCACAAACAGAAAGGAAAAGTGCAGGGCATGACATCGTCCAATTTCTACAAGAAAGCTGATAAACCATCTACAAAACCTATTCCAAAAGAGCTAATGAATGAATGTATAGATGTTGGATGGAGTCGAAGCAAAATTTCTCAATTTTGGGAAATGAGGAAGAATCTTGGTGAGCCAAAGACCTCTTTAGATCATGATGAGGTTGAAGAGGATACAGTATTTGATGGATTGTAGAATAAGGAGCATCCACCTGAAGCACATCACAGTGATACTAATGATGATTATGATGACCAGGATTCTTTGAATCCCTCATCTAGTACACAAATTTAGAGAGGACTTGATGCATCCACCAAACTTCTATATAGAAAAGGGGTGGAAATTGTAGAAAAAATGGGCTACCAAGGTTCTGGTGGTCTAGGTCCCAGTCGAGAAGGGGTTTGGTTACCACCTCAACCACCAGCTGTAGCACCAAAACATGGTCAGAAATCAAGCCTTGGGCATAGAGATCAATCATCAACTCAGTCAATTCCATCCACATTGGATTCATCTCAATTAATTAAATTCATTCTTGCTTCATTTACAGTTCCACTTCAAGCACTCAGATTTAATCCTAATCAACTGTCACTCCCACAGATGTAGATATCATGGGTACAACTACAACTAGTGGTCTGAAAAGGACATTATATATAGATGCAAAAAAAAATTGGTCTCGGAGATCAAGAAAGTGTAAAGAAGCATAAGGTTATGACAAGTATTAGTAGTACTACTAGTACAACAATGCCAATGGTGACTGTGAGTCCAACAATTACCCATCTTGCAGGACAAAATCCCCAGAACAGTCCACAAACCCCACTAATGGGTCTAGGTGTTGGTTATCCTCATCGTATTGGTGGAAGCTCGTACATCAGAGCAAGTGCTACTGCTATTTCACCATTCAAACATTCAATTGTCTCACAAAATCCTAATTTTCGTTACAATGAATTTGTAACTAACTATGAAAAATCAAAAAACAATAATAGAGAAAATAGTAAGACAATGAAGATGGAAGCAATTGCTCCAGCTAGTGATGCAGAACCTGCAACCAACAGGTTATTTCCCACATATGACCCAAATAAAGATATGATGGAATTCATGGTTGTTATGCCCCTAGCTAGAGATAACAATCCACCAGAGAGTCGGTTAGATCCATCTAAATTTAAAGTTAGCACCCTCCAAATGGATTTATCCAAAATTTAAAATGTGGACAAGATAAATGTGTCCAAAATAACCAACCAAGTGGTCTATAGTTCAGTGATGAAGTTGGAGAGAGAGAAAGGAAAGCTTCAGGGCACAATAGATAAGTTAAAGGCAGACCTGGCAAATGTAAAGGCAACTGAGAAAGCAGAAGTAAATAGGTGCAAAGAATTAGAGAAAAGGATAAAAAATTCATCCTCTGGCTCTAAAGAAGCAATTGAACAACAAGAAAAAATGGACGCAGAACTGAAAACTCTGAGGGAAAATTTGGAAAAAATGGAAAAAAAACTTCAGGATGAAAAAGACTCTTCAACAAAGTTATACAGAAACTTGGACAATGCTGCAAATGTAAACAATAAGTTAAATAAAGAATTGGAAAATGAGAGGGTAAAAACAAAAGAGTGGGAAGAAAAAGCAAAAGGGTGGGAAAATAAAGCAGAGAAAATAAGAAAACATAGTGAACACCAGTGCTTAGAAATGAAAGAAGACCTAAAGAAGGCAAATGATACTATTAAAAAATATGAAAACGGCTTGAATGACCATGTAAATAATACACTAAAGCAAATAAAAAATTAATTCTGGGGGCAAATAAAGGCTTCTGCTAATAGGTTGTGTGATTGGTTCGAACTCTACGAAGCTCTTACAGATTTTTTTGGGAAGTTGAAAGAGAAACTTGAGGAGAACAAAAGTTTTGGTCAGAGACAGAAAACTGCAAAGCAGATTATGGAAGAAATCAACAGCACTGCTGACAGGCATTTGGCAAGCAAGGGAATTCAGGACCGCATTGGTTCAATAATAAAGGCGACCTCTGTATTTCATAAATGTTAAAAACTAACAGAAGTAGACGAATTTCTTGCTTTATTTGGGCCAAAGCTCGCCAAGATGAACAATAAAATAGCAAAATTGATATCTCTTTGTTTACTGAGTCCTGGACCTAATTTCTGAACAACGGGTTTTGTTGGAAGAGAAGTTTACAAACAAAAGTTGGAGGACCAAATAACCTTTGATTTAGGCAACCTTCGTCAGGACAGAACTCATGAAGGCATTGCAAAGTGCATCAAAACATTCACAAATTTGCATGCACTAGTGGAAGGAAG
Organism: Cupressus sempervirens; assembly: GCA_028749045.1. Classification (NCBI taxonomy): domain Eukaryota; kingdom Viridiplantae; phylum Streptophyta; class Pinopsida; order Cupressales; family Cupressaceae; genus Cupressus; species Cupressus sempervirens. The sequence goes on from CM053786.1 coordinate 101,153,273, forward strand.
ATTGCTTGAAACTCGCTCTTCCAAGTATGGAATGTTGACGAGAATGCAGGTCATTTACCATAACATCAAAAAAATATCCCTTCTAACCGAAGAAGAATGGAGCATACTACAGAAACTTATAGTCTGTATGTGAAATTACTTTCAGTTTCGATCACCTCTATATCTTTACTATATATGAATATCTTTCATATTATCCTACATACTACAGTCTAGACTCTAGAATTGAGTTTAAACTAACAAGTTTGAACTTTGTTTTTTGAATAGGATCAATGTTGCAGTCTTGCAAATGCTATTGCCTATGCTAAAATTGCTAATTTACTAAACTGGCCTGTCAAATGTAGAAATGTACAACTAAAGTTGTAGAGATGTTGTAGACTTGTAGATGTCTTACTGATTTAGATTTTTAGACTTCACATTAGACAAATTGACCTGAAGCTGTTGTTTCTCCCTTGTTTCTATAAAAGGGAATTCAGGGTCATTGGCTTACAAGAATTGTACCATATTAGCTAAATATTGCAAATGAAAACCATTAATAATTATTAATTGTGGAATTGAATCTATGATTCTATCTAATTTTCATGTTTTCCAATTCAATGTATGTTGAATAAATGAATAAAATAGAAAACAAAATTTCATTTAGGAATTTCAAATTCAAATATGAATGATCATTGATGACATGATATAAACTACACTCTATAGTAATAATATTCTTCGTTCTCAAATTTTAATGATGAAACATAATACATTATAATTTCTTGCTTTTCTAAAATGAACATTGAATGATAGGATATCATATAGTAGTTAATAAGCTCAAAAAATACCTATTGGTTGTCACTGCTAATTTAGCAAAAATTTCCTAAATTTTCCAATTCATCTCTATGTCATCATCATCATCCAATTCTGGTAGACCAGTTGCTTCATTGTTCTCTTCATTTTCGTTTGTGTCTTCTTCAACTTCAAGTTCACTCTGACCTCCGCTTCTATGACTCCCAATCCCATGACTAGTGCCACTACCAATTGTACTTGTCCCACTTGGACTCACTGTAGGAGATTGGTTAATGGTGTTGCCTAGTCCCACCCCTCTTCTTTTGCATCTTTTCTTCCAAATTTCCATTGCTTTTTGAAAAGGAAAAGTATTGACATTATACCTAGATGTGTATACCCTCAAGCATGATTCCAAATTCTTGTCTAGTTTGTTTCTTAGCTTTGATTTTAGGAAGCCCAAAGCACTAAAAACTCTCTCATCCTCCACTGAACCCAATATCATGGTTTGACATAGATCAACAAGCTTGAAGTACTCTAAAATTTCTTCACGCAACAATGTGCTTTGTTTTAGTTCTGTCCAAAGCTTTGTTGCCGAGCCCTCTTCATGTGGGTTACACATTAATTGATATTGATGCTTCATGGTCCTTGCAAAGGTGCCTGATTGCTGTCTAAGAAGAACCTCATCTAATATTCCATTGATAGTCACTCCATTGAATTCTATAGATTTTCAAAATTCCTTTATCAAAATCAACAGCCTTCTACAATAATCTTCTTTATTATTGAAGGACCAATATTGAGGAAACACAATTGCCATGGCCTCAAGCAATTGATCATATGGGAATCATGATATTATTTTAGAGGAAACTCTATAGGCTATGTCCCTTGTAGTAGATGTTATAGACTTGATGATCTTGGTAAACTCTTCCCTTGTAACTCTTGTAGCTCGCTTCTTTGGGGCACTGTAGTACATTGGTATTTGAAATCCCCTTACACAAACACATAAATCTCCATTTTCAACCATCTTTAAATAATTATCAGGATCATCCAAATCTATTAGTTTCTACCAGTGATTAAATCTATCATCGAATAAATTTAGGTCAGTACGATAGAGACTATCGAGGGCTCAGCATGACATTTTACACAACTGAGCATATTCTACAATATACATGGCTCTTTGCTGGGCTTTTTTCATAATTAACCTCATTTCTTCTAGCATGGGAAGAAGAGATGCCAAAGTCAAAAGTTTCTCTATATTGCTTAACCTCTGAAGTAGGTCACCAGATCTCTGATTTTGTACATTGCCCGATTTCGTACATTAGTCCAATCAAAGATTGATATTCAGAAAATACTTGATGCACTGGTCCATCCAAAGAGATCCATCTAGTATCAACATCTTTTAGAAGCTTATTTCCATCGGTAATTCCATCAACAAAGTGCTAAAATTCCCTAAAATGCTTGGGACTTCGACAAAAATATGCATACAACTCTCTTACTAAATCTTCAACCTTGTTTACTGAAGGAAACTTCTTCACAACTCTAAAAGAAAGATTCATCCTATGGGCCATACAGTGAATGGCAACAACATATGGTGAACAAGAAGCAGGCATCTTTGTGCAAAGACCATTCCTTTGACCTTGCATTACTGAAGCTCCATTCGCTCCAACACAGACCAACTTCTTCGCTATTGTCAATTCATCTATAGCTCCATATTCAATTAAATTGCTCTTTACTAACTAAATTAAAGTTTCTGTTGTCATATTGTCTCTCAATTTACCAACAGATAGTAGATGTGGTTGGTGGACATTATTCTGTATAGTATAAACATGCATGCATACCCATGACGTATTATCCATTGTCGTAACTTTGTCTAAGGACAATGCAATAAAGGTTGACTCTTTTATTTTTCTCTGTACATCCTCTATTTCAACCTGTGCAATACAACTTGCCCATTCCCATCCACTGTTTATCGACCAATGACTGACAGGATAGTTAGGAACTTTCAAAAAGTGTAAAAAACCACTCATTTCTGGATAGTCTGTCATTGGACGCCCTCTGCCCAAAATATAGAAAACATTACTTAATTGAATAGCTTTTCCACATTCTTCTACTTCACTTGCTTTTGCAAAAATAGCATTAATAGAACCTTGAACTTCACCAGGCTTCATCTGAAATTTCTAAAACATATAATATTCTTCAACATTCCTTTTATGTTGACATTGCTCCTTCGTTTTATATCTTACCACTTTTATTTCCTTACCATCTACAGTTGAGGTTTCGTAAATCTTACCAACATGTTTCTCTATGGTATCTAGTTTAAGCTGCAACTACTTTTCCTTTTTATACTTCCAACTACAAATTGCACATCTGATACTTTGTTTCCCAATCAAATTTAAATCTCCTGGCCATCTCCTAGTGACGATCAATTTTTTCTTTCAATTTTCCTCTCCCTTTAGTGTCACTGTTATTGTTAATTGCACCATCATCATCACCGAAGTCGATTGATTCATCCTAGTACTGGTTATTTACTGGATATTCTTCTTCAAGGTCATCTTCATTAGAGATATCAGGTTTTGCAACTCAGTCACCAGATTTATTAGGCTCCCCAATTTGTTGAATGGACTCTTGTGTAGGTTGAGATTGTACAGGCTCCTTTAATGATGTACCTTCCTTACTTTGACCAACACTGTTGCATCTACCCCTACCAAAGTATGAAGATATATTTTTGCATTTCATTGGCCTCTCTTGGACATCTCCACCTTCATTAGTCCTACTCCTCTTCCTATTTAAATTTGATTGTGACATCTCCATCAAATTAAGGCTGCAATAAAATACTATGGACTCGTAGTCGTAGTCATTTTGGTTCTCTACTGATCACAATACTATGAAGAAGGCTCCTTCTTTTGGCATGTTTCAATAAAGAAACCCATATTTCTTAAATAGACAACTACAAATAAACCGTTTTCATTTTGGTGAATGGGCCGACCATTACATATGATAAGAACTAATATTTGGCAAAGCTCGCGTAATTTCAAGTAATCGAGTGGGTGAATAGGGCGAGAATTTGGGACCCCATTGTGTGTGATGCATGGCAAATTGGGTCCTAGGACAAATAAAAATTGGAATTTGAAGAATGATGATCATCAAAAGAGACACTCAATTAATTTCGTGGTGAATAAGAGTAAACATTAAAGAGAAATATGGGCGAAGAACCTAACTACCAAACTGAAATTACATAATAATAATGGCGAACATTCCGACCACTATATGAGTATTTTATAAAATTAGGGCGAACTGGTCAACTAGTATACGGTGTTTTTTTTTGCCAATTTCTATAGCCCAATTAGGACATATTCACCAACTGGCAACTAATCGCCACTAAAAAAATCCTTGCTCCTTTCTATCCCCTCTCCTTGTTTCAATCAAGGGTCCACAAACACTTGTAAAAATCCTAATAAACTTTTTATAAAATCTATCCAAACCTTTAAAAGATCTTATTGCAATACCACTCTTAGAGTAGGCCACTTGAGGATAGCCTTCACAATCTCTTAGTCCATTTTAAGACCTTCTACTCAAACTAAAAATTCCATATGCACTAAATCCTTCTTCACAAAACTACACTTCTTTTGATTAATCATAAATTTTTCTTCTCTTAACCTCTCAAAGGCCCTATGAATATGCATTATATTGTCTTTCAATGTATTATTGAAGATCAAAATATCATCTAGGTAAACAATGTCAAACTTACCAAGAAACTCTTTTAGTACCTTGTTCATGGTACACATGAATGTTCTTAGTGCATTGGTTATCCCAAAAGACATAACTAACCAATCATACAAGACATCCTTTGTCTTTAAGGTTGTCTTTCATTTGTCTCCTTCTTTGATCTAGATTTAGTGATATCCACTCTTCATATCTATCTTTGTAAAATACACTGATCTACCCAAATGGTCCATAATACCATCCATCCTTGACAAGGGAAATATGTACTTGATAGTGATATTATTGATAGCTCTTGAATCTATACACATCCTCCATTCTCCACTTTTCTTTGGTGCTAATATTGTTACTACAACACATGGACTCAAACTCGGATGAATCAACCCTTTATACTTGTCTATTCAATTCTTCACTTTCTATTGGAGTCATTCTATGAGTTGTCTTAATTGGAAAATTGGCTCCTTGAAACAAATCTATCTAATGATAGATCTTTCTCACTAGTGAAAATCCATCAAACACATTATCAGATATATTATCCTAAAAATCATCTAATAAATTTGTAACTTCTATAGGTATATCTTTTACTTCCTCTTTACAATCTTTTAAAATTAAATCAAAACACACATGATCATACCTCATACCTTTTAGGAACCTTCTTCCATCAATTACATGTATTCTAGCATTACTACACATCTTTTCTTTTGTTTCCTTCAACGGCTTCAACTTATGTTGCACTCCATCCTTTGTTAATGAATGGATATTTACATACCCATCACGTATTGCATGACGATCAAACTGTCATTATATCCCTAACAACAAATAACAAACATTCATAAGCATAATATCACATAACACCTCATCATTGTAGTTTCCAATCTTGAATTTTATTAGACATTATTCACTGATCAAAGCCTTATGATTCTTTTGCAACCAACCAATCCGATAGGGATTCAGGGGCTTCTTTCTTTCTAACTTAAACTTATTCATTTCCTTAAAAACAAGATTATCTATGCTACCACCATCAATAATGACATTCTATACCATAACATTACATTTTCACCTGGTATGTAACAATTTATTCCTTTGTTTAGGTTCATTCTCATCACTCAATAAGGTTCTTATGATAACCAAGACTTCTCCTCTTTTAGTGCCTTCAGAATGTGATTCTTTGGCATATTTAACTACATTTGCAACCTGAGCATTTCCCTTAGGTCTTCTGTTGGTTCTCCCTTGATGTTGACAACACTCATAAGATTTATGTCCTTATCAACAATGGAAACATGTCCCAGAAATATCTCCTCTTCCTGATCCTTGACCTCATCCTCTTCCTCTCTCGTCCCAGTTATTTTGATCATATGAATGGTTGAAAATATTTCTCCTCTAATTCAGATTGCTACTAGCATCATCACTCTTTTTTCTATCTTCATTTCAACCTCCATAAGACCATCTACTGGATCTTCCACCACAACCTCTTCCACCTTGTGTACTTTCAAACTTCTTGTTCAATTTTTCTTCCACCCTTAAGAAAATTGGTACAACTCTTCAATACTAGTCATTCTAATTAGACTCAACTCCTCCTGAATGATTGACCTCAATCATTAAGATAACATGTGACTTTCTCCTTGTTAGCTTATACATAATCTATTCTAATCCATAATAAAAACTCCAACCTTCTCAGAGTCTCTAAAGCCTTTAAAACTGATAGTTTTTACACCTTGTTTTTTTATTAAAAAATAACAAAAAACTAGGGGGCTGGTCATTTACAACAATGGTGGAACAACCATCAAAAACCTGTTGGCAACCAACAAAAAATTAGCTGGCAACCGACACATAACCAAACAGTCCCCCTAATGGTTCATATCAAAAACATCATAAACAATATACCAGAATATAGAGTTACTAGTATTCCTACTTTTAAAACTAGTAGAGTTTAACAAGTTAACAAACTACATGTAGGCGGTCATCTCATCGTACCACTTGCAACCCATAAACAAGTTCAGCATAAATTTTTTTTTTAAAACCATCAACAACAGATGGGGAGAGACCCGAAGAGTACCGAAAAACAAAAAAAACCAAAAAGCCATTAACTAGCCTCATTTTTCTTTCTCTTCCCAACCATGAGAACCTTGGCCTACTCATCAGCAAGGAAGCTATAAGAAAGCTTCATCTCCTCCTTTCCAAGATTCTCCTCCTTCCAATTATTAGCCAACAGCTGAAGAGTGGTAGCTACCACATGTGTCACTTTGAGAGTGAACATGGAGAAAAGATTGAATCCATCTTCCACCGTTAGGCACCTGTCCATTAGTTCCTTGTGTTCCTTGTGGGTAACAGGTTCATTCTCCTTGGTTTCCAACTTTAGGGTCCTACTACAATTCTCTAGGGTGTTTTTCTTAACCTGCACATTAGAAATGTTAGCATGGCCCTTTAGGTTCTCCTAGCCCTCTTTACTAACCAAGGAGGCAATAGTGTCAGGGGAGGCATTGGGGTGCTCCTGGTTGACAATAGAAAGCAAGGTGATGCTGGCAAAGACATGTGTGGTGTCAAGGGAGGGTCCTTAGTAGTCTTGTCTGCCTCAAAGTCCTAGGTACAATCAAGGGTATCATCCCATTTCTCGACTTCTTTATTTGTCTCCTCTTTCCCCTTATCCGTACCATCCCTTGAATTCTTGTCACTCTCCTCAGAGTTGGTATCATCCTCTGCCTCTTCTTGAGAGTGATTGTCCATTTGTTTGTATTGACCTCGGGTCTTAGCAATTCTTCTCGACCTTCTTCTACTCCCACAAATTTCCTCATCAAACACTAATAGATTTGGCATCGATTTGCGATGGCTAGGTGTCGCAATTATGACCGCAATGTGTCGCCACTATGGCAGTAATAGACGTCGTCATTTTTTAGTTGCAAATTACGACATCAATTCTATGCCATCGCAATTACGACGCCCATCCGTTGCTATGAAACCAATTTATGATGACACGAACCTTGTTGAAATGCTTGTTGTGGACGTCGCAATTGCGACGTCCACCTCAAGCATTGCGATGGGGTCATGACGACACTTAGCGACAGGGTCACTGTGGTGGCGATGCCGACGGCTATCGCAATGCTTGTTGTGGGCGTCGCAATTGTGACGTCCATGGCAAGCATGGTAACAAAGATGTTGTGGTAGCGACGTCAAAGGCCGTTGTAATAGTTGGGGGACATCACAATTGCGATGTCCACTGCAAGCATTGCGACGGGGCCGCTGTGGTAGTGACGCCAACTGTCATCACCACCACAGCGACCCCACTGCAAGCATATTCAGCCTGCTGCTTCAGCCACAAACATATTTGCAAGTTTGACAAGTAGAAATATATCTCCATTTCTCACATTTATTTGATGAATTTCAGAAGTATAAGGAAATATTGGCTGTAGGGATCTAACATTGAATCATTGAAAAAGTTTGAAGTAATGCATCTTTTCATTATATTTTGACTTCATTATCAACTTTCTGTAGTGTTTGACATGTTTTCTGAATGGTTGCTAGCAATGTGATTTTCCCTCTGTTTTATAGGTTTTGCCCCAACATTGGTTTGGCATTGAGCCTTACAAAAAACTCTATCTTGCATTGTGTTGTAGTTTCTCTTGATTTGTTCTCGTGAATGAATTCCCTTTACCAACAATCTTGACTTTTCTATTTGAAAGTGATTGAAAAGGATTGCTTTGTCAATTAGAATATTTTCCATAACAGTCGTCTATGCCATCTTCATCCTGTACTTGTTTAACCTTTTTCCTTCTGCCATGGTCATATTCTTCATCCCTGCATAAACCACACAAGATTATGGAAACACAACAACATAGACATAGATAATTGATTATTGTCTATAGAAACAGTTTATGCACGAATAGACTACTATGCTATTATTTATAGATAGAGCCCCATCTTGTTGGCATGTTTCTCCTCTATTTGTAAAGCTATTATTTGACTGACAGGGAGCAAACAAGTTTTTCTCCATGCTAATTTTAGAGTCTTGCTAAACATTAGAATATTGTCTAGCTTTACTTAAACCAAGTCTGCCAGGAACTTCTCTTTGTTTCTTTAGCTTAGTACCATTTCCACTAGAAAGCTGTCTGTTTACAAGGGGCATCGGAGTATCACAAAATTTAGCAATGTTACACCCATTCTGGACCACACTAGCTGTAATTTATGATGTCTCAGTTCGCTGCACAAAAACACAGAGAGTAGACAAGTTTTTCTCTGTGCTAATGTTAGAGTCTTGCTCAACATCATAATATTGTCTAGCTTTACTTAAACCAAGTCTGCCAGGGACTTCTCTTTGTTTCTTTAGCTTAGTACCATTTCCACTAGAAAGCTGTCTGTTTACAAGAGGCATCAGAGTATCACAAAATTTAGCAATGTTACACCCATTTTGAACCACACCAGTTGTAATTTTAGATGTCTTGGTTTGTTGCACAGAAACACAACCATTTTATTTTTTTTGACAGACCCTTTCCACGAGATTGTTGTGGATACTTAGAAGTGACTAAACATGCAAAAATTTTTGCAGCTGGATACTCTTTTCCAGAAGGTATTTTTGCAAAGTGTTTCTGCTTAAGAAAAATGTCAGCCTTCTTAAGCTATAACTTCGTGCATTTCTTCCTTTCATTAGATCGTTTCTTCCTCAAAATATGCATTTCTCTTAGAAGAAAATGCCCCGTGAAAGACAATGCTTGTAAAAACCGAGGACATGGAAGATGCTTCATAAGCTTCAATATGTTTCTACTAACGAGGTAGTAGTTGTCCTCATGGTGTTTTTGGTACTTTTGTCTGGAAATACATTTAGTTTCTTAACTATATTTCTGCAACCTATGTGGATGCATAGCTTTTACACATGACCCATTCATTTCCCTTCCCTTATAGAGAAAAGTACCATTTTTGCCTCCTTGCCAAAAGGAACATATAAAGATTCATTAGAACTAAAATCAATTTTCTCAAAAACAAACATATACACTACAACATTAATACAAAAAACAAGCACCTGAAATAAGGAACCATCTTCTAGGGATAGGAGCTTAGTAGCCTCACTCTCATTATCTATAGAATTGTGGACCACACTACCATTCTCTAGATGCTCACCAGCTACAGGTTTACCATTTGAATCATTTTTTGGAAGTTTAGTAGCATGATGCCGAGTAATAATACCTATCAAACCATTTGTAGAATGTTTGACATTCTCATGATCTGTTACCATTAATTTTTGAATAAGTTTCAAAATTTCTACCAATATAGTTCTCATTATCATTGCTCAAATCATAGTTTCGAGAATGTCTAACAACCATATCATTAAAATTACCCACAGAATTAGTTCCCTTTATTTCAGATTCCTACTTCTTAACATTATTACTAGACCCATTCGATGTGCATCTATTACTTATGGTATGACTTGACTAGAAGACATTATTTGTTTGAATACCATTGGTTCTTGGAGGCACCATCTGTAATGTAGCATCATGATCTACTGATGATCTAGATTTACTGCATGACTGGCCAAAACATGTGTTCTTTTCTAGACTTTCTGAAATGAAATTGACATTTGACAAATTTTCTACCTGTTGGGGTATCTTGTTTATAGCTGCAACACTAAAAGAGATTGTTGTCGTTTGGAAAGAATGCATGTTTTCTGTCACCTGGGGGGCATATAAATCTTGTAAGTGGTTTTCCTTTGGATGTCCAATGTTCAATGACACCCTCTTCTTTAGTTTAGAGCCATTATACTGAGATTCAGACCCACCTGCTATTTGAATGCTAGTTTTCTTATCTCGTATATAGAATAACATGTAAGCTTTTTGGGAAAGCACACTTTTCTCACTGACTGAATAGACCTAGAGTACAAAATGTCATAAGAATAACTTCAATCAATCTAAGAAACTTCAGTATAATTAGTGTTACCATATAAAGAAAAGGTTCTACATAAAATTGTAGTTCTTTTGTGTATTCTGTTATACACAAATTATAATGAGCTTGCTCCACAAAATTAAACATGTCTTCACAACTATAGCAAATGTATACCCGATTATCATCTAAAGCATGCTAAATGTCTGTGGATGAACGAATAAAGTAGAAATAATGACCAGAATGTGTGCTCCAGCCATCATGAACAAGAACACCATAAAGAGTGTACTTAAAATTGCCCTCCTATGATTGATCAATAGATAGAGAAACTAGAATATCATTCAAATGTGCAAAATTTATTAAAAAACTAGTAGATATTACAAAAACTATATTATTAGATTCCACTGAAAATGTGATCCACTGGCAAATAATATTGTAAGTGCTACTTACATGTGAACTGCTAACAAATGGTTTGAGATCCAATGTACAACCAAAGTCTACTTTTTTGTCAAATTTTCCTCTAGATCCAACTACACTGAAGCGCTTGAGATGAATTGCAAGAACATGTGGTGCTTTATCAATTTTCAGTTGTTTTAGAGCCTTCACTTTTACTTTGCATCATTCACATTGATATCTTTTCACACCCCCATTAAATTGCTCCACTGCCGTGTAATGGGATAATGCTTTCAAAAAGGAATCTGCTCAAATGATCTCTAGGCTCAAATCTAAGAAAGGATCAAATTTATTTGAGCAATAAGAACATTGTGTGCACTTCACCTACAAGCTAGGTTGAAGCAATTGTTAATGAATAAAATACTTTTCTAAGACTATAACCTAGAGTTCCCAGCATAAAAATAATTTTGAAAGGTTTAAGTGACTCAAAAAATCCCATTTATGAAATGAACAGTAAATCTTGGAGGTGTCTATAAGCCCCTCTCTATTCCCTCGCTAATATTAAAAAAGATGATGTTTAGATATGAATAACTTCTTCAGATATCTTCTGACATTCACTCATCCTTGTTAACAAAGTACAATTTTTTTTGAAAATATAAACAACTAAAAATCACAACCTGACTTATGAGTCAGCCACCAAATATTTTATGTACTAGACTCTTCTCATAAGCAACAGGTGATTCAATTAAACAATATAGATAAATATACTCATACTGGTGAAAGAAAGTTTTATGTTTTTCTGTGGTTTTTTGAATATATGATTTTTTCCTTTGTTCAGAATATGAAATATATAGCAATGCATGGGAGTTGAAAGTGCAGATACAGTGCCCCTCATATGATCTTTCTATCTCTTGAGTCAATTCTTTCTAATGTGCTTGAGCATACATAGAACAAACCTGCATCCTTTATAAGTTTAGGCCAATCTTGTGAAGCAACAACTTGAAAGTTCAAGAATCACAAGAAAAATTGAACATGGAAAAAAATCCAATACTATCATCATTATAATCTACTAGAAATAGAAAATTGTTCATGTCCAAACCTATCAATAAATGCCTAAATGCAACACCTTTTCCTATAGAATAATTCATCTACTCTAATTTTAAAAACTTATAGAAATTATATTTCAGAAGTTTGTTAGGAAAAACACGTAGATAGATATGACATTATTCTCATGCTCAAATTACACACCCAGTGATAGCATAACATATATTAATTCAATGAAACTAATTTTAAGAAGGGTTCAGTAATCTAGATGCCTATTTCACATGTGAGCAGTGGTACTCTACAACAATCATGAGATAATGTAGTTCAGATTTTGGTGAGAATGTTGAAATGTGATAAATAAACTTAAAGTTTCATCTAGAGTTACTTGTTAGTGAATGTACATGTAAGTTCATAAGGATCATTGTGATGAAACTAAGTTACAATCATGATTCCAAGAACAACCTGTCAAATAATAAACAAGTCAGAATATGAATTTTACTAAATTTTAAAATTTTAGAGATTAGAGATTGGATCTATGAAATTTAGTTTTACATGTTTAGGGATTAGATCTGTGACTGGAGATGTCACTTTTATGCACCCACAAACTGAGGCAAATAATGGACATGCGGGTTATGAATCCAAACAAATATTGGTGATGGGACATAGAATGTCATGAACTAATTTGTGTCATATTTAAACTAATTATTCATTTATAGTAATTCAATACTGACATGTTTTTTGAAAAGAAGGTTTTAGAATCTCATGAACCCCTTTTTTAGCTATCATTGAATAGATTTTTATTTAAGTGTTGTCAATATTAAATTTTAATGGAGCCAGGAATCAGTTTGAGAAAGATTGGAACATGTTATCATTCAATTCCTTCATACAACATAATTATTTATGATCTAAGTTGGACAGAATTACAGAAGAAAAAGGGATTTAAAAAAGAAATCGATCAACCAACATGTAGGTGCCATGATGAGATGACACACACCTATCCATATGCAAGAGCTGTGGCATTATAACCTTGAAATAAACCATCAACAAGTGGAGCAACACATTCTCCAAAAATCATTGATGATGGAGAACCAGTGCTCCCATACACGTGATCAAATGTAAATGAATGCGTACCAATTTGCACCTATAAAATTATAATCAGAAATTGGTAGAAGTTAGAAATATACTCTACGACTCCATTGAATGTAAAATCCAGATCTCAGAATCTATATGATTAAAATACAAGGCATTAATGGATTTCAATAAATTGAAGCAAGTACTCAAAAAATATGCATCATGCACTATTCAAAAAATAAATGGCATGATAGTATTTTCATGTGCACATATTAATATACAAAAGAAACTAGCAGTTTGAAAGTTGTGTCTAATACAGAAGTGTAATTAAACAACAAGAGAGTTGCATCTTTTCTCTTAATTAATGAAAATAAAACTTAATGTGTTTGAATCATTCATACATTGGTGGATTCTTCACCATCTTCAAAACATTAAGCATTGCAATATATATTTGGAGATGGATTGGAGAAAATAAAAACATCACCTCATATTCTATAATACTAGATTGTTTTCCATATTATTCAATGTGCTTCATTGTAATCTTCTTCTTACAAACCTAGGAAACTGCTCTTGAGCTCATGTTGACAGTATACCCAATTGTTACTTGCAATCATCAATAGATCCTGTCAAATTTGCATCTATGTAAAAAATTAGGGAGAAGTCATCATCCTTTATGTTCTCTAGTCCAAAGGTTAGAGTACCCAACACATATCTCAACAGATATAGTTGTGTCCTAATGTGTTTGCCTAGGTCCTGTCATTATCTTGGAGAGATAATTTGCAAAAAATCCAACATCAGATCAGGTATTTGTAAGATGGATGAGGATCCAAACGATATATCTGTAGTGAGATTCATTAACCTTTTATGATAAATCATAACTGGAAAACCATGGTTTTCCATATTCTTTGGCTATCAGCCATCCCAAAGTTTTCAATCAACTCTTTGGGATACTTTGTCCAAGAAACAACTGCATGATTATGATTTGTTATACATCTAACTTCAAGGCAGAAAATACAACTATATAACATATGTAATCTCAAATTATTTAAATCATGATCCACCTGAAGTCAAGTTTTCACTTCTTACAGTGGTCACAAGATTGTCAACATAAACAATCAAGATGATAATCTCAGTTGTTGTCTAAAAGACTTTGACATAATTCATGAGCTCAAAGGTGCTAATCAATCTATGTTGTACCCTACACAAGGAGTTTACTTCAACCCATACAATGATTTGATCAATTGACACAACTGATGCTCTAGGAATCTCCTTGAACTTTCTTTATAATCTATTATACTCTTGAGATGCATTGACCTACTTTTGATAATTTGTGGACACTAACATATTTACTTCTTTCTTTCTTGAAATTCAAATCCTTCAAGTACTTACATATTTGCTTCCTCTTGGAGATTCCAACTCAAAAATGCATCTTCACATCCATTTGGTGAATGCACCATCCAAATTTAGTAAATGTTAAAGGATCAAGCATTTCTGAGCTTATATAACTTCAATTATTTGAACTGAGTGAGGATATTATTTTAATAGAGGCAATCTTTTTTTCTCTCAAAAAAAATATGGATATGGACAATAGGCCACTACCTCAAGGGCCAAGGATGAGACAAACACTACAGTCCAAGAATTCTTCACCTAAGTCATAGTCTGATCAGGAAAATCTTAGTCTGTAGTGATAAAGGCTAATAATATTCACCCAGGGGACCTTTTGTCTCCTTTTCACTGTAAAACAATTTCAACTTGAGAAAGTTCAAAAATGAAGGTTTGACTCAATTTGTACAAAACCACTATACCCCAAAAAAATAAATATTGAAAAGCCTCATACAGAAATATCTTAGATTATTTCTAGGGTAAAGTGACAAGGAATGATATTGTTATCATAGGTCTTTTCAGGTTTTAATGCACAACTACAACAATTTTGGTCATTAGAAAACAAGAGACTTATACTACAAGATAGACACTGACAGGTGGTCCTAGGTAATATGCATACAAATATACTATATGTTTTAGTTAGTAATGAGTAGATATAAAGCTGGTAATCCAAACAAAAATAGATACTTTAGTTAAACAAGAGAAGATAGAATGTAGATTATCCACTCTATCAAAATTCAAATAAGTAAAAACTAGCACAAACATGTCTTAACATGAATATAATATGCTTTGAAAGATATGTGATGCCTTGTGCTGTCCAATCCCTGTGCTCTTACACATACATTATGGTGGGATTGTCACTGAGATTCTACTTTCTTTTTGATATATTCTAGGTTTCCATTGAGGCTTGAATATGCTATCCTATTTGAATTTTTTCTACTCATTTTACCCCTATAAATTTTGACCTTCAAAGTTATCAACGCATACCTTCACCTATACACAACAAAAGCCCAAGCTGATTTGGGATTTAAATTGTGCCTCTTAGCACAAAGAAAAGGGAAAGTGAAAGGCAACATTGATTATTCCTGCTTAAATTTACCAATTAAATAATATGTACTAAATACATTAGGAGCCTAATTTACATTTCTCAAGAAATAATACTATACCATGTAGAGAAGGGCCACATGACAAGAAGTGTCTCTCTTTAGCCCAAGAGGAATACAACTGATGTAATAAAGTAATTTTCCGAGGTTTAAATAACAACATATAGAAAGGAGAGATAAATAAGGATAAACAAATTGAGTATCATGACTGATGAAGATAAGAAAGAAAACTGGAACAAACAGTACAATAAAGGAGCATCGAAACATACCTCAATGAATGAAACTCTTAATTGAAATTCTGCTTGATTTTTGAATGTTTCAATTTTTCTGAATATCGCCTTCATAACTTGAGGAATAATTCCTATCTCCTCATCTTCTGCATAACTAGTACCCATGGTGTATGTCTTGCCAGAACCAGTCTAGAATAAGATGTAAATGTCATCCAATGTGAATCCAACAACAAACATTTAATCAAGCAGTACATGTTAATGAAAATAAAACTTAATGTGTTTGAATCATTCATACATCGTTGGATTCTTCACCATCTGCAAAACATTGAGCATTGCAGTATATTATTGGAGATGAATTGGAGAAAATAAAAACATCACCTCAGATTCTATAATACCATATTGTTTTCCATATTGTTCAATGTGCTTCCTTGTAATCTTCTTCTTACAAACCTAGGAAACTGCTCTTGAGCTCATGTTGACAATATACCCAATTGTTACTTGCAATCACCAATAGATCCTGTCAAATTTGCATCTATGTAAAAGATGCTCGTGTCCTTCCACTTGAAAGGGGTCTTAGCAAGACATAGTGTTATAGGTCTAAACATAGGACAAAATAGAGAAATATTTAGTATCTTATTGAGCTTCACTTTGTTTCGAGAATAGTTTAATATTCTCTACTAAACAGGGCCAACCACGTGAAGGTGGAAGCTCATTTGGCCCCACCCCCTCCCCTTAAAATCACTCTACATTCCCTGTTAACATCTAACATTCATTCATTCTTTCAACCATTAATAAATGTAACATTCAATCAATATCACATGATAACATTCATTAACACATTAGATTCATCAACATGCAACATTTATCAATATTTTGCATTAACACATAATTCATGAACATTCATTAGCACATAATTAAATTCATTAAGACATAAAATTCAGTCATTATCAATTAAGGTATGTAGATGACAATCATTTCTTTTTTTTTCTTTCTATTTCTTTTTTCTATGTAAGCTCTAAGAGGAGCATCAATGTCATCATTAATTCCCCCCTCATCAATTGTTCTATTCTCTTTTCTTGATGATCTCAAATTCCTATGCTGGGACAAAGGGGGGTCCTCTGCAATAACAAATAAAAGAGTTAAATTAAAAATAATTTATTATAATTGTTACAAGTATTTAATTATTTTAAATTACATAACTGTGGCACTCTTTACCTGATCTGACCACATCATTTTGTCTAGACTCAACGTCAACACGCTCATGAACATCGATCCCTCGATCCTCTACAGTTGCTATACAAAATGTTACGTTAATCCAAACACCAATTGCAATTACATATAAAAAATTTAATAGCAAATGTATACCTCCACCACTGGGATGCACATCATGCAAACCTTCAGCATCCACAGATTGTGTAGAAGGATTGTCAGGCTACATTCCAACATCCTATGCATTGTTATCATTGCTTGCTTAAAACAGATATACTCGCTTTATATTGGAACTTAACATCAAATAGACTAATTGGTAAAGTATTCAATTTGAAATAAATTTCATTTAGCTTATTTACCTGTGGCTTAGATGCATCATTATTAGAACCTTCCACACTGATTTCAGCTCGTAGCCATTCAGCCATGACTCTATAGCCTTGTTGGAAGCCAATTCTCTTATCCTCTTCTGTGAGGCATCTCTTGAACTTTGAGCCCTGCATTTTTGCGTGGTATGGTAAATTTTACTTGCATTGTTTCATCAACCAATGAAGGGTAGTTAAAATATCAAAAGGAAATGGTAAATAGTTAGCAGGGTTTCCAACCCTTGTTACACCTTATTTTGGTCATGTTGGAGTTGTTCTAAACTGTCTTTGGTCTTTGGGAGTCCTAGAGGATCCAATTTCACTCTTGGTTGGGTGTGTAGAATAAAGGTCAAGTGCTACAATCTGCCTTGTCACTGGTAACAACAAGTTTGCCTTAGACCTAATTTATTTTGGGTTGTGTTGATGTTTGTTTTGGTTTCCATTTATGTTAGAGGGTTGGAGTTGTCCAAAACACTTGGTGTCAAGGTTGGGTGTATGAAGCCTTGAATGGTACAAGGGAGAAGTAACTAGTATGTAGCCTTATGTGATGAGTTGGGTCCATGAATTAAAGGAGCAGTTGTAATAGCAGATTAGTTCCTTGTTTGAAATTGAATCAAGCCTTGAATGTTCTTGTGGAGAATAGAGGATTGGGGTGATAACTTGAATTGGTTAGTTGTTCTAAGGTGCTAGGAGTTTGTTGGTGCTTCCAAAGCATGTTACTCTGCATCATATATTGGTGTGGAGGAACACTGAGATCCAAGTTGAGGATCAGGAGCATAGACAAGGTAGTCTATCCTAGCATTTCCCATCACATTATACAAAAAATTGATACAATTTTTCATTTACTAATACTTACAACTCTTGCTTGAAGTTTCAAAAAACCATGAGAGCCAAGCTTGTGTGTCCCGTGCTTTTCTAGTCTTGCCTTTGTTGCCTTTGATGTGTCAGGAAATCTATGAAAAGTTTGAAATATGTTAGATAGTATAAATATAGAGGTTAATTAGTACATAATTAGATTCTCAATAGTATCACATACCTTGTTGTACTCTCCACTGGTGTAATATTATTTTTCTTGTCAGCTTTATACTTTCCATCCAAAATCAAAGCCTGGCACTCAGCCTCAGGAACATAGGGCGGATGCTCGTACCTGGGGTTATCCCGTAAATTTTTTTTGTACTGGTCCCTAATATACTTCAAACATAAACTAGATTTTTCAAGGAGCTTGTTTCTCTCGAATGCACGAGGTCCAAAGAGTTGGGTCATGCTCTCTATAAGATCATCCTTCAATGGTTTGTCTTGGTTATTCCACCTTTTAAGTAAAAAAAACATGTTAGACTCATAAATTAAGTGAAGCTACCTTTAATATAGTTCAAGAAATGCATGAAAAGGAAAACTATTATAGCAATGATATAAAATCAAAATAGTGGTTTGGGGTTTTAGTTAGGATATGATGTTCCACCAGGTACGCAGGGTGGGCCCGAATATTCGCAAACACTTATCACCAAGTTTTCTCCAAAAAACATCATTCCCTACAAAATAATCATGGGATCATTAGTCAATGGAGAGTGATCAAAAACTAAATTACTATTATATCACTATAGAATAATAATAACTTTAAAGTACCTAGAACTTTGGCTACTTTTAATGGAATGCCTTCATCGTCGTTGACGATCAATATGACATCCTTCACTGTTCCCGTACTAGGAACATAGGAACATCCAGAAAATGATGTTGCAACTCCTATTGCAAAAAGTTTCATAAGTTTCATAAGTCTTTATCACGAATTATAAAAGAACAAATGATAATTGATGTTAAAAAGTTGTAAAAAAAAAAACTGTTTGTTGCTGTCATAAGAGAGAAAAAGAGGGATTTGTGTACCAGCAGATGGTACAATAGTCGATGCCTGTAAGCTGCGTGTTGTCGACTCAGCAATCGAAAAGAGATTTGTGGTTGTCCTGGATGGAGGCGGTGTCATCATAGGATTCAATTGATGTGAAGCTGAAGAATAAAATTGTTAGAGCATGCATAAATATAGAACGCTTGGACTAGCATGGACAAGATTGTTAGAGCATTAAAAAAAAGATTGTTCGAGCATGTATTGTCAATGATTATGATCATTCCTATATATATTCAATGGAAAACACAAGTGGGGAATGGAACATGCGATCTACCTGAACCACCTGCAGCACCCTCATCATGGGAACGAGGCTCAAAATCACGCAAAAAACTTTGTAAAGACAATCCATCCATATTTTAATTAATGCCATAAAAGAGCATAACATAAAAACCATTATTGAACTCTTGCTATAATTAAAATTTTTATTAATACTTACTTTTAAGGTTTCAGAGGTGTGCATCAATTCAGATCCCCTATCTCTTATTTCTTGAGTAGTAGGCTTTATGGTTGCCAAACATAAAATTTCTCTGCCAATTTTCTTTAGCAACTTTTTAGTCGAACCGATCGGGTCATCAGTGTCTGCTAAATCAATATAAAAAGGGTCCTCCTTGGGGGGGGCTACTAATCAGGGACTATAGGTTCCTTTCCCTCCCTTCGACCACTGGCCCTTTGTGACAACAATAGTATTAGTATTATCAAAATTACTCCAAAACAATGAAGAAAACAACATTAAAAAAATAGCATTTTACTTCTATCTACTTTGCACAATTACAATGAGTTTTATCTACTCATGTGTAGATGAGCTGGGAACATCGCCAGCATCCCCTCCAGGTGATTGCTCCATATTGTGCCCTTGTGTCAAAGATCAAGTATAAAAATGTTAGCCAAAAATTTATTGACTAAATGGTATGTTGGAGTCATTGATTAGAAGTTGGTTTAATAGTATGTACCACCTCCATGATAGTAGCCTCATTTGTATCTATGCAGTTCAAATTGTAATCAATAAGAAGCTCTTCCCTTGCACGTATTGATTTTATCACATAGATGAATACACGATTTCCCTCACGCGCCTCAAATATGCAATTGGGTTGCTTTATAGTTGACCCAGGTCGTGTACTATTTATAAAACCCACAATATTCCCTGTTTCTTTTGGCCTTCCATCAATGCATATAGCCACACTTTTACTTTGATTATTGTCTTGTTGTTGTATATAATTTGCCGAGAGGGCATACCTACACATACTTTTCTTATATTGAACAATATGCATCCAACTTTTGTAATCGTAACATGGTCCAACATACTCCATCAATTCAGAAACTTTGTTGTAAGACACCTTTATGCTGTCCATAGAAAATAGGCCCAAACCATGTAGTGATGATGGTGCTATGCGATATATCCTCTAGTTAACACAAAAATTAGTGTTTATTGGAGGAAGTTCCTTGGGTACCCAATGTTTCTTTAGATGTTGGTACCTCAAGGGCACCTCGATGTTGTGTTCTGTCTCATCATCATAAGAACATGACCCCCCTTGAGCAAGGAAAAATTTCATGTGTTTATTGAATTTTCTTCTAGTCCTTTGACCTCTAGTTAATCTCCCTGTTCTAGATAAACTACATATCTCACTTTCCTCTTCTATTCCTATATTTCCCTCACTCGAGGAAGATACTTCTGAAAAATACCTCTTCGTTGGTACCTAAAAATGGGAGAGATCTTAGAAGACATCAATCTTACTATTGATAAGTGTATTAAATAGACTGTCTATAAGGAGTATTGATTTATACTTGTCGATCCATGAGACCGTGCGAGATGCTCCTATTAAGAGGTACACAATATAACACTTAAATCAGGCTCACATTATATGCCTACTAGGGAAGCAGGCCTAGTGAAGGGCTAAAATTGGGTTTTTGTATCAGCTAATGAGTTGAGGGCTTAGTCGCCTTGGGGACATGCTATTTGAAGTTGTTTGATGTGTGTGGAGGTGGAGGAAACACCTAGTTAAGGCGAAGTCAAGTTTGGCGCCTATTGAGGCATTGTGAGCATTTGATAGTTTGTTGATTATATTGCTTGGATGAATCCATTAGATGGATTGAGGGACATTCATGGGATTATTCCAAAGATGTAGAACCTAAGGTGGCATAAGGATTTGGTGTGCACTCTGATAGGTTATGGAGTTGGCTTGGATCAAGGAGAGGGATCTTATGAAGATGCTTGATTGGTGTTGTGAGAACACTATGGAAGTCCCTCTTGTTATGAATGATTGCAAGTCCACCTAGGGTCTCTGCATCACCTACAGAGACATAATTATTAACCAACAAATTGGGTAAGCACTTATATTATGTTTTCCCTATGAATTTTATTCTAGGTACAACTCCCTTTTATAGATATTTAATGAATTCCCTTTTCTAAACTAAACACTTACAAATGCTTTTGACCTGAAAGAAAATAAGGCTCAATACATTCACGCATCAATATGTGTTTTAAATAGTTTTATTTAATTAATTTAGATTAATAGTTAATTTAGATTAGCAGTATTCTATTTGTAGTTGAAACTTGTAGCTTTTAAATAGATAATGAATAAACTATGTAACCATATATATAAGACAAATATATTTCTATCAAGAAGAATATTAAATAGATTAAGGATTGATGGCATACCTCTAATTTTCATCATCATCATCCTTGTCATCATCATCATCGTCATCATCATCATCATCCTCACCATCATCGTCGTCGTCGTCATCATCGTCGTCATCATCATCAACATCATCATTATCAACATCAACATCATCTTCATCATCATCATCAGTAGCAGCATCATCATCATCATCATCTTCTTCTTCTTCATGAAAATTTGTGTCAGGAACATCATCCAATAATTGTCGATCGTGATCACCATCTACATCATCTTCTACTTCTTCGATATCTTCTTCTTCCATCACATTATACTTTATTGGCCTTCCTCTCGGTTCATGTCTAACAACAAATGACCAACTCGGTTTATGTGGAACCTCTGAGTAAAATACCTACTCACATTGGCTTGGAAGAACATAGGGCTCATCCCCAACTGGCTCAAACGACCTTGTATTAACCATTGTAAATCCATTATCATGTTCAATAACAATTCTATCAGGATCATTTGGATTAAGTCGTAGCCTATACCATTTGACAACGAAGAGTACTAATTTGAAGGAACTAAAGTCACACTCAAGTATATCATCCAAAATGCCATAGTATCGATTTTCAGACTCTCAAGGATGTAAGTCGTTTCTAGATGAAATATTAGTCACTTGAAAGACTACAGTTATTCCTGAATCACAAGTTTTCTTCGTGTCATCCAACACTTTGATGCGAAATTTTTGACCATTACAGAACATAGCCTTGTGGTGTTTAACCAGCAATAATATGTGAAACATGTCAAAATTATTGTATCATGAGTTGATAAACATACGAGTGATTAATAAATTTGTACATACATGGAAATCTCTTAAACCACGTGCTAAATCTATTTCCCTTTACATAACATTGGAATCTCTATTACGATGAGCTTCTTTAACCAATGAAGATACACCTTCCCATGTTAATGTCCGACCAGAATGTTGACATCGTTCAATCCATACCATCATCCAATCAAGATTGTTTGTAATATAAAAATGTAGTGCATCCCACTCTCGAGCACCTATACAAAAAAAAAGTAGACAACTTACAACCAATTTACTTTGAAGATTAAGAAATAATTTATTACAATAACATCTTATAATTTATTACCTCTCACTTTCCTCAATGTACCTTTCCCCACCAAGTACTCCCCTTCTAATTTTTTAAAAGGCTCGAGATACCAAATGCGATCTATATGGATATTTGATGCAAACTTAGGAAGATATTCAGTAATGTACACCATAGTCTGGTATACCATATATCCCTCTACCATAGAACCCTCAGGATGTGCTCTTTTTCGAACCAAAGCCTTCAAAGATTTCAAGTGCCTCTCAACCATCCACATTGACCTACTATGTACAGGTCCACACAATTCAATCTCCTCAACTAGGTGTATTAAGTAGTGTTCCTATGCATTGAAAAAAGTTGGAGGTAGACACTTTTGCATTTGACATAGTAAATGAGGAATTCTTCTCTTCCAATAGTTTATATCTTCTTTATGGATTTCTTTAGATGACAACCACCTACATTAAGAGATTCAACAAAAAATATATAGATACGAGACTTTACAAAATAATATACAATAGATTACATAGCAAGAAAAAAAATCACGAATATAATAAATATATACAACAAATTGAACACATATTATTGCTTACCTCATGTATTTTCCAAGATCGTATATCACTTGTTTGATGTTATTGTTGAAGGGCTCTGGGAGAGATAGAGGAAGCACGTACTGCAGTAATTATAAACCAATCATTTCATTGTTTTCTAACATAACATAATGAACAGTACACGTAATTTATGAATATATTGTAAATACAGAAGAACATAACTTACCTTGATGAAAGTATGCCAATCATGCGTTTTGAGCCCTGGCCCAAATTCACTTTTTTTTGGTATGAGATTGTTTATGTTCACAATGAATCCTGTGTGAAATCAAATTTTTTGTATGACTTATTTTATGGCATCACTTTGCTGCTCTGTTAATAACCAAGGAAGGGCACTTATATTAATATGATCTCTGTTGCTATTTGAGTGAATGAAATTCTTCAATGCATGATTGGATTCATGAATGCCATTACAAATTTTGACAATTTTTTCTTTTTCACGCCTTCCATCCAATATTTTCCACAATGTCTCTGTTATATTCTTTCCAATATGCATAGTATCAAACAAATGCACAATTTGTAAGTGCTCGTAGTAGGGAAACATACTAAATTGTCTGGGATAGGTTTTTAGTCCCTTTGGAAGGTTGTCAGTACTACCTTGACGACCTTCACAATCATCAATTACACAATTAGTAAACAAAAATCACAATAAAAATATATAAATTAAAAACATAAACCATTAGGTGGAATGACATTACCTCGATGATTAATTCTATTATATTCCAACTTCCATAGGCGAGGTGTCATTCTTCATGGCTTTGATGTAGTCTCTTCTTTCCAATTGAAAAGATGTTTTTTCGTACTTTGATACTTATGATTCCTGTGGAGGAAGTGTCTACACTCATCAAACACCTGCTTTCCTAAACTTTTTGAATGATGAGATTTCATCTTTGGACCACAAACTGGACATGCAAATTTTTCCTTTGTTTGAAGACCTACAAGATAATGATATAATTAGATTATTAAATATGTTGATTTTTATAATTAGAATTATCGTGCGCAACTTGAATTCACTATAACATACCACAAAAATGTGTTAGCCCTGGGGCATCATGTATTGTCCATGCAAGTATTGCATGGAATTGAAATTGTCTTTGTCCTATTGGTCTAGACATGTCATACATAGTGACACCGTTCCATAACTCCACCAACTCGTTGATAAAAGGCTCAATATATACATTCATATCTTTAACTTGATATTTACCTACTTGAATGAACAATAACATTACATAATTATTGTGATCGTTTCACTGCAAGATTTGTAAGTACATGTAAATTAATAACTATCAAATGATAAGATACCTGGAACAGTCATTGCCAACATAATGTGCTCCCTCTTTATTGACATCCACGGAAGAATATTATTGTTGATAACAAAAACAGGCCACACCGAGGAAACAGATCTCATCTCTCCAAATGGAATGACACCATCTGTTGCCAATGAAAGCCTGAGATTACAATGTTCTTCTTTGAAGTGTTGCCACTTTTCCTCTATGTGCATAAATGTTGAACCATCTGTAGGGATTCGAATGATGTCATCTCGACTTCTATTGTGTGCATGATAATCCATAAATTGAGCCAAGCTACTACACTTGAATAATTGTCGCATCCGTGGAATAATGGGGATGTAACAAAGAACCTTTTGAGGCACCTTTTTTGTTAGTCGATCTGTTCGATATCTAGTTGTATGACATATAGGACATTATGTTGCAAATTCATATTCTTTATAATTTATAATATGATCATTGGGACAAGCATGTATTGCTTATACTCCATTCCAATATCTTTCATAACAACAGATAATTCTCGATATGAGCGAGGTAGAATATTTGATGGTGGTAATAGAAACTCGCCTATCAATCTACAACAAAAAATATAAGTTGTTAATATAAACAATATTAGTGGTACATTATTCACCCTTTGTTAACTATAAAGACATATATGATATACCTTAACACACGTGACATTGTTATGTTGGATAAACCATTCATAACCTTCAAGTTCAAAAACAACAATACAGTAGATAGAAGAGTTGTTTGGGAGTCTTTGTATAGGGGCTTGTATGCCTTCTCAAGTAGAGGTACATCAAGGCTATCATCATCATCATGATCAAATACGCTTGGACTAAATGTGTCATGGATCAATGTATTTATACCATCATCTTCAATTGTATTTTCTGGCGCATGATCGTCATCTTCCATGGGATCATTATCTTCACCTTGGATATTCGCACCTCCATGTTCCTCCACTTTGAAAACCATATTCTTTGGATTGTTGTGGTTCATATCATGTACTTCCCTGGGGAGATCAACCTATATAAAATTGATTAACATAAATAAACCATGATCATCAACTAATCATCAAGTGATTTTATATGTATATAAATTGTTAAAATGATATAATGAACAACTTACCAATGGAGATAGTCATGCCCTCCTTCAATGTGACCATTCTCCCTACAATGTCTCTTAACTATTCTGATTAGCAGTCTTCTACGGTTTAAGCCCTTACAAATTTTGCAAGGACAATAACATTTTCCATCAGCTTTTCTTTTCAAGTTAAACCATAATCTATCAATTGTCTCCCTATTTTGTTCTTCACCTATATTATCTGACATGATCGTTCTTTGCAGGAAGCAAAAATCAGGCTATGAAAACTTCAGTCTACAACTTTCACAAAATAAAAAAAACTGTCGAAAGTACACAAATCTTCTTAGACCTAGCTAAATACTTTAATATTTTAAAAATACTTTCTTAATTGACTTTATTCCTAAGACATTTAACCCAATCACCTTTTATAACATTCAGTCAATTGCTCTAGGAAAATTTGTGGATAAGATTATTTGTAAAACTTTGACCAACTGCCTGAAGGTCTTATTTCAAGAGACCTTACGAAATTAAGCCACTAAAATCAATTTCAAAACATATAAGCTAAAATTCTAGTTAAAATATAAATTTGATTTAAAAATATACAATTTTCATACCCGAGCGCATAGCTATAACTCATGCAACGGCCTTCTTGCTTAGTTGTAGAAGTTCTCCAGCAATCAAATTATACAAGCTACAAGGCCTAACAACGATTTCAAAACATATAAGCTACAAGGCAAGACATATTACATGACATGGCAAAAGGAAAAAAATTTACAAGCTTTAGCAAGACATATTAAATGCATTATAGTGCTAGAGAGATCACAATTATATGAGTCAAACATAGTCATGAAAAAGCACATAAATTATCTAGTTATTGATTTGTTGACATATTGTTGTTGATAATGCTTTGTTATTATTTGGTTCAGAGATTTGATATATACTCATTGTTGTTGTTTAAATGTTATTTAAATGCATATATTTAATTACATTATTATTATGATGGTTTAAATGGTGATCAGATATGAAAGGGTCAATGTCCTAACATTTTAATATATAAGAATGATTACGCTGTCCAAATGCCCCTTTATTGTTATGTAAAAGGTGATGCTGATATCTTGGACTGGTGTGAATGATCTTTGCAATAATATCTAAAAAAACAGGAGACTGTATTTTTAAATTTTAATTATTAGAATTTGGCATTATTAATTTTAGGAAGATTTTTCAATTATTAATTTCATTCTTCAACATGCTTCTAAATTGTCATGTTGAAAGGCAATGGGTAGTGTGAAGTCATTTTTCCATTCGTTAAGTCTTAGTTCAAAATCTAGAGTTCTTAGAATTATTGCCTCCATTTCAAATTCTTAAGATAGATCTAACCAAATTCTGATTGGATAATAATGAGTATTTAAATGTCATCTCTTATGTTCTAGACTATTTAGTGCTACAGCTTGCATTTGCTAGAAGACAAATTATAAATTTACATTGCTTAGTTTACTAATAGAGCATGCAAGATCTTTGTTTTTTATTTGACTTTTATATTGATAGTGTCCCCTCAAGATTAATGAACAAAAGTCTAGAAGTAACATGTTGCTGAGTGTTCACTAATATTGCAATGGGCATTTTGATATAGGCTTCAACCTACAGTATCCTTGATCTGCATCGAAAACAAAATTTTGCAAGCAAAAGCGCAACAATAACACTGTAAGTTTGGAGTTTTAGTTAAAATATCAAGTCTGCAGATTTCATGGAGCTCAAAGATTGATTAAATATGGATATGTAGGGTAGTCATTCTTCTAGCTGATTTCCTCATACGTCCAGAAAGGTGTCTCCCACTAGTTATACTAAATTAGAAACTTAATTGTAGCTCATCCTTTGGTACTCCAATTCATGACCTGTTGTAAATGGACAGTCTCTCAGACTTCTTGTCAATACTAGATCTAGTTGTCAGTCTCGTCATCTTGATTTCATTTTCAGGTTTATTTTCTTTCTTCATTGATTCAGAGCCTTGTTTATAAAGCATCAAGTTGAGAAAAACATCCATAATTAGCCATAGATCCTTAGATCAAATTCCCTCTGCACTCTCTTGAGTGTCCTCAAGGTGGGTCTTCAATTTGGATGGTCCTTGGATGTGTGCCTTGCGTTATTCTCATGAAGAAGGGATTGGGAAGGAAAGGAGGAACATTAATGCTAATGTCAAATAGGATACGTGTTGGCAATATACTGAGTTGGGGACACACGGTTTCCCCCAATTTCAGTCTATCCTGGCAACATATTTAGATCACATCGATTCCTCCTTTGAGCACAGAGCTCGCTTTTTCTGTTAAGCCTTACAGATTTTCCATAGCAAGTTTATTTGGGCAGACCATCGTTGACTTTAAAATAAATGAACTAAGGATTCTCCTTGGGAAGTTGAGGCTATATTCTCAACAGTTAAAAGTTGAGTCAAATATCAGTCACCAGTCCAAGATATCAGCATCACCCTGTATCATTGGTTAAAAATTGTTTAATTGGTGAGCAGCTACACTTAATGTGTGTTGTAGTGATGGCAGGCACTTGACATCAACTCCAACTAACTTCACAGGTCTACCTATGTCTATATCCCTGATAGTAGTTAGAGAAGATAGTCACATTGGCCCTTCATAATCTATAGCTATTATCGTTTTTGTTTGGGTCAATGTATCTTTGTTTAACTAATTGCACCTCTGATTACTGTATATAGGTAAAGTCCAGATCGGTATTATTAATTTCTAAAACTAGTTTTAGGCCATGAATGGCATTTTATTAACACTGGATTTTGTGCATTGTGATATGTTATCCCCATTTGGAGCATTGGGTATAATTGTTGTGGAATTTTCTTTTCAAGTGCATTGGGATCTAAACTCTTGGTATAGAGGTTGATTGAGTGTGCATATGTGCATGATTGGACATTTGTCATTTTGAGGTTATATTCTTTGTGGTAATACACTTAAAATTTACATGTGCTATTATATGGCTATGTGATGTGAAATGTACTTTGGATCACTTAGGGATTCATACTCTTGGCTAAGATGCCAACTGAGTATGCTTGTTGCACATTGCCTTTGCTTGTAAAAGGGGATCTATGCGATGTTGTGGATATTGTGATTTGGTATATTAATATATTGGGATATTTCTTGGTAATGTGAGATCTTATTGAGATCCACCCTCTTGGCATGTTGGCCAATGGAGTCATGTTATTATATTGTGTGATCATCTTGGGACCTGCACTCGTGGTGAAGACCAATCAAGTCTTTTGAGTTTATATTGTTACCTTCTCTGAAAAGTTTAAGCCATAGGATTAGGTGCTTTGACTAGGTATGGAAAATAAAATAATAGAATCCATGAGCATGTTAGCACTTTCACAAGGCTATGATGACTTGTGAGGGTAGCTGTATGATTGAATCTACGAGCATGCCGTGGGTAGTTTCTCTAAGTTGTGGGTGACTTGTGAGGACAGTATGCATAATAGAATCCCCAAGCATGCCATACGTACTTTTACAAGGCTATGGGTGACTTCTGAGTGCAGTATGCATAATAGAATCCCCGAGCACACCATAAGCAGTTTCTCAAGGCTATGGCTGAATTGTGAGGGTAGTTACACAATTAAATCCCCAAGAATAACAAGAGTGCTACCTCAAGGCAATGGGTGACTTGTGAGGGTAGTTTCACAATTAAATCCATGAGCATAATACCATGAGCACTTCCTCAAGGCAATGGGTGACTTGTGAGGATAGTTGACACATGTATGGGCATGTGATGACATTCCCTATGCACTGCACTCAACCACCGAAGTCCTAGTAGTATGAATAGCACCTCTTGGGTATTGGTTGATTGAGTGTCTTTAGATATTGCATTGTGGCCATTGCTTCATGTTGTGTTGCTCCATGTTTTCTTTTAAATAAGCCTATGATTTATTTGCACTCTATATACATTGATTGGTGGGAGTATGCTTATACCTCCTTGTATGCCTTGTGTTCTTGTTTGGGCTATGTGACTATCTCCACAAGCATAGTGAGGCAGACCTGAGAGTACCACATGATTGAGTGGTGTGACAAGGCACTGTTGGGGACCGGTGTACAAGTATTAAATCGAATTTAGTGGCACCTACATAAGTTCCTTCTGCACCTACCTCTCTCTCTCTCTCTTCCAATTTTAGTAAGAGTCATGCATGTATTCATGGATATTGTAATGTAGCAAATTGATGCATATGTATGTTGTTATACTCAAGTGATTTGACCTTGACAATCATGTTATTGGACCCTAACTGAAGAGGATGTTATGTATTCAGCCATATGTTGGAGTTAGCACAGTCTTGGGTGAATATTAACTCAGCTTGTGGGCAAGTTTGCTAGATTAATGTCTCCACCAATATTTCAACACATACATTAATCAGTGCCTCCAACTGGTAATTGGCACCTTCATCCCTACTGGTCTGATAATAGGCCATTTGTGTCAAGCAAAATAATGGAATGTGGGAATTTCATTACAATTGTTTAGTAGAGTGTCAGGTGATCCTTGGAAGTGTGTCAAGACTTCTACTTGTGCACAAGCACAAAGTGATAGTGATTTTTTGTTCATTTTTGTTCATGTTGTTAGCATTGTTGTCCTAATTTAAGTGTGTAATGATGCAACTGCTTTAATAAAATCCCCTACATGTTTTATGCTTAGTTCCAAGGGTTCCTTGGCGGGGCACTACATAGCTAGTACAACCAAAATACTTTCATATAGAAACTATTTAGTAACCAAGACAGAAAATTATTCTAATAGAGAACACTACATAGAACCAGATCTAAAAGACTATCATGCATAGAACTGAATGTTATGGTTGTGATCTTCTTTTCAAATCTATGTAGCACAGAACATTATACTTATGTGTATAGATGCACTTCCTGTATGCGATCCAAAGCTCGTATGTTATCAAGTGTGTCCAATGATGGGGAGAGACCTCCGCGCAAGTAGAAGATCTACAATGAAACACAAGAAAAGAAAATTTTCTTATAGTAAGAACAAGTTTGTTGTGCTGCATAGGGTACCAACAAAATAGTGTATAATATTTTTTTCTTTACCTAGCTTTCAATAAGGGCTATCAGTGGCAAGTAATCAAAGAGATCTGTAAAATACTTCCATACATTTGCATTTCCATATTTTCTCAGACATTCATCGTAAAATCCATACCTAAAATTGCAAGAAAACAAAATAATTCTTGAACACAGTCAAAAAATTAAGATAAATTACAAATAGATTGACAAATTTTGGTCAGCTTTCTAATCTCCCCATTCAGATACTAATATTTTGCCTCCCATAATTTAGATATAACCTCAAATGGAAAACAATGTACGTGTCTTCTTTAAGCATGATGATACGAAGAAATACTATAGTTAGTGTATATATCTGCCCTGTCAAATATCAAGGGTATGAAGGGGCTTTTGAATTTCCATTCTGTGATTTTTATCTAGAAAACTTGATTATGAAGGACATGATTTATGGTCTTCGCTTAGCTATTATTAGTTTTCTCTTCAAATGGTCATTGAGGTGTGTTGCTGCTTGTACAATCATTCTCAAAATCATCACTTTATCCTAGCTATTGACTGTATCAAATTAATACCAGCAATAGTTTCTATCTTGGATTCTTTTGTGCCAGATAACGCCAAGGGACCAATGCCCAAGCATCACTTTTTAGTATTATATAACAATCTCACAAGGATGGAGAAGTTTATAATAGCTCCTTGATTCACAATGTTAGAAGACAAAAGATCAATTTCCAAGAAAAAGGAATAAAATTGGTTGGTGATCCAGTTTCTGACTCTTTGACTACTTAGTTATATCTTTCCCACTTTACCAGTTGCAAATAACATATGGTGAATGCGAATTTTCCATGGGGTAAATGTAGGTTAGCCACTTCTCCTGATCATTTAATATTGTTCTTTTGGTGGCCATCACTGTTGCATATGGATTCATAATGAGGTGCCTTTTGTATTGAAATGGCACTATTTTTCGAAAGCATATCTCAATATGCGATCAACTTTAACTTTTGATTCAATCTTCATATTCATCTTGCCCTTGATATAATCATATTTGCTAGGTTTGGTTGAACAAATATGTCTTCTTTATGGAATAATAATAATAATGATTGGAGAAAAAAGGATTCTAAGAGTAATGGGTTTGTTTGTTTTGCACCTTGCCATCATCCTCCTCCGAATGTTGCCCTTGGCCCTTTCACTGCAGAGATCGCCATAGAATAGTAGGGCAAGCGAGCAGTTAGCAGATATGGGTCTCTCTCAATGCCTCGAGTTGAGGGAGATAGATGGCTAGAATGAGAAGTCTGGTAGATGGTGATTAGGCTTTTGCGTTGAGTCAACTCGCTGTTGAAGTCTCCCGCCTTTCCTTTCCAAAGAACCAAGATAGAATGAAAGTCGGTCCCTGTGTCGATTTCAAATGAGAAACGTTTTTTGGTTTTTTTTCTCTTATATCCCGTTACCGTCACAATTGCGACATTTTTGAGTTAAAGTTGAAAAAAAAGGGCCAAAAATCACATAACATTTTTCGTCGTCGCAATTCCACTCCATATGTATTGGAGATAGTGTCGCAATTGCGACGACATCGGGCTAAAATTGAAAAAAGAAGAAGCCAAAAACACATTACATTTGCTTGTCGTCGCAAATTGATGTCACAAATTGACCCCTAATGTATTAGTGAAAGTCACCAATTTCAACCTCCACCCTCTTGTCCATTTTAATTCTTTTATTGGGCTTTGGCTCTAGGGTCAAAATTTTGTTTTTCCTTCCCTTAGCAGGGGTTTGGCTAGGAGAGGGATGAGGAGTGGGGCCTTGGCTACCACTAGTAAATTCCAAATGTAGGGGGCCCTAGAGGGGAGGATGTTATCGATGGCAATCACACAAGGAGGGCAGAGGGCTAGGTGAAATTGGAAGAGGTCAAACATGAGCCCTTAGTGGAGGATGGTGAAATTGGCCCTTTTTTTCTTTTTTTCTCTAACATCAATGACAGTATCCTCAAGGGCATGCAAAATGAAGAAAGGGATACTAACAAATTCCCTATTGTAAAAATGGTTAAGCAGAGGGAAATTATAAAAGTAATACACATTGTGCCTACCCTCCAACATCAAATAATTCATTATCATCAAACAAATGTCAACCTAGGGATTTAGAAGTTTGTCTCTCCTAAATCCTCCTCAGTACCAGTTAGGCACCTAATTCTCTCTAAAGAAACTAGACATGCACACCTCATCCACCACCTTCATGATTTTCTACCATTTCCTTCCCTTCATCTTTGAACCTATCGCCATAACAATAGATTCTTTATTCACCTTAAAAGAAATGCCATTAATGGTCACCTACCTATCCTTCTAGGTAGCAACAAACTATTGTGAACAATTTGCATCATACCCCACCATGGCCTACATGTAGGGGACAAACCCTCCTTAAGCATAATCCAAGTGGCCTACTTCTTTGAGAAGTCCTCCAATTTTGTGGGCCCTAATCTATTTAGGTCCCCACCCATGGCAGCTTTCTCCTCAACCAAATCTCCTTCCATAATCTTAGTAATTCTCATTTGCACCCAGAAAATTGCCAAGGTAGGCCCAAAAATAGAACAATGATGGATAAAAGCTTTCATTTTTCATTTTTCATGAGTCTGTGAGTATAATGTATAGGCTAGTTAGTGGTATCATTATGGGGAGTGTGAGGATTCCACATGCAATACCATAATGATCTAGCCCTGGTATTAATGTGAACTTTTCCCTTAATTATGCCATAACACCACACAATAATGTCATTAATTTTAAATAACATATTGTTTGTTATTTCACCTTTTTTGTTCCTTTTCATGATGCAATCAGTATTATTTCTCTTTGTGAGCCATTTTGTCAACATTATGGCAACCTTAGCTATTGTAATAATAGCAATCCCACCAAAAATTTCCATTTTCCAAAGTTGGAGAGTCATCTAACCTGATTTAGTGGGGTCTTTTTCCTACAAACGAGGGAATGCACATTCTTGGGTAGCAATTTCGTACCCCTCCAAATTTTAATGTTCATGAAATCAAAACCACACCCAGCCAAGGCGTCTTCCACTACATTGCCTTCCGTGTAAGTGTACTGTAAATCATAATGATCCAATTTCATAAGATAATGCCATATGTCCCCTACGATGTGCCTCAGTGTCCAACTAGGTTGAGCCCGACCCTGAACCAAATCAATGATGAGTTTATAGTCCCCCTCAATCAAAAGTCTTTAACCTTCATTTCCATTGCAATTTTTAGCCCCCATAGTAAGGCGGTGGCTTCCTCCACATTGTTGGTTCCTTGACCCAAACTTCCTAAGTAGGCAACCATCACATTGCCTTTTTTCTCCTGTAGCACACCACCCATTGCTACAAGCCCTTCACATGCTACCCCATCAAAATTTAATTTGATAGTGGGGCTAGTGGTAGGGTTCCAACATGTATTTCTTCTAGCAACCACCTTCGAGTTGTCAAAATTATGGAAATTGGGAAGAATATTCCATCTCTTAGCAATATCCTCCTCTTTCCTACTTGGGGGTTCCCATGGCAATCTAACTTTAGCTACCATAACATTCTTAGTTATGAACTTGCCCAAAATCTC
The DNA here is from genome assembly GCA_028749045.1 of Cupressus sempervirens. Classification (NCBI taxonomy): domain Eukaryota; kingdom Viridiplantae; phylum Streptophyta; class Pinopsida; order Cupressales; family Cupressaceae; genus Cupressus; species Cupressus sempervirens. Next base: position 101,187,647 of record CM053786.1, read on the forward strand.
TCCCACAATCTCCTCACCCCTCTCGTACTTACGAAAGACCCTATTGTTTCTCTCCATCCAAATGTCCCAACAAACATGTAGTGGGAGGAGAATCCAAAGGATTTTGAGGTGGGGATGGTAGAATGGGCAACTCCAATTCGCTACAAATTGCTCCATTCCTTTATTCATGACCCAATCAATTGGGTTTTTCTTTTCTAGATGTAGGACCAAACCTTAAGGGTAGGGGAATTCTAGAAAGAGGTGGGTTATGCATTCCTCTACCTTCTTGCATAGATAACATATGTTAGTGATTGGTAAGCCTCACCTTTGAAGGTTACCAGTTGTGAGGATTTTTCCTTGCATCACCATCCACCAAAAGAAGTCCACTTTTGGTAGTACTTGACTAATCCAAATATTTCTCCAACTTATTGTGGTTTGATAATTTTCAAAGATGAGATGGTAGGCAGACTTGACCAAGAACTGACCATTCGTCTGTCTGTCCCACACCACCTCATCCTTTTGATCATGCATAGGAAGTACATAGTGGCAGATAAGACCCTCTAGCTCTTTGATTAGAGAGTCCTCACTATTTGGTATATCCAAAGTGGATAATTCTTTCCATTTCCCACGATCATTAATATAGTCTACCACTCTTGTCCCCATCATTCTTTTAGAGATTCCTAAAGGCCATAGAATTTTTTGTAACTAAGAGGTTCCCCCCTATCCAGTTATCCTCCCAGAATCTGATTCTTTTCTCATTCCCAACCAGCCATCTGGCACCTTTTCTTAGAAGGGCCCTGTTTTTGAGGATGTTATTCCATATCTTAGACCCACTAGGCAAATCATTATTGAGGAGGTTATATCTAAAGTGAGTGTTGGCAAGGTACTTAGCCTTCATAATTCTTCCCAAACTGGTTTCATTTTCCACCAGTCTCTACCCCACTTTTGTGAGTAGAGCCTTATTCATATTAGTCATTCTTCTTATACCCAGACCCCCTTTATCCTTCGGTTTTCACATAGTCTCCCAATTCACCAAACTCCATTTATTCTTCTCCTCTGTGCTAGACCAAAGGAAGTTCATTTTCACTCTTTTGAATTTTTTTGCCATGTGTTGGTTGATCTTGAAAATTGAGAAAAAGTAGATGGGAATTCCCTAGAGTGTTGCACCTAGGAGTTGCAATTTTCTTGCATTTATAAGCAACTTTCCCTTCCACCCAACAAGCTTCTTTTACATTTTGTCCAAGATAGTATTCCAATAGTTGGTTGAGACCTCTTTCATGGATAAAGGGAGCTTGAGGTATGTGCCCGAGAGGTTCTTCGATTGACAACAAAGGATATTTTTTTATCTTCACCTACAAAATCTCAGGGGTGTTAAAAAATATATATCTTTCTTTTAGCTAGATTAATTTTTTGACATAAGCAATTCTCATAGTTGGAGAGGAGGTTCCTCCATGCTTTAGCTTCTTGTATTGAGGACTCGCCAAAGAGGAAGGTGTCATCCACAAATTTTTGGATAACCTCAAGTGTTAGTGTGGTAGCTAGTTGAATACCTTTTAAGTCCCCTGACACAACCAATCTGTAGACCGATCTCCCTAACACTTTAGCCACCATGACAAAGAGGTAGGGGGAAAGAGGGTCCCCCTATCTTAAACCTCTACTCGCCTCAAAGTTTCCCCAGGGGGTCCCATTGAGTAGAACCTCAAACTAAGTGGTTTCCACCATAGTTTTATTAGGTTCACAATATCCCTTCTGAACCTAACTTGTTCCAAAACTTCATAAAGGATGGTCCAATTGACTCTATCATAAGCTTTAGATATGTCCAATTTTAGAGCCATGCCCGACATTTTACTTTTCTCCATGGAGTGGATGATCTCATGGGTGGAAATCATAGTATCCAGAATTTGTCGACGCAGGACGAACCCCTTTTGGGGGCTCCAAATAACCTTATCTAGGAAGGGTTTAATCCTGTTGACCAAAACCTTTGAAAACACTTTATAAATGGTATTGCATAGGTTGATTGGCCTAAAATCACTTAAAGTTTTGGTGGATTGAATTTTAGGCACAAGAACTAAGAAGGTTTTATTGATCCTTTTTAGTAATTCCTCAATTCTAATGATGTCTCTAGTGGCCCAAATTAGCTCATTTTTTATCACTTGCCAAAAATGCTAGAAGAAGGCTGGTGGGAATCCATTCGAGCCCGAGGCCTTGAAGGCTTTCATAGAGAAAATAACATTCTTCACTTCCTCTTTTGATACTTTCTTCTTTAACTTATCATTTTCCTCCATCCCCAACACTTTTGAGATATTATCAAGCATACTTCTTATTATGTTGTTGCACCTTCTGTCCTCTTTTTTATAAGCATTCATGAAGAAGGCCACAACATGCCTACCCATTTCCTCTTGCTCTTACAAATTCCTTCCACTGCCTCCACTAGGGAGGTGATAATTTTGTATTTTTTATGTTTTGAAGTAGATCTATGGAAAAAAGAGTTGTTTATGTTGCCTTCAGTCAACCAAGCAATACAAGAACTTTACTTATAGAAAATCTCCTCCTTGAGATTAGTTTCCTTCCACTTCCTCCTACAGATCTCTTCCTCTAGCGTGGTTGCTTCAATTTCAACCCCTGCTAACATGGTAGTTTGCAGCCTTTTGACCTTGTCCTCAACATCCCACTATATTTTAAACACATCCCCAAAGGATCTTTTAGCCCATTCGCTGATATTCTTTCTTACATTATCTAGTTTCTATGTTAGGCGAAACATAACTGTCACATACACTCTTATATTCTGCTATTATTCCACTTTATTTTTGGAGTCCAGGTGAGATTGCCACATAATTTCATACCTAAAGAGTTTAGGTCCACTCATCAAATCATTCACCCAGTTGAACAGGATTGGGGAGTGGTCTGAAATAGTCCTTGAGAGATTCACCAAGGAGGAGGGGATGATGTGGGGCTAGTCTCCCAAGACAAGTAGCTAGTTCAACCTAACTTGAATCAAGTCCTGACCCTTCCTATAGTTGGACCAAGTAAAAGGATTGCCCTACAGGTCCACATCTAGGAGGTCATTAGTGTTTATGAACTCCAAGAGGTCTTGCATACTTTCCGAGAAGTCAATTATCCCCCCAAGCTTTTCCAAGGGGTATAAGGGGGTGTTAAAGTCTCCCATACACACAAGACTCTTGTTCTTTATAACTCCCATCTCTCTTCCGATCCTATCCCATAGTTCACCTCTTCCTACCCTGGTATTTGGGGCGTAAATGTTTACTAGATTCAACACTATTCTATGATTACTAAACTTAGAAACTGTGAAGTTCTTCTCTTTAAGGACTTCCCTACCCATTAGGACACTAGAGTTCCACATGATTGCAAGGCCCCTTGAGGCCCCATTAGCTTTTGAATGGAAGAAAGCCGCCCTAGGCTAGAGCCTCTCCACCACCGTAGTAAAATTTTGGTCTATTATCTTTGTTTCCTAGATGAGGATACAATCAATCTTCTCCACCAGAATACATTGTCTAAGAGCATACTATTTTGGGGTGTTTTTCAGCCCCCTAACATTCCATGAGGGGAATTTCATTTTTTACCTTTCTTGATTGTCTCTAGTGTAAGTTGTCTTCCACTGGCCACTTCCCTTGCTGCATGTTTAGTCCTAGTTGTTCTGTTGTTTGGGTGACCTTTGATAGTTGTCACCCCCACATCTAGTTCCCCCCCCCCCTGGTTTTCCTCTTGGGATACTCTCATTCTCCCATAACACTCATTTGAGGAGAGGATGGGGCCGAGAGGGCCAAACTTCCCCCAACCTCCTCAAAGCTTCTCATGGCCTTAGCCACAACCTCCTCCAGAGACCCCAATTTTTAGCCTCTTCAGGGTAAACATCCCCCATTGGCCCAACTTATTAGGTTTTTATATTTTAGAACTCCCCACCCCCATATCTAATATTGGGTTATTTACAAGTGTTATCAACACCATGGTCTATCTCCTAGAGGTTGAGCTCGAGGACACCAGCGGTATCACTATTAAAATCACTTGGCCTCCTGAATGATCCTTACCATAAGGTATCACACCGTGGGTGGCCATCTCAAGGGGACCAATTTCACCCTCCTCTAGTGCCTGGTTAGTGTTAACTTCTCCCACTACTAGGGATTTCAAAAGGTCATAAATCTCTCTCCTAAATGGCTATTCCTCCATCTCGACTCCTTCCTTAGCTTCCATTGTCATCACCTTAGGCATCTTAGTAGTCTCTTCCACCTTACTTTCCCTCTTGTCCTCCTCAACTCTCTTACTACCAAGACAATCTTCCATAATTTCATTTCTACTTTCTCAGGGGAGGATGAAGGTTCCCTGAACAAGACATAGTCCTCAACAATGCCTGACAAATCCACCTTTTGTTTGTCCTTCATAGAAATAGAAGAGCAAGTTGACAACTCATGTCCAAAGTAACCACAATTTTGGCAATACAATCCTACGTTCTCATATTCTATCGATTGGACCCTTTTCCCCCATTTAGTGGACAATGTGATCATGATCGAGAGAGTCTAATTAATGGTGGCATTCACACAAAATATAGCAAAAACAAGTCTAGATTTAAGTAGAGTTACCTGGTCAGTAGTGACGAAATGTCCAAAAGTGTTTCCAATGTATCTTAGGATCTTTTCATCTTAGAACTCTAGCAATAGTCTAGGAAGGCAGATTCAGATTGGGGCTAGGCTCTAAAGCTCCTGAGTGACATCAAAGCCAGGGTGCCATTTTTCCAGTGCCAAGTAGTGTTTACCATAGTACCAGGTCCCAAACAGGACAATCACCAAGTGCTCCATAGAAGTGAAATGAAAGCAAAAGAGACTGTTGGGCATTGCCGAAACACTAATGCTTTCCTTCACCTTCCATTCCTAAATGACCCATTTCCTCATCATCTCATTCAAAGGCCTGAAGGATATAAACCTACCCATAATACAATGTTTGAGGGAGGCAGTAGTGTTGTCCACAACATTGTCCGGGAAAGTGATTTCTAGTCCTATAGCTCCGTGGGTGACCTTGGGAGCTTCAAGTTTGGTGCTTCCCACCTATTCACACATGAGGACATTCTTCCACCCATCTTTGAGGGGGGGGGGGATAGACTCGATGGACCCAACATCAATACGAGTAGAGTCAACTCCAAAATCGACAAAGGGGGTTCAGAAGTGCATGCCCGATCCAACGCTTCAGGCAATCCAACACCATGTGTAGGTCTAGGCACACTAAGGCATCAAGCATGCCTGGGCCCTCCAGGACCATGGTAGTTCAAAATTCAAATTGAGGGGGGAGCGGGAAAGTTGCAGAGTGGTAGAGTAGTAATATAGTAAAAAATTTACACCTTGTTACCAATACTAAAAAATTTCAATAACATCAAAAATAGACTTGGTATTGCAATGGAACTTTATTGATAGGTTGATATATCTAAAATGAACCACAGGGAAGAAATTAGAACATTCCAAGCTCACATGACCAACTTACTAAATATAGTAAGATTCCCAAAGTAGCAACTATGTAATGAGATAATCCTTATTGAAAATACTATATATATAATCCTTATGGAAGGAAGGATTCTGGAAAGCTTGTCTAATAGTAAAAACGTTTTGAGCTCCCAAGCATATATCTAAAGATAGAGAAAATGAGCACAATATATGGATCAATATTACATGCTCAATTTTTTAGACCATAATTCCCTTCAAAATATCTTTAAAAAGATGTAAAATATGAAATAGATAGATACTTAACTAAAATGATCTAATAACCATTATGGGTGTTGCTCTCTGCAACTATTTACCAGATGAGAAATGATTGACATGAATACTTAGTTAAAATGTTATTCAAGTAAATATCTAAGAGGGTGCAAGGAAGAAACACAAAGCGTGAAGAATACGTATAAACACTCTCAATGTTAACATAAATGCCCACCCAAAAATGAAAGATGGATAAGAAGAAATTACCTAGAGAATGAAAATAGTTTGAAGGAACTCCTCCCTGCAACTATGTAAGCAACAACAAGCATGATTGCCATGATCCACTACCTTCAAAATGCACAAAACATAGCTTAAAATTAATGATGTTGGGATTTCACATGGGATTTTGAATCTATCAACTGACAACATAAAATATTTTAGAAGGCATTAATTAGAAAGAGATCAATAGATGCATCGAGACCACATTTTTCCCAACCAAAAAAATGGCGTCATCTACCACCTAAACATGTGCCATGAATGCAATCCACATAAACAAATGAATGAAATCCAAATAACCAAATATCTTGGTTTGGTTTTCTCAACCATCTTTCAATGAGCCAATATAGAGGACGAGATAGTTCAAATTGTGAAAATCAAAGAGTCCAAGCTATTAGCGAAGAAAGCGACAATTATTGTACTATATCCACTATTAAAACAACATAGCATTGAATATCTCTACAGATGATATAATAAAGACATTGTATTGTTCGTTCATAGGACAAGCAAATACAACTGGATGAAAAACTTATTTAGGATGTTCAGAAAAAAATACTTGCTTGCTCGTGCGTCAAAAGGAGTGAAAACCCTACTGTTCAAAGTATGATCCAATAAGTAATCGACAATATTATAAATTTATATTATATAAAATTGTGAGAAAAAAAGCAACATTAGAAAATAGTGGGCTAGAATTTAATACTGCTTTACCATTGGTAGATATTAATTCACACATAACACACACCTAGATGCTATAGTATCCTGCCATGCGACAGGAACTAATAATAATTTGGACCAATTATAATTAAATTTTATTTTAATTTTTTAAAAATGTATTATATTATTTTAAAGTTTACATGCATGTTATTAAGTTTTCAAATGGTTTGTAGATTTGAAAAGTTATATAAGTTTTCAAATTTTAATTATTTTCTCCTACATTATGGTTGGTTTGTAGATTTAAGGAGTTATACACATCTTTTTAGGAATGATTGTAACAAAGCTACAAGTTCCCAAATATTGAGAAAATTATTTTGTTATAATATTATATATAGATTTACTCAGTGAAACAAGAAATGTGACTATATATAAGAATCAAATAATTATAAAATAGAGCTATTAAAATTTAATAAAAAGATTTGAAAATTGAAAAACTAATAACTAAAATGATTTCTAAATCATGAATTTCTTAGCATATAATCGAAATCAAAATTAGCTAATCATTTGTATGGTGAATTGGAAAAGCAAGGTTGGTAGCTTTAGTCAGAGTTAGAACTTAGAGCATCATAGATCCTCTCAAATCTACATAATCAAATATCATTTTTTGTTGTAACACTGAGATAATATTTTATTCATTGAAATAACAATAATTCCATATATATCCATATTGTCGAGTCTGTGAACACAACCCAATAACAATATTCCTCATTATAGGAAATGGAAGCAACTATGAAATGAAACAAGTTAGCTAAGAAAATTTACAACCAACACTTTTGAATTTAAATTTTTAAAACAATACCATGGATGGAACCCCATAACACAATTTAAATATGTTCAAGTAAAGAATCCAAAAACCGAGAGCATTAGAATTTTTTGCCATTAAACTATGGAATGACCCATCAATTCAAATCAATTCTTATAATGTCAATGTGCCTCTCCACCAAGAACAATTATGGTTAAGGAACAAAGAGATCAATGCTAATAAAGGAAAATCACAAGTAAAGCTTTAGTAATAAATATTCTTAATGTTATCATTGCAATTTTTTTTTTTTTTTCTAATTTTCAAAAAAAATAATGCCGATTCAAAGAAAAAAGATAACCATTTTTCCATTTACAAACAAAAAAAAACCAATTCAAAAAGATGATTGTTAGTGAGCAAGTTTACATTCATTAAAAAATAATATTTATTTTGTAAAATAAGAAAATTTCTTCAATCCGATTTGTCAAAAAAGTAATTAATAATAGTCAGTCAGATTTTTTTCGTCGAGGAACTAAAAATAACTATAAAATTGGTTTTATATTTTTTAAATAGTATACATAGACATAAATATAATATCTATTTGATATATTTTATTTAATATATAAAAAAAATAAAAAAGAAGAAGACTAAATTATATTTATTGTAATTTATTTTGATAAAATTTAGTCAAATCAATATATATCATTACATTCTCGAAGTTTATCATCTAAATTATATTTTTAATTAAAATAAAAAAGGTCAACAAATAACTTTAGCCAATGGTGTCATAGTAATAAAATTAGTTTTATTTAATGACTTGTTAAGCAAGGAATATATTTTAATTTAGCTGAGTGTAAGCCCCCTCTGCAAATTATAAAAATAATAATAATAATGTTATATTTATTGTAATCTATTTTAATTTATTTTTAATAAATTAATTATAACTTTAATACAAAACAATATATATCATGATATTTTATATTTTAGAAGTTTATCATCTAAATTATTTATTTAATTAAAATTAAATAGACTTACATAAAAATGAAATTAGAATTACTTCCAATTCTAATTGAACTTTAACATAAGTATAAACTATAATTTAACATATTCTAATCTAAGTACTTGTACATAGCTACTGATTAATTTATTCACTTTCAACATAGTATTTTTACTTTTGATTATATTATTTTATTTTCAAAATTAAATGTTGGATTAATATCTCCCAAAAAAATCTATGAATCCAAATTTAATGATTTTATATTTTAATAATATTTAACATTATAATTAAATTATATTTATATCAAATTAAAAATCTATTTTTTCACTCTGCTAGAGTTTCATGCGTCTTTTGAGTTTCCTTGCGTACAACTCTTTCTCTGAGCTTTCTTTATATGTTCTCCATATGTCAAACTGCATCTAATGCGAGAAGTTTTTAGGGCTAGTTTATAATGGTTCCAGCCAGTTGCGACCCAGTAGTTGATAGTGAAGTTCACATTACTGCTTTGGAAAGCCATGACACCTCCATTGAACAAACGTCCTCGCAAGTTCGTCCCAAAGGTTTTCCACAAGGTAATCCTGATATTATCCTTCCTCTGCAATAATTTGATTTTGCATGTGAATGGTTAGAACAACATACTTTGAGAGGGTATTGTGGGTAGGATTCCTCCTGAAGCCATGCTCTGAGAATGGGTTAACAAGAGTTGGACTCCTCATGGAGTTGGCCTTGACGTTGTGCAAAACTTTACCAAAGGTTTTTTTTATTCTACTTCACTAACCCATCCTAGGTTGATGCAATTTTTACCAATGACCCTTGGTCGGTTTGTTCCTCCTTGCTTGTGTTCCAATGATGGTCGCAGGACTTTATAGTTTCTAATGCCAAGAAGCTTAGGGTGCCTATTTGGGTTGAGTTCCTTGTCTACTCTTGCCTTGCTGGTTATTTATTGAGTCCATTGCCAACACTCTTGGCAAAGTTGTTATTAAGGAACTTGAGAAATTTTTCAATGCTCGCCCTCAGAGACGCGTTTGTGTTGAGGTTGATCTCTCTAAGGATCTCAAGGATTCTGTAGAGACTCAAGTTGGTTCCCACACCTTCTCTTAGAAGGTTCTCTATTTGAACCTACCCAACACCTGTTATAGGTGTTAGTCAGTTGAACACAAGATCAAGGATTGCCCTTTGGCATTACTTAGGGTTATAACCTTGTCCAAGGATGCTCCTAGTAAACCAGCGGAAGGAAAACAAAAGGAGGAATGGACCACTATTGGGCACAAAGGCAAGGCTTCCTCCACTCCCAATAAGACGTATGTTGTTGCAGTTTTCGTTCCTCCTATACAAACAAGAGCGCAAACCTTAGCCATTGCAAGGTTGATGGCAGTTTCACCAGAGTCAAATCTTGTTGTTTCATAGGTTTCAAACTTTGTTGTTTCACAGGGGATCAAGGCATTTGTGAGGGCTACCACTCCTGTAGTGGTTCGCACTCCACTTATCATGTCTTCCATTGTGACACAGAATGTGCGATGTTCTCGCAGTCCTCTTGGACATGCTAAGAAACTAGAAGAGAAGCAATGAGCTATCATTCTAGGAGAGTTTTTTTTTGGTTTTACCGTAGTTTCTATTTTTACACAAAATAGATACTTCTCTCTTGAGGACAAAGAAGATATGGAGAAGTTTTCATAATTTTTTTATCATGGAATGTATGAGGTCTCATAGACCTCTTCAAAAAGTACTATGTTAGGGATACCTATCATAAACTTGGCAATTTTGATTTTCTTTGTATGCAAGAGGTTAAAATCTTTGGTTTCGTGCTTTCTTTTGCATGTTGCGTCATTTGGCCAAATGACATTATGTTTTCATCTCAGCATGAAACTGGTAGAGGTGGTGTAGTTACTCTCCTATCACCTTGTCTTCATTCTGTTATTATTTCGCATGGTTCTGACCCCATGCACAAAATTATTTGGATATTGCTTTCTATCAATAATCATTCTTTTGGTATAGTTAATGTTTATGCTTCCAATGATGTTGTGGAAAGATCTCAACTTTGGTGTTGGATGGTTGACAACTTACTTCTAGCTACTTGGGTGATGTGTGATGATTTTAATATGGTTGAACTGGCTTCTGACAAAGAAGACATTTTGCCTTTTCGCTAGATAGCTGGGGAAAGGGAAGCATGGTACTACATGCACAATAAATTGGGCATGTTTGATCTCAATACTAACTATTGCCAACAGAGTGGGGTCTGGCACACTTGGTCTAATTTTCGAGTTGGATATGATCACATATTGAAATATCTTGATTGAGCTATGATTACTGCACAATTTTTTTTTTCCTTTTCTGAGGATCGAGAGTTACATGTCATTCCTTTGTCGGATGTGACGTTGTCAGACCACTATCCCATTTACTTTTCTATTTCTTGGTAAACAACTACCCAATGAGCTGTCAGAACATAATTTTTCCTCAACACATTGGTGCTGACACATTCTTCCACTATTGCTCACATCCTACATGTTTGGAATTTAGAGCCATGTCCTCACTCTCAATTTGGCTGGATTCAATGGTGGAATGATGCTATTACCAGAACTGCTAGATTTCTTTGCAATCTATGGGAGGCAGTTGGCAGTTTTCAGAAAATAGTCTTATGAAGCCAATACCAAGGCCCTTAGGATGGCTTTTGAAGCTCTTACCCTTAACCCGTTTGATGTTGATTTACAAATCCATCTTGCCAAGCTTCGCCATGATAAACAAATTGAGGATAACTATGCTGTTGGGGGGGGGGGAGGAATCAAAGCTCGCCTCCATTGGTTGGAGGTTGGCGATAATACTATTCTCTCCAATCTCCCTAACATCCTACAAGCTTTTGTGCATCAGTATGAAAATGTTTTCAATTTGTAGCGAAATTTAGTTGCTCAGGAGGAAGCTCTTAGAAAGTTTATTTCTATTACTCCAAACTGCCTAGCGATCAAGCAACGGGCATACCATGAGCAACTTCTCACCATTAGGGACCTCAAAGAAGTTGTCTTTTCTATGGCAGATGACAAGTCCCCTGGGTGTGATGGGTTCCCTTGTGAATTTTACAAACACCTCTAGGACTCTATAGGTCAAGATCTGCACAGAGTCTATCTGGAAGCTTACCATACTAAGAGTCTAGGAGCCATTATTAACAAAGGAAACAAAAAATTCATATCTAAAGCTGGTGACCCTAAGGATATTTGTAGCTAGTGGCCCATCACCTTGTTGAATGTGTCATACAAGATAATTGCTAAGACATTATCTCTTAAGATTAGACATCTCCTTCCTTTAATTGTGCAGCTAGAGCAAACTGGTTTTATTAAGTCCAGGTATACTCTTGACAACATCATTGCTGTTTGGAAAGGGGTTGAATGGGCTCACAAATCCAATTAGCAAACTTTGTTTTTAAAAATTGATTTTGCCAAAGCTTATGATTGCATTAAATGGCCTTTTATTTTGGCTATGCTTCAGGCTTTGGGGTTCAGCCCTAACTTTCTTTAGTTTGTGGAGATGCTCTTTGGAGATGTTAATGCTTGTATTACTATTAACAATTTTCAATTTGAAGCCTTCGGGCTCTTCCAATCTCACTCTATTTCCTCTGGTTTGGTTCATGGCATTTCCTTGCCTAACTCTTCTTCCTAGCTTGTCAATGGCACTTTGATGATGATTCTTTTTTCACTCTTTTGGAGGATGAGGAGAACATTTCTAATGCCTTGCAATTCTTGGACACCTTTTGTCAAGCTTCTTGTTTGGCTATTCAATGGCACAAGATGCTCTATTATAGGCAATCTTTACTTCTAGCCCCACCCTGGCTTGCTCAATTCAAGTGGAAATGGGTCACTTATGGGGAGATTTTTTGCTTTTTGGGCATTCCCTTTGCTTTCCAAGCTTCACCGATGGACATATGGAATGTTGTGCTCATGAAAATTAAAAGAAAGTTTGACTACTAGCTTACTAAACCCCTTTCTCTTGCGGGGAAATTCTAGATTTTCTCAAAGGTGCTAGTGGCTACTCATGTTTATTACTCCAGTTGTTGGGCTCCTTCCAAAGCCTCTTACCTTAAGTTGGAATGCTTACTCCGTGACTTTCTTTGGGCGTCTGGTTTTGATCACCATGGCTTTTACCAAGTTGCCTGGGATTTTTGTTGTCTCCCCAAAGAGTCTGAAAGTGGTTTTCTTTCCACCCAGAAACAAGGGCTCGCACTCTGTGCTAAGTGGATTATTTGTGCTATCACTAGTGATGAAACCTGGAAAGTGTTGGTTCGGCACTGCATCGCTTCTGGATTTCCTATCAATAGGCTTGCATGGAAGGGGATTGTCTTTCAAACCCTTCTTGTCATGGAGGAACTTGTTCACATCCAGGGCTCTTTTCTTATCAAGAGCATATGGAAGGCTTGGGAAGTTGTCAAGCCTTGGCTTTGCTAGGTTGGTGATGTGTTTCCTGATGGGCTTTCCCTAAATCAATATAACCTTTGGTGGTACTCGTTGTTTCCCATTCAGGGTGTTCCTTTGGCCAAGACTCGAGGTGCGAGTGCTTTGCATTACTTCAAATGCGACATCAAGACTCCTAAAGACCTCTTTTCCAAGGTCTCTATGAGTCTCAGATCTTGAGAGGATATACAAGTCTAGTTCCATCTTGCTCGTCAAGATCGACCGACTTTTGATCTTCTACTATGTACAATTCTAGATTATTTAATTCACAAGGTGGGAATTCAGTCCGTTCGACCTTGGTAGAAGGACTAGAAGTGGTATCCTACAATGGCCTTCACCAATTACAAGCCAAGCTTAGGATATCGATGGCTCTCTCCTCATCTTCCCATGGTGGATACTCTCAACCAAAGATGGCATCTGTAGTCTTCTCTTTATCAATGGAGGATGCGTTTTGACACTATTTGGAGTGTTATCTTTGAGCCCAAGATTGCCCATTTTGCCCTGTGCCTGCGTTTTCAAGGGCTTCCCCTTAGGCCACGACTCAAGCATAGTGGGGTTCCTGATCCTCGATGTCCTTTTTGTGGGCAACTAGAATCGTTTCTAAATATTTTTTGGTTCTATAGGCGTGCTCAAAATTACTAGCATTGGATACATGATTTCTTTAAGCCTTTTAAGCCAAGACCCTTTTCTTGGCATATGGTTGTGTTGGGTGATTCCCCCAGTATCCCTAGGAAATTTACCCATATCTGGCATACCTTTAGGATGGAGATTTTGTTTACTTTATGGAAGGATAGGAATGTTGTTCTTTTCACTCACAACTTTCTTGATATCAATGTTGCTATGTACACTAAAGCATGTATTTGTAATAATTACATGATGCAGATTCAAGTTCAGACTAACAAAGTGGCTTTGGAGGTGGGCCACCTTCAGGAGTTACTCAATCATTTGGGTAATGCACCCTATATGATCCCATAGTGCCTCCCGATGCCTCGACTGACCATACTCTACGCAAGGGCCGCCATTGGGGCACAACTCCTTTGCTCGCCCTCACACACGTCACACTTGTAGGCTCCCCGCCATCGCTCTCCTAGTGGTGGCGATGGTGGTTGGCAGTGTCGCCTCTCGGCTTCTCTGCCTCAATGTGGTTCTAGCTGGTCCCTGGGTCTGGTGCTTCCCCCTTCTGGTGCTCCTCCTGTTGCTTTTGACAAGTGGCATTTCTACTTGAATTTGGCTATCTCTCCACCGCGGGTAGAGGAAAAAGATAAAGACAAGATTCCTGATGATGAAGTTGATGGCTGGACTATTCCTAGTCCGCCTGCTAACTCAGGGATGACTGAGGTTTTAATGATTGAGATGAACCACCCCTCTCCGTTGGTATTGCTTTGGCAGCCTCAGAGGTTGGTTAATTTTATTTTTTTAATAAATAGTTGTTGATTCCGACTATGACTGTGTGAACTTTTGTGGGGTGATCTTGTATCCCCCAACCCCTTTTTAATAAATTTGTAACAAGTATATTAATTTATTAATAGAAAATAACTATTCATAAAAATAAAATAAAATAAATTTAAATCTTAAATATTTCTCTATTATAATAATCATTTATAATATTTAAATATGTATTTTCTACTTGTATTTAAATATTATTAATGCAATTAAAACTACAACCAATGGTCTAAACGCAAGAACTCAAGTACTCACTCGTTTTAGAAATATCTTCCTATAGTTGTAAACTTATGAGCTCTGAGTGAAATCTTCCACGTCATATATTACAATATTGCACACCAAAGATATTTCGTCCAAAAATAGAATTAACCAAATCTAATTGAAAAATAAAACTTAACTATAAATGGAAGCCTGCAAGTAGTGGCCGGTCGGAGATCAAGTTAGGGCGACTTTGGCCGTCAATTAAGTCAGGGCTTTCCATATCTGAAAGACAGTTACGCAGACTCAAAAAAAACGCAAGAGTATAAAAAACAGTTGAATACAATTCTCTCGCTAACAATCTTTATCAGGTTTCCAACTCTTCTGTAAAAGAAAATCTATTGGCGGCGCATCAATTTCTATTCTTCTGTCAACAGAATTTTTTTTCAAAATTCAAGAGCAGCAAATAGAAATGTCTTACGACGATGTAGAGATCGAGGATATGGAGTGGAACGAGGAATTGCAGGCCTTCACATATCCATGCCCATGTGGAGATCTTTTTCAAATTACCAGAGCAGAATTGCAGATGGGTGAAGAAACCGCACGTTGCCCAAGCTGTTCTCTTTACATAACAGTCATCTACAATCTTGAAGATTTTCAAGACAAATCTTCAGATAAGAAAAAACACCTGGAACAGACAATAGACCCAGCAATTGCAGTGGCATAAATGGAGCAGAAATAAAGGTTTTATGCATTTTTGCAGAAACTAGAGTTTGGATTTCTGGTTATTTAGTTTGTAAGCTTTCTCAATCGAAATTGCATATAGAGAGCTATGATACCAAGAAACTATTTGATGGGCTGTATGGGAACCTCGATTAGGGTTTTGGGTATTACGCGAATCTGTGTTAGAGTGTTATGAATTAAAGTCTTTAATGTTTTACAGTCCGTGATATTGGATAGTTAATGTAATTGAATTTGACTGTAATATTTTAATAAAATTTATTGTATGAGCTTATTTTAATGTTCTAGTCCTCTGACTTACGCACGTGATTTTATTTAAAGGTAAATAAGATACAGTTTCTCTAAAAAAAAGATACCCAACTTCTGATCGACTGTTAGATAATGATCTATTTTGTTTCGGAATATAAGTGATTCTGTGTGTAGTCTTTGATCTTTAGGGAAAGACAAATTAGAGATAATGTATACGCATGATTTTTCTTTTCCGAGGAAAAATAGGTCGAGAGAAAGCAAAGTAAATACAACTTAATTGTGTGATTTTATGTTTTCTTGTAGGCTTTATTATCTTGACTTCATACAATTACCATAAGATGTTGATACCACCAAATATTAGGACAGTTGGGGCAGACATCCTTTTTTCAGCGTTGTTATGGATGTGTTCTCAATCTTGATCCAATTTGTGTTTTGCTGTAGATGCTTTCAATCTTTGTTTATATTATTTCAATATAGAAAAGGTCAAATGTAAAGATTTTTAGGTCATGTCATTTGAGACACTAATTTGATGATGCCTCCCTCATGCAAGCACTTCTAAGCCTGGCATACAACATTATCCCACCTCTACAAACATATGAGACCATCATGAAAACACATGCCTTCATCATCAGACAAAAGTGGCTGTGCTCCCCAATGGTAGTAATATGTTCTCACTTAAGTACTTACTGACATGATGAATAAAAACTTAAAAGTGCCTTCTTGTTTGGGATACCGGATACCTCATCCTTCAAGAACAGGATAACTCCTCCATCTGTAGTGCAGTCAGTGGGCATGATAGTCTGTTGGAATTCTAAACCATGTTTCAATGATGCAATAGGATTGTCCCACTTGAAGCCTGTCGCCATCCAGAATTTGTAATATGAAACTATCTAATGCATTCTGATCTAGACAGATGCTTTCTGCTAATTTGTCGATGCTGATGCGGATGCAAGAATTGGATGCACGGATGTGAGAATTTATTTTTTTGGATTTTGGATGCATCATATATAAAGAAATGCAAGAAATATACAAAAAAAGTCATGCCACAGTATGATACTTCACCATTACATTGGTTGATGTTCCATGGACTATGTTTGTACTTGATGTACTACTGGAGTGACTGCGAGGAAAAGGCAACGGCCATGGATTACATATTTTAGACTCTGCCGTGTCACTATCATACTATTGGGCTGCATATAAATAGTGCAGAGGGTGTTTGCTGTTCTTATTCCGGGTGTATCTGAAGATTCAAATGCAAAGATTTGGAAGAACAATTGGTGAATTGTGAGAAAAATTATACAATAAAGAGAAGTATTTTATGTTTATATCCTTGAACAATGATCAATAATTTATTGCGAATAGTGAATCATGTGTGCTTCTCTTTAGGGTAGTTTTTGTTTCTATGAACTACTATAATCTCTCTAAAAATGCTTCCAGGATGGATTGAGAATCCATGGGATGATGAGAGATTACATGCAAAGTAATGTAGGCTGTAGAAATGAGCATGGGGGTGCTGCTTGTAGCCATGGGACTGAATTAGCAGGACATAACTTCATTAAAGAGGAATGACCTATACAGATTTGTCATTGGGATTAGTTCCTTTGAAGAGAAAAAAATAAGATTTAGATGGAGACTATTGAGCTGTAGAAATCAGATTTAGAGGGAGCTTGAGGGGCAGACGCAGAGTGCCAAGTCCTTTATAAAGGATCATCAAGCTCGTGTGGCAGTGCGACTGCAAAGGATCATCAAGCTCGTTTGACAGTGTGACTGCAAAGGATCCTTGTTTTGTCAAACATAGAAGTTATTTGTAATTTGTTGTGATATCAAGCTGTGAGATTGCTGCCCTTGCTGAGAGGGAGTCCCTGTTGAGAGGGAGTTTCAACATCAATGATGCTTCCTTGGAATGCATTTTTCTTTGAGACGAAGAAATTTGAGGTGCAAGCAATGCATTCTTCTCTGCTAGAGAAGTTTGAGGTGCAAGTCCTTGTTAATGCATTCTTCTCTGCGAAAGAATTTTGAGGTGCAAGCCCTTGTTAATCATCCTTCTCTATGAGAGAAGTTTGTGTTACAAGCCCTTGTTAATGTATTCTTTCCTGTGAGAGAAGTTTGTGGTGCAAGCTGTTGTTCCACCCTCTAGGAGTAGTCACTATGGATGTCATGTAGGAGACTCCAAGACTTAGCACTTGTGTTTATTCACCCTCTAGGAGTAGCCATGATGAATGTCATAATGAGATGGTGACATCACGTTCAGTGATTTTGTGACAAGCACTTGTGTTCGTTTGTGTTCCATTCATGGGAGTAGCCATGATGGACTCACCCTCTAGGAGTGGCCATGGCGAAATATCACTACATAACTCAGATATCATGAAAAATAACTCCCTAGTAAAGAGGGAGTGTTGATGATATAGCATTGGGAGTTATATGAAGAGACTCTTGCTGCGATATATGAAGAGAAATCCGATTGGGAATTGAATAGACTCATATTTGGCATCATGAAGAGTCTTCCATTAAAAGAAAGATGGATAATTTTCCGTGTGGAGACGACTGGTTTTTGTATGTTATGACAATCAAGATAAATCTTTTAGTGATGTGTTACATTATTGCAGAGAGGATGATCTATAATTTTCAAGAGATAAGGGTTTGATCTCAGATCAGGATTTTTCACTGTTTCAGATTGTACTCAGACTTATATTTTATATAATAAATAGATTATTCTTGGTGTGGCTGGGTTTTACACCCTCAGGTGGAAGGTTTCTCCAGGATAAATTTGCCGTGTCTCTTTGTTCATTTGTTGATACGCTTCTTATCTTGATTCCTGGCTTAAAACATTAACAAAACTCAGCTGCCTGCTTTGCAACATTTGTCCCATGATAGGATGGGCAATCCTTGGTGCAACAAGGTAAACACAATGACATGCAGTATTGGATTAGTTCAATGGAGATGTTCAATAATCTCTAGTTGATTATTTGGCATAAGGAACAAATTGTATGATTCCTGGTACATTCGAGCTCCTGTGACTATCAACTAGCTTCTCTGGAAAACTGTATATTGAGATGTAATTTTAATATTCCCAGGCTAGGGAATCTCACCCATGTAAGCACCTCAATATGCCAAAAATCGATTTCTCCATTGTTACAGATAAAATGTCATCTATGACTTTACACTGCAATCATCTAATATTGCAAATAGCAAGTTTTGTCACTATGGTAAGAGAGGCAGTGGTCTTTATCCCCTAATCCATGTTATAATACACAAACTTTTTGTCAGGAGCATTCAAATATCCTTTAGCCAGTTCTATGATAAAATTGTTTTCAAACCCAAACAATTACTCTGTAAAATAAAAACAACTTCCCATAGTCTAATACTGAAACTGACAGCAATGTAAAATTATGAAAGATACTCAGCATCCAAATGCCAGATTACATGGAAGATAGATTTAATATAGAATTACAAAATACATCAATTTCACTGATATCTTGTATGAAAGATGAACAATATCACAATCCCTTCACTCTTTCTTATATTTAGAGTTCTGAATGGATATGTCATACTGATTTTCTAAACAAGAACCCTTTCAGGCACTCCTTAAATATTAAATAATCATGATAACATTACCAGGCTTTCGCAGGTTACAACGGCGGAAGGGTTTGCGGCTTTCTCTATTTGAAAGCATTAATAAATGACACTCTTATATTTGAAATGAAACATATGAAATTCATTTACTCTGATAATCTATGCTAAAGCCCTAACTCGTACTTGTGGCTGCTGCTATAGCTGTAAACATGGCACTTCAAATGTCGGCATCTTACATCCTTTGCCCTAACCCTGATTTCTCTATTTTTGTTGCAATCTGATAGACTTAAAATCACAGGTGTAGCTGCACCCAAGCCTGATGCAATGCTATGGCAATATTGACATTGCCTCAAACAATCCCTTCCAACTTCGGCTGCTGGAGTAGTCCCTGCCTGATATTGCATTCAAGACTCTCTTGTCAGTCTGTATATCTTCTTGTCAGGTGTCTAGCTCCTTGTTGGATCCTTGAGGGTGACATCATAGGAGATTGTAACAACCACTTTACCCGGGTCTTAATTAACAACTAACATATCAAAGAAATATAGTTAATTACTTCTTTTCATAAGGAAAACAGTTAAATCAGTTTCGTTCATATGAATGAGATTAACGGTTAAAATCAGTTAAACAAAATTTTTTAACTAAGAATTGAAAACATCATCAATGAATTTACTATGAAAATTAAAATCTACATACCATGGAATTTGAGACCAAAATCAATCTAGGGATGCTTCTGCAACCACCCAGGTTAGTCCCCAAATACTACTATAACATTATCAAATGACGACTACCATCTAATACCGCTAAATCAAAATCAAATGATGATTACCATTAAATACCACTATATCAATTAGGGCATCACATACCACTGTATCAATTAGGACATCGATTACCATTGGATCATTTAGGGCATCAAATACCACTGTATCACTTAGGGCTTCAAATACCACTGTATCATTTAGGACATCAATTACCACTAGATCATTTAGGGCATTAGATACCACTATATCATTCTTTTCCTTCCGATTTGCTAAACTGTGGCATTAACATAAGATTAGAAGATATGCTCATAATCATTATTCTTATATATGAAAAACTAAAATAACAATCCTATAGATATATCTCATATTCAGATAGAAGATCAACCGATCTAATTGATTTCCATTTATATCGACGATAAGAATTGCTTTTTTTTAAAGAAATAATTGTAACGATGATACAACTCAATTTATCTTACCTTCCACTTGAACAAACATCATAAAAGTAAAAATACTTATTTCCGACAAACGTTTGAATGCATAGCTTATCTTTGTTTGTTGCACGTCCGACAACTTTGGGGAAAGGTGAAACATTGTTAGGGGCTTAACCACCCAACCTCAGACCATAAATTATCCCCTCACAATCTCTAACGAGAAAGACCCTCCCTATCCAAAATAGACATGAAACACCCTATCATCCACTGAGCATCCTGGTATCTAATCACACTACTTGACTTGATAGTAAGGAAATACAATAAACATGATCAAGCATGAGCTATTAAGTAAAATTTATTTATTTTGTTTTTATTGTATCAATTCTGATTTTACTCTTTAATCTTTGCAGGATTTCATCTCACCTCTTCACCTTTTTCATGGTTTAACAGCCCACTAGTGAGTCCTAAGTGTTCAAAATTTCAAAGCATCCGACTCTTATTGATTCATGAATATTGCAATCTTCCAACATTTCACAAACTTCTTTTAAAGAAAGAGACGTGCATAAATATTTATCAGCCAACTTTAAAATTTATTGGCAAATGGTTTATGAATCCATGCTATAACACATCAATATGCTTATTGCTAAGCAACTCTCTAAAGTTGTAAGTGATGGTAAATTATAGCTACAGCTATGGAAATCACTTGTAAAAATATCATGGGAATAACGTGCACTGGAATGGTTTTTCACACGACTTGATATAGTTTGGCTCTGTCCTGATATATTTGCAAAAACAACTTGGTAACCAGCTCTCCTTCAGTTGCTAAGAATGTATCCAAAATGCTGAGAAACTCAGTCTTTTGTGATGATCGATTCACACACAGCAAGGTTCTAAGGTGCTGCTTGTGAATAGAAACTACAAATTTAAATAACAGTGAATCCGAGTTCTAAAGCACTGCTTGTGAATGGAAAATATTGGTTGAAATAGGTGTGAATCCGGCACATGAAATAATTTGAAATTGGGTGTATGAAGGGTGGAGAGGAGATTGGAATGTAGTAGAAGGTAGTCGGGTGTTATGAATGTTATGTTCGACTCTCTTACAGCTTCCATATAAAAGACAAGTCAAGACTTCTTGGCTTGGATAGAATTGATAGCCATCCAATTTGGTTTGAAAGAAGAAGATAAAAGGATGGAAGAAAGTGTTGGAAAAATAATAATTCGGTTTATTTTTTATAATATATATTTACATACATTCATGTAAATATATCAATGGGGTGACATCATTTTACTAAGTTATTATAAGATAATGGTGCCATTTCATTTTTATATTTCTATGTACATATATATATATATTACAATAATATGATGAAAGATCAATTAAAATCCCTTGAGGTATGTTTTATATTTTAATTAGATTATTTTATGTGTTCTTAGATTATTTTCTTAATAGCTCATGCAGGTCCCACAAATGTATCTTTTGTTCAAATCGTTGGGTCCTTAACCCATTTGTCTAGTGATGGTGATGCTCTTGTGCCTAATTCTTTTCTGACAATGTGTTGATGCGAGTTTTGTATCACTTACATAATATATTAGGATTTGAAAGGAAATCTAACTAAGTGGGAGTAGAAAACATGCAATAATACCCAATGTTCTTAATCAACATGCAAATCGCAACAATGAAAAAGAGAGCAATTTTGGTATTATCTTCGCAACAATTTCTCCAACCCCTTTACAAATGAGAGCAAATGGCCTTTTATAGGGGCCAGAAATACAACGGACGGTGGAGATCAAAACAAGATAAACGATCCAGATTGGATCCTCAAAACCCTAATTAGGGTTGCCACCCCATTGGCCAATGAGAAGCTGCCACCTCATCAATGGACCAATGAAAAAAGTGGCAACCAATGAAAAGGCACCAAAATGGTGGCCAATCAGAAATAGACACTTGTCCTATTCTAGAAGAAAGGGAAATTGCCACTTGGGCTTACATCAAATGATCTTTTAATATAAATCTTCCCTTTTCTTTCATTTTCTTAGCTAAGGCAATGAACTTAGCTAGCCTTTCGTTAACTTCTTCCATAGGAGGACAAGGTGTGTGCTTCGCCCTGAGTTCCGTTGACTTCGCCACGCCACTTGCTGCTTGTAATATCCTTTCGTGATCCTTTTCATATTCTTTCTCAAATCCAATAAAAGCATTGAGAGAGGAAAGGGTGCCCAAATGCTTCTTCCTAATGGCAACCTTTCCCAGCTCATCCAATCTCGATCCAAAATCTGTCTCGTTGACATCCTCTTCTCTAATATCCTCAAAATCAAGTGCCACCCCAACTTTGCTCATCATGGTTGAAATAGAAGTGCTGACACTTGGGCTGTGATGTGCAACTGCCTTTTGTATATCCTTTTATTGTACCGCCATTGGTATTGGTTATTCGCCTCATTTTCAAGAAGAAGGGTGTTTTGGGCATCATATCCTCTTTGTCTTTCTTAGTGTTTGCCCGCTTGGGATTCTTACTTGCACTACCATCCTCCATGCTCATCGCCCTATTACGGGATGGTAGAGTGGTGGACCAAAAGGCAAGAAGAACCAAGAGGAGCAATCCTTAGACTAGAACGAAAGATGGATGTAAGTTTAAGGACCCCTTGCAACTCTAGATGATGAAAATTCACCTTAACCAATAATCTTACAGCGACTTTTCGGAACCTGGGATATGACTTCAAGAATTTCAAATCCCTTTGCAAATCAGAAATTTATCATGCAATTCACCTCCAAATAAAATTACCCAACTTAGGGCAAAAATCGCAGCCTCTTGAAAAAATCATAATTTTATCTTCCACAAATTTCGGCCCCCACAAATTTCGCCCTCCACAAATTTCGACTCCCACAAAATTCGCCAAGCAAGAATAGTGCAGATCTGCTCTTGCAAAATCACCAACGCCTTGAGAAGAAGTGAGAAGTGAGGAAGAAATGGGAGAGAGGCCTCCTCTTATACCCAACTTTCTAATTTCCTCCAAGCTGGCCAATTTGGACCCTGGGAGAAAGAAAAACAAATAATTAATGCAAAATCATGGCCCACAATTAAATACTTAGCTAAAATTAATTTTGCCATGATGAAAATTAACTTTTTAAAATGCCATTTGGACCAAAATTGCAAAAAGAAAATAAATAATGCCTTAGAGGTGTTAAATATTTCCATTTAATGAAGATTTAGTAATTAATACGTCATTAAAATTAGATTTTGGCTAGCCAAAAGCCATTTTTCAATATTAAATTACTAATTTCATTAAAGGCTTAAAGTTTTCAAGGCAAATTAATCCATTTAAAACCAATTTTTGCAATATTAATCTAAATCGATTTTGCTCTGCCAATAAAGATAAGATAAAATTGCATCTAGAACCAAAAATCGATTTTTTGCAATTCAGCCCTATTTCAACAAAATTAAAATTTTCACCAAAGAAAAAATTGAGATTTTCCAAAACTTAAGTCTAATTAAAATTTCCCTTTTGAAAATCATCCAAATTTACACAATTAAAACCAAATTTTCAAAAGAAATCGTCTAAGTACAAAATTCACAATTGTATCTTGCCAAGTCGAAATTAACTTGGAAAATTATTTGGCCTAGGGATAGAATTGATAGCTCTAGAAAATTCAATTGAAACCGGGTGAAAATAAGCTAAGCCTTCCCACATTTGTCCTGAAGGTGCCAAGGCGTGAAATTTTCAAAACTCAAAATTTTTTAGGGCAATCCAAAATTTTGCTGAGGCGATTAAAAAAAAGGGGGGTCCCCAAGATTTGGGGCGATGTGTGAAAACCTCACAACACAATGCTTCCACCCCTTCGACGTGCTTCCTACAAGGAAATTCTCCGTAGTTAAATTACCAATCGAGTTATTTAATCATAAATAATCATAACGGCTAACTACCTTTTTTATTCCATGAATTCGTGATAAATAATCAACTAGCATGTTATCTTCGCATGAAATTATAACGACTAACCATCTTACCATTTCACAAGATTATAACAAATTTGACTGTCAACTGATTTCATGTGAACCTCAATGGCTATATTTTAAATTAGGTCCAAAATTGGGATGTAACAGAGATATTCATAAGGCATTTCACAAAAGATCAGAAACATTGATAGAGTTTAGTGTGATAGGGTTTTCGTCCCACTACAGGTGTATCTCAGGTCTGTATCTGAAAGAGCAATTTGCATTCGTTAAATGCAGTGACAGATTCCCCATTTCATTATGCCACATTTCACCCCATATTGGCTTTTTTATATTGCTCTTCCTAAACTGCCACAAAGCTAACACCAAGTAGGCCTAGAAACAAATAACTAACAATATAATATTTATTTAATATTTCCTGGCTGACCCAGCAACATAAATTGGGGGACATTAAGGTGGTTAGAGAAGGTTGGCACAATAAAGAATTAATTAGTTTATTTATGAAATTAGGTTGGCTGACACAACCAAATTGGGAATATTACAACCATCCCATCCCAGAGATTGCTTGTCCTCAAGCAATATGCACTTGCATGGTAACATTCAATGCCAGGGTCCCATATCAACCTCTGTGTCACTGCTCTGCCTTCTTGCTTCACAACTCTTAGATAAACATCTCTTTTTCGAACTCCATATCTGATCTTATCAATTCTTGAATCATTAAACTCCAGGTCTTCTTCTTGGCCCTTAACCTTAGACAAACCAACTATCACAACAAGACAACTAATATTTTGCATTGTATCTCTCCACGGCTCCACTTTGGCAGTCAACAGTGCTGAAGTCTGCAACTTCGTTATTCTGAAGCATCCCCACTGTAAAATTGATTAATGGATTCCAAATCAAAATGGTCTTGCACCAGCGAAAAGTGTAGGGATATAAATCTCTTATCACGCTGCCAATGCATGATGTCCACCTAATTCTATGAGTTCCCAGCGATGTTAACAATGGCTACTTTAAGTGCATAATTAGTCATGACAATGATCAATGATTCCGTAAGCCCACCTCCAATAAGAGTTAGATGATACAATTCTGTCCAACTCCTTCAATCAGCTTCTATGCCCAAAAGGCAACCTGAAATCTTTGTTGTTTCATCATGCCATATGCCAAGGCTTAGATGAAACTGATCCACTTCATGTAAATGCCACTCAATATGAAGAACATTGAATATACACATTTCATACCCTGAAAATTCAACAGCTCTACTTAACAATGCAAAGTCTCGAAACAACATAGGACAACCTTCAAATCTCACAATGTATGCTAGCAGTTGACCCTTTGAATCTAAAAATTGGTTCTTTAGATGTTGTGTTCTCCTGCGCTTTTTCCAATATATCCATGTCACCATTTAAGTCAGCAGGTCCTCCCTGGAAGAAATTTTGAGGTACTCATAATAATGCACTTGTGATACTATATTCCCATGCTTTTTCTTGATTTTGTTCAGCTTCTTCCGGGGTTGAACAACAATTATCTTGACATTTTTAGCTTCCACCACACACTGTTATAGAGTCCTGTCTGGAACTTTTGCACAATCTGTTAACTTTCTCAGCTTCCTGTTCATTACAAGTGTAGGGGAAAGTATCTCATCATCCATAGTAGAGACATTATGAAAGTTGCATTTCATTAAGTCCACTTTCTCGTCAATCCCTCCATTTGAACCAAACTCTTTCCTTTGTAACTGGTATCGATGTCTTCACAAAATCTATTTTGGAAAGAATGATAATGTACACCCTCATCCAACATTAACACAATTTTCTGAAATGTAATTCCTGCATGTTATCACTACTGCCCAACACTCTCATGAAGGGGGTAGGACGTTTTCCCTAAGGGCCCGTTTGGTTGCTGGCATAGGAATTGGAAATTAGAATAAAAAAATAGGAGTGGGAATGGAGATGATGAATGGGAATTGCCATTTGTTATTCTCTATCTGTTTGGTTCACCAAATTGAAATTGGAATTAAAATTGAAATCATAGACAATTATTGTGAATGCTCAGAGCTTCAATGCCGAAATATAAGCGTCCTTACGAATGATGAATTACCATTTCAAATAGCTGGTTGAAGTTCTAGTTATCTTGAAAACCCTTCAGTCTGAATTGTTTAAAGCAATGGTAAACACTGCAGATCATTTGCCTTCTTTGTTACTCGTTTTTCTTTTATCATCCATGCTATGTGAAGGAACGCAATACATAGTTGGGGATGATGGGGGGTGGGCGCTTGATATTGATTACCAAAAGTGGGCATCGGGCAAAAAATTCTTTGCTGGAGAAATATATTTGTTCAATGCCATTTTTTTTTTAGTAATCAGCATCCTACATTTTAATTATGGCAGCGATGAGGAAACCCATAATGTGTTTGTAGTGGACAGATCAACTGTTGACGGCTGCGCTAAAGAACCAAACTCAAGTGTTTATGAAACCGGAAGCAATGAGTTGTTTTTTGACCGGCACGAGGGATTTGGGTTTCATTTGCGAGGTGGCTGATCACTGTACAAGTGGTATTAAACTCAAAATTAAAATTGAAACTGCAGGTTCGCAAGCCATTTCAGTTTCTTTAGTTGCTTCTCCTTTGTTAACTTAAACTTGCAAGCCATGGTGGTCAAATAGGAAATATGTTTGAATCGTCTCCCAGTCACATTTGGCAGTCTTAATCGGACGTGAGATTTTGATTAAATAGTAAAAAGCAAAATGAGAATAGGAATAGCTATTCCAATTACAAGTATTTTTGGGAATGGACATATGCTCATTTTGGGGCCAAAATGGGAATACGCATTCCTATTCCCAATTCCGATTAGGTGCACCGAACGGAGAATACAAAACAAAATCTAATTTTCAATTCCTATTCAGGTTGTATTCCAGCAACCAAATGGGCCCTAAGCCATTTGACTAATGTGATCCCTTATTGCTGAACCAAGCTTTGCATTAACAGTGACCAGCATTTGGAAACAATCTACATAATGATATTCTTGTTGGAAGTCCTTTCTTCGAAATGTGCTTTCTCCTTCATTCTGCTTCTCCCACAGGAAACTATGAATAGAAAAATTCAATTGCTGTTCCTCCCTAAGAAGTCTGCATGTAGGATCAGTTGTTTTGTTGATTCTTCATGAATCGTTATCATTTGCCTTAAACTGAACTCCAATGTCTGACCCACCTGTTGCTGTTAGCAGTAGATTTACAATGCCATGAAACAAAGAATATAACTCCATTGGCATTTGATGGAGCCCTGATTTTTTCTAATTTAGAGTCTCCATTTAGGGACCCTAATCTAACCTTTTCTTTTATGACTAACATTATACTTCCTTTGTATTGGGACATGGATTTAATAACCGATCAAGTTTCAGAACTTCCACTTGGCAATAAGAAAGAGTGATGACAACAATAAGAGTCAACTTTCAGATTAGCAACAACAGGAATGGATATTTCAGGTATCTACAATAACCTTCCACAGGAACACTATGTGCAAAGGCAATCAATGTGTTATGAATTGAGCGGAGGTAGAGATCGGAGTGTTTGAGAACAGGATTCCGATTATGATAAGGAACAATGAAACAAATGGAAGAGGATTGCAAAATGACACTTCTAACTCTTTACCATGTCACCATTCACTCGATATTTCACTGCATTTATGTATCAAAATCTGGTTAAAAGTCTTCATTCCGGAGCAGAGGAAAGTATACATTATTGCAGTTTTCCAGAAGTTGGTGACATCGAGAGAACAACCTGAATGGGTATTTACACAGCCAGACAATGCCCTGAAATATTCGATGATCCTGATACGAAACTACTGCAAATTCAGATGCGGTAGCAATGAAATAGATGTCCAAACTATTGCAGTCAATAGTGTCATCATCATGGTTGTCTAAAGTAAAAACCAGGAAGAATTTTATAGATATATACATCTCCTTCATGTATTATCAACAGCGATTAAGAGGATGAGGTCGGAAGATTGTTTCTTCTTTGTCAACGATTATTTGTTATTTATCAGGAAAAGACTTACATAGAGATTTGACAGCCCAATAAGTGCCAGGATCGAATTCACATGATAGCTATGATGATGCGTAACATTCACGGTGCCTTGGATGACAATAGAATGGAAGTAAGCAGCACATCACTTTGAGGAAAAGATAACAAAATACAAAGAATTAATAATTGTGATTTCCTGTAACCTTTCTAAAGCAATGTCATACAAGTAGTGATGTGAAGTATCAAAGACATATGAAGTGCTAATTATGAAGCCCTGATAAAATATATGCATCAGCGACATACCTGATTCAGTATAGGCAAAAGGGTAACACGTAGTGTAACTTGGGCGTGCACACTTGGGTCAAAAACTCGAAGCACTCGGTGTGCGTACGCACCAGGTGCAGGTGCGTTGCACACCGGAGTACCCTCACTAGCCGAAAAAGTGCCACCGCACCTCAGTTGCATCGGTCGAGCACTAGGGTGGGACATGAGACTTGGGTGCATTGCGGGTGCTCCTAGGGCACTTGCGGGGTACGACCCGCTGATTGACCCAAAAGGTTATAAAAAAATACTTTTTTAAGCAAGCTAACCCTTGGGATGATTAGGACTTCAGTATAGGGGATGATTAAAAGATCACTTGGGATGATTCCATTCTCATTATTGACATTTTGTCATTTTGTTGATTGTACTCACTTTGATATGGCTATGATACATTATTTCATTTCACTGTTTCATGCTACTCGGCTCGTTGTCATCATGAGCATCTTTATGATATATGATATTCATATTTGAACAATGAACTTTGAATCTTGCATCTTGAACTAAGTTAATTTGTTAAATGGTCATTGGTAATGGTTATGAAGTTTCAAGTTTGAACTTGTGGTTTGTGAATCGCATTTCAATTTTCTCTATTCAACTATATTTGGTATGTTATATAATATATTGAAGTATCATTTCATAATTAGCATTTTCAGTCATATATATATACTATGCAACCCCCTCCCCCCCTCCTCCCCCCTTTGCACCCCTGTTGTCCCCCCACCGTCCCCAAATTGAGGCCCTTTTTTTCTTGCACCTGAAACTCGTCCTGACCTCCCCTCACACCGCCACAGCCCTGCGCCGGTGTAACACTGGTAACATGTGAATATTATTCTAGATAGGAATCTAAGATACAAATTGGGAGCTATTACTTGTTGTATCTTTCCTACGATTTGTATTTTACCAGATTCATGCATGAAATATGATGAAGATTGTGGATGTGGATGTATGGAACAAATCTGTGATGAAGACAGGATGGCAAAGAAGAGAACTGGTTAAAGTATCTGCCCAACTCTAAATTTTATAGAACTCTAACACATCTCAAATAGCGATGATAACACAATGACAACAACTAATATGAAACGTCAATGATTCTTGAAACAAGAGCCACAATACATCGAAGGAATGTTGGGATATAACTAGGTTGAATCAGGGATTGCTTCTCTCCAAACTCAATGAGATGAATAAGATGAAATACATGCGAAAGCAGTTAAGTAAAACATAAGGTGCTAATTAAAACAAAGTTTGAAATGATATGCGATCAAACAAAATAACCTGCCAGTATGAGTAGTCCCAGTGGACATTCACGCACACACAATATTGTTACTCGGTAATAATTCGATTAGAGGCTTTAGTTTATATTAATCTCACCAATTAAGTATTCTAAAGTGGTGTGCTTATCTACTTGCATCTTTCTATTTGCATATAAATGGAAGATGTAAAAATCAACAAAAAGAAATTCAAAAAACATATAAGAGAAGAAGGAAAGCATTTGTGGGGAGGGATAAGGTGCTTATAATATGGCTTTGTAATGTAAATTCAAATATTTTATTTTTATTAAAGGTGTGGAGATTTAAATTGCAGCTGATTCGTCCTTATATTCATTTTTTAAAATTTTGTAAACAATTTTGGTTAGATAAGTGGACGAGGTCATCTATGGTATTTAAAACTTGATCAACATAGATATTGTGAAATATTTAATTATATTCGAATATGTGTCCAGTCTGTGTGCTAGATCTTAGGAGTTAAAGTGCAATCTAGACTAGTTTAGAATTGCGTATATATATATATATATATATATATATATATATATATACGATCCATCGCATCTTGATTATTAAACTGTTTATAGTTGATGTGCATAGAACATTATAAAGTTGTATGTTATAATATCCATTGTAGTTGATTTTGTTGCCCAAATAAACTAAAGCACTCGGTCTTTTTATCGTTGAAGTATTGGATTTATATTTGAAGTCAGAAAATCTATAACTTCCTTCTTACAAACCTCAAATCCATTGTTAGAAACCTTATACAAAACATTCATTTCAAACTATCACATTACTCTATATTAATTGAGTTCAAGGACTTTGCCAACCGAAGAACTCTCCAAAGCTTAAAAACGCTATAGAAAAGCTCTAAACCAAGTGATCAGGTTCGAGGATAAGGTCTATCCACCTAGGTATATTGGAGCCTAACGTGCAGGGGAATCAAGGTGATTCTCGTTCGTTCGCCATAATTGATTGTGGAATCTTATTGGAGAATTGACAAGCTCTTGGCTTTCCAATCTGCGGTTTTGGGAACCAACATTATTAACCAAAATTTTTCTTCAACTCTAGCATGATCCCATGACATGGTTTTCTTTTCATAATCTTCTAAATGTGGAGTCTAGCATTTCCGACTTCTGTAAACATTTATACCCCATAGGCTCAGGATCATTCTTCCATTGCATTTGTACACCCTTCCTCCATTGCTGTCAAAACACTTAACCTTGCACTGCACACTGTTCTCTAGTGTATTTGTTGCAAAAAAAATTCTGAACCTTGTCTAAGGTCAGGAAGGTTTTTAGGGGTAAGAACATTCCACATTTTAATTACTTGAGATACCAGCTCTCCTTGTTCAACTCTTACCGAATGTAATTCCAGAGTCACATACTCATTTATAAATCTTTTCTGAGCATGACCATCGTGTTTCCTATCATTAACCCATCTCCATAGTGTGTTGATTATATACTTTTGCACATTTAAATCTTTATTTAATAGTTCATTAAGCTGGTCCATCAAATTTCTTATTACTTTGTCATTGTGCTGTCAATATTTGGATCTAAAAGGAAATTCCTCCCAATTGCATTCTTTGTCATTTCCTTCCACATGGAGTCGTTTTTAACAAGCATGGCCAATTCCAATAGTTCAAAGGCAGAATTGTGTACGCTTTAAAGCAGTATTTGCATGTCTCTGATCTCAAAGGAAACCAAATTTATAGGTTCTGCGTCCTGACAGTGGACATGATAATGTCCTTTACTTCACTAAAACCATATGCTGAGCTCTCTGTTGATGTTGAAAGAGTTAAGGGTATGAATTCATGCTCTTGAATAACCATTATCCATGATAAACAATCTCCTTGATCCCAAACTGAAATATATTGGCAGTTTTTGACAACATCCATACACCCATCCACATCAAATATATGCTTTTCATGATAGCAAAACTGACATAAATCTATGCTATTAGTTTTATAACCTGAGCAGAAGTGATGAGAGTACTTACCTCCTTCAGCATCAGAATCAACAATGGCATCTTCCTTAATATCGCAATTTTGGAAATTAATCACTTGCTGTAATGGCTATCCTTTTGACATATTAATGTATGGTTCTTGGATTGAAACATTTGTTTCTATCTTGGCATCTTCATGCTCAATATGCGTGATCTGGTCCATCAAGATTTCATCAATCTTTTGCTCTGTCTCTGATTGTTCTTCAAATTTCTTGGACTCATGCTCATGTAATACTGAGTGTTCCTCATGCTTGACCATCAGAAGGGACTGTCCTCTTTAATCCAGTTACTAGACACCACATTTGACAACTTGAAGTCACAAATATTATCCTCTTTCAGAATGGCTGCCTTAGATAATTGAATTTCTCTACATAGCATGTCAATTAATGTTGGTTTGGCAAACTCTCTACAATATTTTCTTCAATGGTAACTTTTAAGTTTTCTCTTTTCTAAAATGTTTCAGCTTGTCTTTATGACAATACCTCTTCCTATGATGCCCTCCTTTACCTCTTCCTATGATGCCCTCCTTTTGTCTTCAGTCCACAATATCCAATGAAGGTCATCTTGTTACAGACTGCTGCACTCAAAGCATTGTATTCAATCTGAAGTCGTTCCATCTCAGTAACTCAGTTAGGATGTCCTTCAGCATTGTCATATGCAGGCCTCTGTTTCTGATTGAGACTTTTTAACAGTTGGGCCATTTCCCTCAATATTTCAAACATGTTGATGTGCAACTCTTCTGATCTCTTGAATAAGGCTTTAGCAGCTTCTTCCTCTCCATCACCCATACTGAAATTCTTTTTCTTCTCTCTCTGAAGATACATCTGTGCTCTTTTGCTCATTAATCAAACCCATAGCTGGTGGGAGTTGATCTTTGATACCATTTAAATATCCTTTAGCCAGCTCTATGATAAAATTGTTTCCACACTCAACCAATTATCCCATCAAATAAAAACAACTTCTCATATTTTAACATTGAAACTCACAGCAATGTAAAATTATGAAAGATACTCAACACCCAAATGCCAGATTGCATGGAAGATAGATTTAATATAAAATTACAGATGACATAAATTCCACTGATATTTTGTATAAAAAATGAACAATATTACAACCCCTTCAATCTGTCGTATAGTTTAGAGTTCTGAATTGATATGTTAAGCTGTTTTTTTGAACAAGAACACTTTCAGTTTGGTTTTCGTACCGTTCTCAGCTAATCACTTTCTGTACACTCGATTGTTTATTTGTTCTAAACGAACAATAAATTCTCAGGCTATAGTGAGAAACAATCTGTGCAGGTTCAGCTGTGATTGTGGATTCTGGGTTGTAACTTGTAACAGTAACATATTTTAGCAGTCTGAGCAGTTTGCAATGTACATCAATGTAGCAATTAATAATATTCAATTCAGTCTCTTTTCCTCTCATCTCTTGAGACTTCTTTATCCTGCTTCTTTTAGCGACTCTTCTGAGGCCTCCTCCATGTTTCATTTCCTAGCAGTGGCTATTTGGGAGTCCGCCATTCTTTCCATCACCCACTGTTCTTCACTCCCCCTCAGTAGCAAACGCCATAATACATGCCCTATGAACCAATGGTTTGATGTTGACTGCAAAACCTTTTATTGCTCAGTGTGTTCTTCTTTTGAGGCTCATTCTTCCACCTTTCCTTACCTTTGTTCTTCTTACCTCCGTTTTCTTCGTTGTAAGAAATGGTCCTTTATCGCGTCTCAGTGCAAATCCCTATGTTCCATGCGTATCCATAATCCCTAGCTCTTATGGCACACCGTGTTCCCCTGCCGTCCCCCTCCGTCCTCATCTCTTCACTTTCGCTCCCTTATCTCTCACACTACAGCTCTATGACATTTCTGGGCAACCATCTATCCACCCCATTCTGCCTCCTTACTGTCACTTATTCACCCCTTCGAACATTTATGAGGCCATCAGATCCAGGAGATGCAGTAGAGCGGTTGATGAGGAGGGGTTACAGGTAGAACTCTTCAAATTTGGTGTCCTGGTTCTTGGCTTCTATCTCGCTATACTCTTTAATAGAGTGGTTTGCACTAGTTTCCTTGTTTCTTGGTCAAGGCATCTGATTTACTCGATCCACAAGACCGGTCCTTTCTCTGAGCTTGGTAACTATAGGTCCATTATGATTGGACACACATTTGCCAAACTATATGCTACAACCCTAAATGCTATGTTATCCAGAGAGCTTGACAGGAGAGGTTGTAGAGCTAGACGGCGGATTGGTTTCCGTGCTAACTACCAAACCATTGATCACATTTTCACTTCACGAGCTCTTATTAAGGACGCTAGGCACAAATCGGCAAAAGTCTACTGCGGCTTTGTTGATTTTCGCAAGGCTTTTGATTCTATTCCTAGGCTGGCTCTATTTCAGAGGCTTCGTGAGATTGGGATTGTGGATATGCTGCTAACTGCTATCATGAGATTGTACAAAACTGTGGTTGGTAGATTCAGGGCTCCTGAGGGATTCTCAGTTTCGATCCATAGCACCATTGGGGTTAAACAGGGCTACCTCCTCTCTCCCACTTCATTCGGTTTGTAGATTGATGAGCTTGAGGACTTCCTTTTGAACTCCTCGCTCCCAGGAGATGGATGCTACTTACATTAGGTTTTGATCTCTATTCTTCTTTTTGTGAATGATGTGGTTCTTCTAGCTTCTTCTCTAGAGAGTTTACAGAGGCTTCTTGATGGTTTAGCTCCCTTTTGTGATCATCAACAGCTTGCAGTTAATTTGTGTAAGCCTTGGGTTATGGCCTTTAATTTCTTAAAGATTTCTCATCTTCACTTCTTTTAGGGACAAGAGATTGAGATTACTTCTTCTTATATGTATCTTGGAGTGAAATTTTCTAGACCTCACGTCAGTATGAGACCAGCGATTCAATCGAGAGTTAGTAAGGATTTGGGATCTCTTGCTATGCTTGAGAGACAGTGCTTCAGACACCATTTTCAAGATACCTTGTCCAAGCTATCCCTCTTGGACTCCCTTGTTCAACAGATTGTTCTTTATGGTTTAGTGGTTTGGGGGCCTTCTCTCCTTACATCTGATTGGGCCTCGATCGAGCGGGTACAAACTTTGCTTTTACGATGTATCATTAGATGCCATAGGTTCACTCCTCATAGTATTATTCTAACTGAGTTCGATGCTCATCCCTTCAGACTTGCGGCCATATTTGATCTAATTTAGTTCCTTCATCGTCTTTGTGGTTTTGTAGATTCAGTGGAAGAACGTGATAGATACACGTACCTAACGTACTACTCTTCTGTTGCGACTGTGAGTTCAGATACTAGCTCTCGAGCTCGCTGCTGGTATGCTCAAGCGTCCTCTCTACTAAGCTCGATTGGGATTGATATTGACCGCCTCCCTCCCTATCAGTTCTAACTGAATGCCCCTGCTCGTCTCCTCTCCTCATGTCAAGAGTTAAATGAGCATGCCAAACTTGATATTTACAGACAGTACATTATCACTACCTGGAGTAACCCTTCTGAAGGATTACGTCCGAGGATGGCCTTTTATGCCGAGCATTTTCTAAAGATTTGTGATGGGATTATTGTTCATCCTAGCTACCTATCTCGACATTGGTGTCATGCTATGCGTATCTCTTTGGGGTCCTTCAGAGTTGGTTCTCACCGTTTTCGGGCTTAGACCAACTACCATATGGACAACGGAGAACAGATTTGTCAACTATGTACTTTAGCGGAGGTCGAGATAGAGATTCATTTTATTTTCCGCTGCCCTATCTTTTATGAGATCAGAGGGAGATTTCATTATCTGTTTTGGGACTGTTTTTCTCTTTTGGCTTTCTTCAATTACATTGATTAGCAATGTCTAGCACTTTATTTTTAGGAGGCCACCTGCTCCGAGATAGTACTTTACAGTCACTACTTCCCCACCGGCATACATCTGATCAGCTCATTACTGCCTTTTTCTGACCCTTATCCCTGTCACTTGGTGTGAAAAGGCCGTCTAGTTCTGCCGGTCATTCTAGGTCTGTTAGACCCCGCAATAGTTTCGTCCAACAACGAAATTTCTCCAGGAGCTCACATAGATAGATCAAGGCTCATGTTCACCAACAGCCTTATCCTTCTATGACTGATTTCTTTTTGGCAGTGAAAGACTCATAGTCTCTGTCTTTGCCTTGGCATTTCTCTGCCCTTCTCTTTTTTCTTCTGGTTCCTGTTTCTTGTTTTCTTGTTGGCTTTTGTCGGACACCATTTGGTGCTCCTGCTGCTGTTTGCTGTATTGTTGGAATCCCTCAGTCCCATAGACCTTTTTGATCTTTTGTTGGACATTATGTAGATTGGAATATTGGTGAGTATTCCCGCTTATCATGCAGGTGACCCGGGTTCGTTCCCCAGCAACGGCGCCAAAAATGTACATTGGAATATCACACACTTTCTCACAGATATACAGAATAATCCAATTGATACATATGGAGTGAAACTTAGAACATACCATTCATACCATAATACCAGTAGGCAAGGAAATGATTTCTTTATTAATACCAAAAACCAACATGAGTACAATACCAATGTTTCAAACATTTATAGAAGGGTCGGTTCGTTGGAAACCAACCGATGCATTTCCTTACCACCTAACTACCCAACTCGACTAGCTTTAACAAGTACTCACATAATAGTTACTTTATTCCAACTACACATTAATGTTATTATCTTATCTTATCAAATTCCTTAATATTCAGTTTAATAATGTACATCAAGGTAACAATATTTGATTCAGATTTTTTAATATTCAGTTTTATCTATCGAGGTAAGGGTCTGTACCTTTTTATAGATGCCCAGCTGTAGATTTTGATGTGCAATTGAGGAATTCAATGTAGCAAGCCACTTTGAGCTTATTTCAGAGGCAGACATATTTGGAAATATAATTCTACTGTGTGTCATTGCATCTGTTAGTGGTGGATCAAGATTGCATGATGCATTTCATGCTCGTGCAAATAATGACTGGAATTATACCCGTTTTAAGAAGCTCTGGAAGTGTTTTCTGGTCTGTCAAACAATGTTTTTGAAAGTAATAATTCTTAATTCTGCAATAAATATTTCAGACTTCTGATGCTATCACTGATGCTGCTATCATTTGAAGAAATCACATTGCAACGAATGTGCTCACTATTGGCTGGTACTTTGAGAGATGTCCCTGAACCTTATCAACACTTTAAAGGAGGACTATTTCAAACGAAGGGAAATACTTCTTTGTAATTTTAATTCTGATGCCAAACTGGTTAGGTCTACAACATTCTCAGTTTTGTCAATCAGGTACTTGCTGTTAGTATTAATTGAAGCAAACGAATCAATTAGATTGTTGCTGTTGAATTAGAATTGTTTATGCTTAGAAGTTTGCACAAATCACAATACAAAGGAAAAATCTGAAACACATAAGTTACAAAACATATTTCACCATACACAGCAGTGAGCAAAATGTTTGACAAAATATTCTCTACTGAAAAGCTCAAAACTGTGTTCCATGGGGATGTGTACCCTGCCCTGGAACCTCTTGCTGGGAGTTTTTTTCCACTCCAACATGCATAATAAAAAACCCAATATTTCGAGATGAAACATCAGTTACTCAATCCCCTCTTGGTATAAGGTCATCTCTCATGCTAAGTTTGCAATGTAAGATCATGAAATGATTTCAAGGTTCCTTCAATTGTGGACAGTTGCTCAGTGACATGATGTGATATGGTGACAATCACTTAGGGGACTTACGCGATTCATTCAATGGATGTCAACTCTTGCACTTCTAAAGATTTGGCTTCACAATGTGCAATGAAAATATATTTTGATTTTACAAATTCCACTTCAACTTAAACTAAACTCCTACTTCTACTTCTAACTATGGATGAAAGGAATCATGGATTACTTGGACTCTACTAAGTGCAGCTTAATCCACGACTCCACCCACCTAGTGCAAACTTCTAAGGATAATCAAATGGTTTTCAAATCAATATCTACCCTCTTCATTCCCATTAATAGATGCAAACCAAGGTTACTAGGAGACTGGGGTACTTGGAGACCTTAGAGATTGGTATTGGTACTGGTACAACTAATTTTCAAAAATAGGAAACGAAGGTACTTGGAGATGTCAATATTTGTTAGATATATTATTTAATAATTTGTAGAAAATATCATGCCATAGAACTTTGAAAACAGGAATAGTGGTATTATAGCATCAAGTTTAGATACACGAAAGTCAAAAGTGATTGTTTTGAAGGGCGAAAGAGTTCAAAACTCAATATATATTTTATACTAGATGTCAAAGGATATGAGATGTGTGGTTATGAAAATTTTTGTATTGTTCTTCTGATAGTGGAGAAGGTTTGCATGGATTTGTCCCTATAAGATACTTGAGAAGGTTGTGGCTTCCATTATTTCGAACAATTAAATTGATGTTATGCGAATATCTCTTATTTCCATTCTGGTGATCTCTTTAAAAGAACAGTTGTTAGTAGATCACGACATTACAAGAAAAGTGAATAATTATACATCAATGACGATTCTTTCTAGAGGTAGTTGAGCAAATTGATCGGAAGACTATAGTGGCTATCATTATCATTACTAACAAAAAAGTAATAATTATTTTTTAAGGGGTGATGATAGAAGATAAGATTTAAGTGACTTTATGACACCTTATGCCCACTGTTTTTGGTGGAAGACATCAATTGTTGGTCTGGGGACTTTGGAAATGGCAACTAGAACCTTGTGCATGCAAATGTT
Source organism: Cupressus sempervirens (assembly GCA_028749045.1). Taxonomy (NCBI): domain Eukaryota; kingdom Viridiplantae; phylum Streptophyta; class Pinopsida; order Cupressales; family Cupressaceae; genus Cupressus; species Cupressus sempervirens. Next base: position 101,226,175 of record CM053786.1, read on the forward strand.
TTGGGGACGTCTCCGGTACTGGGGTCTTCGAGATGCGTCTCACAGGATGTAGGAGACGGGTTTCCTAGTAACTATGATTCAAACTAAAGATTGAACATCAATTGAAATTAAGTACAATTACTAGCTCACTACACAAGGCACTCCTACCATCAACAAGAGGTTAGTGTCTTTCAAGTTAATATCTACTGTTTCTTTCATCCAAGTAAACTACTACTAAAAAGCATAAAACAAAATCCTACTCTAAGTGAGAGGTGCAAAGAACCATGCGATACTCCAAAATGGTCATATATATCTACCATGAAGACCAACAATGAATAGAGAACCATTTTGGTAGTACTCTGGCAATAATTCTCCAACATAGCTCTCCTACTCTATTCTAAAACTAATGAGTTACAAATGAGGAGGCCTTGGCCTTCTATAGTAATCCCCAGTACAAAGAGTGGTAGAGATTGATTTGAAATCCAGAGCCAATATTAATTCACATAAACCTTAATTAGGGTTTCTATAACCACTTGCTACAAATATTAAATGTCCACCCAATTACAATCAAGCAACACCATGTGGGCCGTTGAAAAATTACATTGCATTCATGGGCCAATAAGAAAATTCAAATCCGTAACAATCAAATAGGGATCAATGACATGTGGATCAATGAGAAGAGAGCCTATTATAGACAATGGTGCCTCATAACCTTGGTAAATGTGTTCCTTATCCTCATCCTCTTTCATATTCAATGAATCTGGACCTAATCTCATCAATTCCTCTCCATTTGACACTTGGCATGCTTTTTATTGATTGAGGATGTGGCTGCCACCTCAGCAGACTTATCGTCTAAACTTGATAAATATCCCTTAGCTTGATGATGAGAGATCATTTGGCAATCTTTCATTTGTGACAGTTCATTCCTCCAATTGCTCCATCTCTTGAAATCACTTCATCCTTTTTTGCCTGAGTTTCTTCTTGTCTTAGCCTTTTAAGTTGCTCCAAGGAATGAGTCTCAGCCCAGCCTTCCTTCATTGCCAACTCTTTGTTGGTGTAGATGGAGGGTTGACATACCACCAATGCCTTGGTTTCCCAAGCTGCCTCCTTGGATGCCTGATCTTTTCTTTCATGTCTTAATGTCTTGGAGATTTCCATCCTTGATCATGAACTGAATCTCATCCTTGACTTGGTATCATCTTCTTTTCGATTACTTTGGACCACTTTTGATCTTCTTGGCTTTGACTACCTTTGATCTAAGTCTTGTACCTACTGCCTAGATCCATCTTGGGACATCCTTCTTGCATTTGGATCACCCAGTTGTCTTGGCTTGAGGTCTCATCTCTTGAATGCTTTAAGCTCCCACTTCCATGCTCAGTTCTGCAACAAACAAGACAATTAGGACTGTATTTTGCCTTAATCAAATCTTGTCCTAAAACAAAGGTTAGCACAAGTCACAAAATAAGAACTTTGTTGTTTATATCAGACTTAGAAATGGACTGATCTTGACTCCCTATGCCTTTAGAAACTCTACAAACCAGAGTAATGTGAATCGCCACGATTCATGCAATTTCATGATCTGACTCTTAGGTGTGTGACTCATGGTGAGTCGGTGAATCAACTTGCCAATTTTTGTGCCAAAAATTGCCTAAGTCGGCAAAATCGGCCCCAAAAGTCGGCAAGTAGGTAAAAAAATACCAAAAATCACCAATTTTAAAATCTTTGCATTTCAAGGCTTTTTTCACCTTGCCAATTCGTAGCCGATTCATAGGCGATTCATAGGCGATTCACGATTCGAGTAGGCCTTGCCGATTCCGATTTTTGGTTCTTTGCTGCAAACTGATCTGATTAAATGCCAGGAGTTCTACTACAAGTAATCCTAACCTCAGCTTATCTAGGCTTAGTCAAAAGATGTGATTAAGATGTTAAAGTTAAACCAGATCTGATATATATGCCAAAATCTGAAGATATCAGCTATGTTCAACTTATGTGTCTATGGCTGATCATAATTTCTGAGATGCAATTGAAATAGCCCCTCATCGGACCTTAACTTGGAACTGGGGTTAAAATCATGTGACAATGAGGCTACTAACAGACCTGCAACAAATCCAAGTGTTCTGAAATGTAGTTCAGATCATAGTTGGAAAACTCGTCAAATCCAAAAACTCGCCGAGCCCCCCAAAAGTTTAATCGGGAAAAACTCTGCCATTTTAAAAAAAAACTCGGGAAAACTCGGGAACCTAAAAAAATGGCTAAAATTTAATTCAAAATACATTTTTTTGCAAATTTCAATGAGAAGATGCATCTAATGAGTTCATTATAGAGAACACAAAAGAAAGAAGCAGGAGTTTAGATATATATAAATGCATAGTGGGTACAAAATCACATTCTCATGCTGAATGCTGATGGTGGGAAGCATAATAGTAAATAATTTGTGTCAAACTAGAAGTAAAAACATCATTACAATCACATTTTCCTCTTCCTAGCTCTACTAGCATATTGTAACTCTCTATCTTACATAATATATATAGGCTTTTTGCCTTTTTTTTAAACCAAAAATAAATAAAAATAAATAAATTTAAAAAAAGAGTTTTTTTGAAAAACTCGGCGATTTTTTGCAAAAACTCGGCGATTTTTCACAAAAACTCGGCGATTTTTTCTGGCGATTAAATCTGAGAAAAACTCGCCAGTCCCAAAAACTCGGCGATTAGTAAAAACTCGTCGATTATTCGGCGATTATGCCAACTATGGTTCAGATCTGTAGCTGATAGGAAAATAGTCCTTATTGATGATGATGACTGTTGTTGCTTCACAGTGACTGATGTAATAGGTATGGTGGTGCTCTTTGATGCTAATGTATGCTAAAATGAGGCGGATCTGATCTTCACTCTTCCACAGTTGAAAAAACAAATCTCTACCCTGTAAATTCAATGTCCAGCACTTGATTGTGTTTGGAATGGATGAAATGAAGGCCGGGCTGTCTTATATAGTGGTGTCTAGATTTGAGGCCTCTGTTTCTCATCAAATGCGTTACCTTGAGCTGTGTGTACAGAAAGGCCTTTGATCTAATTGACTTGCTGCCTTTGGATATTAATTTTAATGTTTAAATTGCAATTTTTGAGGCAGTGCTGTAAAATCAAGCCTTGCATTAATCTTTGGGACCAGATCTGCATTAACTTTGTTTGGAGGCCAAAAAGGTGAACTCTCATTTATTTCTTCATTTCAACCATACTTGGCAAGGGAAAAAGGAGGAGCCACAATGAAGCTTTCATTTAGGCTGATTCTGACTCTGATGATCTTGATTTAGATTCCTAGAGGACAGTCATATATTTGGCATATATCATTTGCAGATATATTATTGATTTTGATTATTTATGGACATCTGATTATGGAGTTGAACTTCGGTGTTATGGTTTATGGTTTTTATCGAATATATATATATATATATATATATATATATATATATATATATATATATATATATATATATATATATATATATATATATATATAATTATGAAGACTATAAATAAATACATTTGTTCTCTATAACGAATTTATAATTTATAAACACTATAAACTTATAAATGCTGTTAATAAACAATGCATATGCATATTAGAATTAAGAATAAATTTATAGTATTATAATTTATTAGATATACAGTTATTAATTTATACTAATTTATAACTCTCTATAATGAATTTATTAATATACAATATTATGCTAGTTTAGTATTAATATATAGTATAATAGTATTATAAATCTGTCTTACACAGTTTTTTAAAATAAAATAAAATTGTATATTATAAACTTATCTATAAACTCACGATCATCAATTCAAACTTATATGAATTTATAACTTATAGCTCTATAAAAATATATAATGATGTTGATGTGTATACAAGAGCATAATAGTGATATGTATGTGAGGGGATTTGACTAGTATGCATTGACTTTTCAAGTCATTCATTGAAGATGAAATTTGGCATACTTAGACAAATTTGCATTAAATTTTAAAAAATGTTTTTTTATAACCTATTGAAGGGCAAAACCATTGTGTATCCTACAATCAACACTACATGTAATGGCATCTTTGAGGCATATCGTCGAATTATTTCTTGTGTCTGAATATGTGTTTCTATGTTTTCTCATAAGTTTGAATCTGTGTGCCTTAATAGTTATCAGTGTTGTTGGTAAAACTATATTGTAGCCGACGGGATTAGTATTAGTGTCTGAAAAGTTGCGGGACGGTTGAAGTCACCCCTTCAGGACATATATGTACATCGTTCAAATGCAATTATGAATCATTATTGTAATCATTATTGCATATTTGCTTATATGAATAAATTATCTTATTTCGTGTTACATTCTAGTCTCGTAATGTGATAAATATCTGTTTGCCCTGTACGGTAAACATTTGGAGTCGTCAGTTGAACCTGGCACAAAAGATGTGTTATGAAGATTAATGCCAAATTTGCTCAATAAAGATCAAAATAAAATAAAAGACAAGGATGATGTACGCACATCATGAGAAGCACTAATTCTCACATAACAGGCAGAGCGAAGGCAGAAGTTTCAACAACTCACAGACGACACCTAAGCGGTGGAGCATGGACCGACATAGTGCATTCACCTAGCAGATCAAGGAGTGCCGAGGACTTGCTTGAGGAGACGCGACAGAGATTGAATTTGGTAGAAGAGACAAAGGAAGAGTTCCTAAACTTGTGTACACGAAGGAGAGAATCTGGAGGAAAAAGAAGGAACCCGCATGGCTTGAGGTGCCGAAGGAGCACGAGTGTGGGATGAACTCTTTGTTCCAAATACATCTGACGAATGGGTACAAGTTGAGAATTGAACGCCGCTTGTAGAAGACCTCTTCACACCATAGAGTAACACGGTTGTCCAGAGTAGTGCAGTTGTGTAGAACAATGCGAGTACATAGAACAACACAGGTGCTCATAACAACGCAGGTGCCTAGAATAACGTGAGTGCACAGAACAACGCAGGTGCACAACAAGTACCACAAATACAAAATAAGTTAACAATGGTAGGGCTAAAGGAAAACCTACCAAAATTTAATAGCGTTGGAATGGTCAATCCAGTTTGACATTGTAAAACATGTAAACAATTTGGATTGAGAATGACATAATAGACCAAGATGACTTGGTATGGTAGTTTGCAGCTACCCTACAGGGTGTAGCGATCAATTGGTTTTTAGACACCGACCCGAAGAACTTAACTACATGGCCAGACGTCAAGAAAGAATTTATAGCAGAGTTCCAACTACTTAGGGATGATAATGAGATAGTAGGGGAAATCTACAGTACCAAACATGGAAAGAATGAAACAGTCTGCGTATACTCAAGGTTGAAGGAGCGGGTAGGAAAAATGGAAAGCCAACCAGCAGACGGGTTGAAGAAAAGGTGGTTTGTCGAAGGGCTATGACCAACACTATGTAAAAAGATGAAAATTGTACCTCCAACATTGTACATTGATGCATATAACCGTGCCATGGACTTAGAGAGCAAACAAAAAACTGACAAAAAGAAGAAAGATAGATCTTTGGATTCTAAAGACTCATCCTCTAGAAGCAGCAGTGACGAGGAATCAAATAAAAAGTTCCTGGCACTACAATTTGACATGCTACGTATCATGAAAGAGTTCAAAAACATGAAAAAGAATCTTGGCCAAATGAGAGAAGGGGAACTATGGTGTACAGATTGCAAGGAGGGCCACACAAAGGGCTCTTGCTCTAAGAACCAATTTTGCGTTATCTACCAAATTGCGGGACATTCCACCAAGGAATGCTCGTTCAATATGAAAACAAAAGGACACCAACAAGTATTATTAACGCAAGAAGTGTCCACCTCGGGAGCAGGAATAAATACAAACAATGACGCGACGACCTTAGGAGGGTACCGAAACAACAATTGAGGCAGCAACAACAATAACAAGGGTCGTAGCCGGATACAGTGTGATTTGACTGGACGACCAATGATACAATGTCGTGCGTGCAACCTTTGGGGACACTTCGCTGAAGACTAAACTATAAAGGGAACACTGCAATTGTTGTGCAGATGGTGTGGTCCTGGAGACCATGATGACTCAAAATGCCTTAAACCTGGGGTGAACCTCTTAACCATAGAAACATGCGACAAGGAAACATTAGCAATCACTCGTGCACAAGTGAAGAAGATAACGTATCCAAATTTGGAAGAGGAAAAGAAAAAGGATGCAACAAGGTAGAAATGGAAAAAGAGATGGAGGCTGAAAATTCCCAAACAAAGGACACTGCCAGCACCTCAAGGAGGAACCAGATAGAACAAAGCATTACACAACAGGTAATGCAAGCTGAGGCTCCCATGAAGCTGAATAACCTTCTTCTTGCAATGCCTCAATTACAGATTGCAATCTTGAACATGACACCATCCCTGAAGGCAATGGAAGAGCCAGGGAAGGACACACAAAGTGGAAGCAGAATGACCACGGTAGACCCAATGCTACTTGCGTTGAACATAAGAAGACACTTTGTAGTAGTTGAGATGGGTATTCTCAAAACTATCCTTACGAGGGTCAGGAGTAAATGTATTAAGAAACATGGAAGAAGTTGGGACAACCTACTCTATGGCCGCCTATATTTCAACTACTCATCGTTGATCAACACGAGATCAAACCTCTTAGAGGTTTAATGGCGCAACCCATGACGATCGGGACACAACCATTCTTACTAGACTTCATGGTCATTTCGTTGAAAAGAAAAAAGGTATGATGCCATCATCGGAAGGGACTGGCTAGTGCAAGCAAAGGTAAAATGCGACTAGAAAAGAAACACTCTGTCCATGGAAAGAGGAGGTCATAGATTTGTAATTGACCTACATACCTAGAGGGTGGGAGAGGAGGCAGCGTCGTCAGACTCCAAAGGCGAAGGAGGAGACGATGAAGGAAATAAACAAATGTAACCTAGTGAAGAAGGAATCTTGAGACTAGAAGGAGGATCCGACGATGATGACTTGGATTTAGTGAACGACCTACTCTATTGGCAAATGGAAGATTATTAGCTCTTTCCGAGCTATCACATGTTAGGGGTCGAGGATGGAAGTAAGGGAGAGGAAAAGAAATAACTTCCATCAGAATACAGAGAAGTGAAAGAAGATGGACAAATAAATGAAACATTTTCTCATACATTCAGTGACAAGAACCCTATTAAATACTAAGAACCAATGATGAAGACAGTGAACTTAGGAGACGAGGCTAGTCCCAAAAACATATTTGTAGGTGACGACTGGAACCCAAATTTGAAAGCAACAACATTCAAGATATTCATGGAATATAGGGATTTTTTGTGTGGACATACAAAGACCTGAAAGGGGTACCGCCAAAATTGTGTGTCTATCGCATCCCATTGGTAGAAGGAGCAATACCTATACAGAAGCGACCATGCTGCATGAACAAAAGCTATGTTGCACGGGTCAGAGACAAGATTAACCAGATGCTTGAGGCAGGTATTATTTTTCGAGTATAGTCTAGTGAGTGGGTATCCCCAATTGTGATATCATTGAAGAAGGATAACACTCAAATAAGGATGTGTAGACTTTCAATGCTTGAATGTTGTGATAGTTAAGGATCTATTTCCGATACCGTTCATCGACAGTATTTTGGAAGTTGTTGCGGGGCATGAAATATATTCGTTCATGGATGGATTTTTAGGTTACAACTAAATATCCATCGCAGAAGAAGATAAGCTCAAAATAACCTTTGTGGTAGAAGATGGAGTATGCGCCTACAACATAATGTTGTTCGATTTGTGCAATGCCCTGACAACGTTTCAAAAAATTATCTTGCACATCTTTGATAAGATGTCAGTTGGAAAATTCAAAGCATTCTTGGAAAATTGGTCAGTTTTCAGTGTGTAGGACAAGCATCTGACCGCACTCGGGGAATGCATGGGAAGATGCAGACGGACACGATTAGCGCTAAATCCTAAAATGTGCAAGTTTATGGCACCTCAGGGAAAACTGTTGGGACACATCTTATGCAAGGTAGGATTAAAGATAGATTTGGACAAGGTTTGAGTGATTTTGGAAATGCCACCCTCGACAGATGTAATTGAAGTGAAATCATTCCTAGGACATAGGGCACTATCAGAGGTTTATTAAGAACTTTGCTAAAATATTTTACCTGCTCGACAAGCTAACTTGCAAGGGAGAACCATACAAATGGAAAATAGATTAGGATGAAGCCTTCTAGGGATTGAAAACATGACTAGCCACAACACCTATCCTGACTTATCCAAACTGGGACAAGGAGTTCCATATACATGTTGATGTGTCAAACTACACAATCAGAGCAATGTTGGCACATACATGAGATCATAGATTGGACCACTCGGTGTACTTTGCAAGTAGACTATTGTCTAAGGCAGAAAAGTATTATAGCACGACTGAGCGGAAGGCTCTCGGAATGGTGTATGTCATACAGAAGTTTAGACACTATCTATTGGTGACTCCATTTGTGTTCTATGTAGATCATCAGGCCTTGCTATACCTTGTGAACAAACTGATCATCCAAGGATAGATAAGCAGATCACTACTTTAGTTGCAGGAATTTACATTTAAAATTGTGGTATGATCCGAGAAAAGCCATGTCAATGCGGATCATCTATCTAGGATCAAATTGGGAGAACCCTTGGAGGGAGTCAATGATGACTTTCTTGACCCACAACTATTTCAGATCGTCGTACTACCATCTTGGTATGCGAGTATCGAGGAATATCTTTCAATGGGGCAATTTCCAAGGAAAGTGCCACCAAGCGAAAGAAAGAAACTAATATTGAGAAGTCGAATGTTCCAATTGATCAATGAGTTTCTATTCAAGATGAGACCTGACTAGAGCGTATGATGATGCATTCTGGAGGAAGAAATACCAATAGTATTGAAGGAAGTGCATGAAGGGCCTGCAAGAGGACATATGGGGTCAGATATAATTGCGCATAAGATACTTCTCGTAGGATTGTGGTGGCTAATTGTGCACAACGAAGCTAGGGAGTGGATCATTGCATATGATACATGCCAGAGATCAGGGAAGCTACTAAAGAGGGACTTTATGCCTTTGAACCCCTCACATGTACAGGAACTATTCGAAGGGTGGGGGCTGGACTTTGTTGGGTCATTGAAGGTAAGCAAATCCTAGAGATGCAGATACATTGTAGTATCAACCCAGTATGTTACAAAGTGGGTCGAAGTGCGATCCCTACTAGACAACTCTACATTGAGCACAACGAGATTTATCTACAAGATCATTACGAGGTACATGATTTTGATACAACTGACAAGCAACCATGGAGGACATTTTTTCAACCATGTCATCTGGCTACTCACCAAGGAGTTCAAAATCTATCATTTCTTGTCGAGCCCATACTTCTCGAGAGAAAATAGACAGGCAGAGTCTACAAATAAAACTTTGGTTGTAGTAATTTACAAGTGTTGCATAGTGGAAGGTGAAGGTTGGGAGGAAAAGTTATTGTCGACGTTATGAGCACGTTGTACCTCTTACAAAGTCTGTTTCAGTTAATGTACGGTCAGGAGGTTGCAGTACTGATAGAGTTCATGGTACAGAGTTTACAAATAGCGATTGAAAATAAATTGGGAGACATGGAAAGTCTCAGGGAAAGGTTGTATAAATTGAATAAACTCAATGCACAACAAATACAAGCACAATGGGCCACTGAAGTTTCATAATGCAAACGCAAGGTGTGGCATGACAAGCACTCGAAACTAAACAGGTTCCAACTAGGTTGACTAGTATTAAAATATAACAGATGTAATGAAATCAAACCTAACAAATTTAAGGTTAAGTGGGTTAGGTCATTCAAGATTCATGAAGTAGGGGATAACAGAGCAATCAAATTATGGAGATTGGATGGAAAAGAGGTGGTCGATGCAATAAATGGGTCGAAGTTAAAAATCTACCATGAAAGGAATAAGGTCCTAGGAGAGAATGCGACCCAGATGAACAACTCAAAGGCACTATAAAAATGTAATAATAAATAGTTGATAAATATATACTAATAATAATAATAAATATTTAAGAGTATGCAAGGATGGAGGAATTGTGAACAAAGTACATTGTGTATATATATATATATATATATATATATACACATATGTATATGCATATATATACATATGTATATGCATATATATACATATATCATATATATATATACATAATATATATATACATACATACATACATATATACTGTATGACCAAGTAAAGGTACTGTGTGACTAGGTGGAGGTTCTGTACGAGCTGAAGGAACTAAGACAATAAAGTACACTCACCGTACGACTTGCACAAAATAAAGTTTAAGCATCGTATGACCTTAGAGACAAATAGAAAGGGCACCACACGACGAGAGTAGAAGACCAAAGTGAGATCACCGTACAACCTATGGTCTGTGGAAAGGGAGGGAAAGCGTTTACCATATGGAACTAGCAAGGAAACATGAGTTTTTCACCGTCCGACCTTACACGCAAACAACACATATAAAGTAGAAATATTACTGTACGATCATACCAATTCATCTAGAATGCCCATGCTGAGAGGAAAGAGTAACTCCGTACGATATTGTATGCCATGCAACACAGATGTGGGAGATGGAACACCACCGTACAACATTGTAGAGGATAGCGTCATGTACCGTACAAACATAATTGATGAAATATATTAACCAAGCATGAGGGGGTAAACCGTACGTCCATCTAAGAAAGACAAGAACTAGACAGTTGTACAATATGTAATAGAAATATCGAGAGAGAGAGAGAGAGAGAGAGAGAGAGAGAGAGAGAGAGAGAGAGAGAGAGAGAGAGAGAGAGAGAGAGAGAGAGAGAGAATGATGTGCATACGGTATTGAGATAAGTGCACACAAGGAGTTTGGTGTGTTACTAATAAGAGCACATAGATCGTAGGAAGCACATTCAACAGTGTACATACTCTACATAGGAAGGAGTCGAATAGACTAGAATAGTTGTGCAGGACTCTCACGCGAATGTGAATTTGTCAAGTATAGTTGTTGAACCATCATTGCCTTGAAGAAAAATTGCAAAATACCTTGAATATTTTTCTTCACACAAAAGGACAAAAGAGAAGATAGTTATGTAGTTAGTCAGGAAGAGAGCTTGGAAGAAGAAGTTAGACCAAGATTTAGTCACCAACACAAACATGAACAAAAATTTGAAGACTTTTCCTTTAGGTGTTCGTGTTGCAGGAGGCACAAGCACATGCACAAGTAAAAAAGAAGGGCAAGCAGGTAGCATAGCAAGGGCTACACCCACTCACCTCACACCACAAAATATTTCTTTCGAAGGCCTGAATGTAGCCGAATGCAAGGAATGGTGGCAAGACACCCCCGAGAACCATCTAGTGAAGAACAACATCCAGATGGCACAGGTGGAATGGGCGATACAAATGCCAGTGTTTTGCATTTGGGTTTACGAGGGCTTTCTGCGCACGATGATAGAGACCTACGATCAGTTCTCTAGAACTAGTTTGTTTTCTTATCTTGGATGGGACTTGGTAATCTCATTCAGTGAAATCCCCTGCTATGATTGAAATCTCTCCTTTATAAACAATTAATGTTTTTTCAATCACTTTCCAGGCTCTAATTTCCTCCATATTTTGAATAGGTCCATATACATTAAAAATCCTAAGGCTCAACTTGATTTGGGATCTTCTTACTAATCCACAACTCTGATTTCCATGACCTTCTAGAGATTTTAGAGTCAGAAACCTCAGGTCCCATATGAAAGGTGAACCTCCTGAGGCTGCCCTAGTCATGGATCCCCATATCTCCCTAAATCCTAGCTTCTTTTTTAAGACCCTCTAGATCATTCATATCTAGCTTTGTTTCTTCTAATAAAATGAGTTCTGCTTCTATTTTTGATATGCAGCATTTTAAGAACTGTTGCTTGTTAGGGGCATTTAAACTTCTAACATTCCAAGTTATGATATTCATTGTGACTTGGGAAGGATCTTCCCCTTCCCTACATCAAAGATACCAATTAATTTAGATCGACAATGAGCACATCCATCCCCCATTCTTAGTTCTTTTAGGGATTTTCTTCCCCTCTTTTTATTTGTTTTTGCACAATCTGGGACATTCTTGCTTGGTTGAGTCATGGGTATCAATAGTTCCTTCTATCTCAATAGTTCTTCCTCATCACAAATTTCATCCACAAATTCATTCATTAGCTCATTAACTACAAACTTGCATAAATGCTAAGAAATGATTCTCACCTCTTCCTCCACTCTAGCTTGGCTATTAGGTTCCTTACTGAAGGGCTCAATGGATATAATATTTCCTCTTGGATATCTATGTCATTGTCCAGGCCATCCCCTTCTCTATCACCCTTTTCCTCTCTCATTTGACTCATTTCACTTCTAAAGCCTTTTTCCTCATTAAGAATCCTTGCTATGTCTTTCGGAGGCTTATCCCTTTTAGAGTCCCTACCCTTGCCTCTATGGTTTCGACCTCTACATTTTATTAAGATCTTCCTTAGAAATTTCCTCACTCCTAGTTTGGACTATAACTATCTCTAACTCCAGTTGGGTTGAAAAGGGTGCATGATAAATCTTGAAGCCTACCCTCCCTGATTAGCAGAGATAACAACTCCCACTATAATTGAGGGGAGGGAGGGTGCAAATTCTCTTATTTAACCCACTTCAAAATCGTCCCCTATAGGGGACTCCACAATGTCAAAGACTCTCTTTTCCTTATTAAGGATAATTTGCATGTCAGGAGGAGGATAAGGAAAAGAAGGGCTTCGATTTTGGATCAGAGTAGCTGGTGCAGGGTCCTCTATGAAAGATCTTTCCATGAATCTCAGTTCTATTATAAGTGACCTTCCCTTAATGAAAACCTTTAAGGGCTTAGGTTTACAAATGTTGCAATCAATATTGAATTCGATAACTGGAATAGAGAACCTTAATTCAAATTCTCCATAACCTACCATATTTCCCTAACTTGTTACCTATCAATATAAGAGTCTCTTTTGTTAGTAGTTCAATAGGGAGATTAAGAAATCTAACAACATAATCTATAAAGAAGGATTTTGTGTTGTTTGGGCTTAAAAAAGGCTCCTAATCAAGGACTCTAAAAGATTTTCATTTGAGAACTAGGGTATGTTTAAATAAAAATTCTTTTTTCAAATTGGAGCTACAACAATCAATGTAAAGAAAGCCATTTTCCAAGATAGTTATTTATAATTTTTTGCCATAAGATTCTTACAACCATCTCACAATAGATTCTACCTATGTACCTACTCCCATACATTTGACATAGATTATGTATTTCTCGCATTGTTGTTGGGTATATTCTAGTTTATAACCTTGAAGATCTAGAGTGAGGATTTCCTTGTCATTGTCCATTGTATTAAGGATGACCGTCTCTTGTTTGTTTTTTGGGACTTCCTTCCTACTCAGCTCGACTATGAGATCATATTTGAATTTAGGCAAGGGAGCCTTAGAACCGAATCTCTCAGAGGAATAAAAGGATTAGAATCCAAACATTGTCTTGACTGAGTCATTCCCAGTCTACTTATAGAGGGGGTGGGGGGGTGAGGGGTGGTTTGACCTATGAGAATTCTCAAGATAAGGGTGGGAAGGAATTCAAGTTTTTGTGGGATTAAATTTTTCTTTTTGTCATTTGGATTGTTTAGATTTTACAACAATCCAAGCCTCCTCAAATTCATTCTTTGTTGGTTTAGAGATATCCCAAGAAACCAAGTCTGGAATTGTATTATAGTAAAAGGGGAGGGCATATTTGGTGCACCAAAATGTAACATATTGTTTGCCAAATTTTTCTCTTGCTACCTTACTTGCATAGATAAAAAAAAATGCAGAGTTCCCTGAATTTAGTTTTGCATTGAGCGCATAATTCACACTTATTAAGGCCAGTCCAATTATTGCTCCCAAGTCTTAAAAATTGAATTGACAATTTTTTATCTTGTTGATAAATATATTGATTATTGTTGAATTGTTGTAGATGATCACTTGATTAAATTGGATGAGCTTAAGATTGGATTTACTAAGGTCTCTTAGGAACTCAATTTAATTGATTTGTTAAAGATTTTGAGCCTAGGGGGCCTGAGATATTTGTCAATTTCACACCAGTTTTTTACTTTAGCTATTTTAATCATCGTTATTCTTCTCCTGAAATTGAAAATTCACACTCAACAAGTTATATTTGAATCCATCAACCCAATATACATTGTCACATTTCATCTTATCGTTCAGTTTAATCAATTCTCTACCTCTCACATAACCTGGTGCATCATTACAAAACTTTGCACTACTTCCATTATAATGTTCTATCTTTTCAAACTTGTATCACCAGTCATATGATGTGAGAAACCACTATCAGTTATTCAGCTATCATTCTTACTTACATGTGAAATTAAAGTAGTTTTCTCATCTTCATCAGAATCATCTTTAATTGCTACATATACAACTTCTTCCTCGTTTTCATTAGAATCACTATTAGAACCTTCTTCTTGATGCAGGAGCATCCCAGGGTAGTTGGCTATCTTGCATGATTAAGGGATTTTAGTGAAGTTGAGTGGACTTATTTGGGTCTTGGTTAATTGTTGTTGATGTATTTAATAAGTATTGTAAGCCTTTAAAGGCATTTGGTATTTAATTTCTGTTGGAGGCTGACTTGTTGCTCTTCAAGTAGTTAATGTAAGGATTATTTAATTTGTAGCTTACTAGGCCGACTTGTGGCTTAGATTGGTATAAGAAGGGGTTTTGGTGAAGTCTTTAGTCATTATTCATCCATCTTGGAGAAGAGGAGGTGGTAGAGGAACGAATTTTGAGAAGGGCTAGTAGCCGAGGCTTGGGAAACAAGGAGATTGCTTGGTGGGCTTGCAAGTACCAGTTGGATCTTGCTTGGAGGTTTCTACCAAAGTGTGGATTTGGACTAGCTAGGGTTTGGATTGGAGCTTGAGGTATCTTGCTGAACTATTACTTGCTTTATGTTTGACTGTAACTAGGAAGGCCTTACAACCTGACACATTGCATGTAATCAGTTATATCTATGAATAAATTATTGTGACTTTGGCTTCAAATATTCTATCATTGTTTATCTTTCGTTGTGTAGTTATTTGCTGGGGGCTATGAAATCTCCTTTCGGGATCCTCCTACCTTGCATTGCATCAAGTGGTCTCAGAGTGAAGGTTGTTCCTAAGTGTGTAGGCCGAGCGCTGAAGTTGAGGCAGTTTGCACTAGGGTCTTGTGAAGGGGATCTATTAGGGTTTGCAGAAATCTTGGAAGATGCCTATGAGAAGATTAGACCCTAGGGCAATTGATGATCTTAGTGATGCTATGGAAGAAAGAATCTTAGAGAAGGTTAAAGCAAATTTTAGATCTGAAATAGAGGAGGTTAAAGGTAGTTTTAGATTTGAGATGGCGTTGATGAAGAGTGATATGATTGCTCAGATTATAAGTGCTATAGGTGGTGTACATTAGAATGCGGGTACCAAAGATGGTTATGAGGAAGCTGTTGAAGACTTTGAAGTTGTTGGATCGAGTGGTGAGGCCAGAACTGATCATGTGGAGAGACCTATGGGAAATAGGGTTGGTCAGTTTACTAGTTCTGGATCTCAATTGAAGTTGAAGCATAAGATGGAGGTTTCTAATTTCTTGGGTACTTTGAATCCTAAAGACCTAATTGATTGGATTGGTGAATTAGAAGATTACTTTGATCGAGCTTGAGGATAGTGAGGATCCACTTTGAGTAAGGTTGGCACAAGCTAAGTTGAAAGGACATGCTCTTTGGTGGAAGGAACTGTAAAGAGACATAGAGGAGGAAGGTGAAATGGAGATCACTAGATGGAGGTTGATGGTAACTAAATTGAAGGCTAAGTTCATCCTCGCTGATTATGAACTTGAGTTGTTTAAGAGGTTGCATAATCTAAAGCAGAAGGACATGACTATGAAAGATTTTAAAAAGGAGTTCTATAAGTTGAATATTCGGTCTGGACATAGAGAATTGTTAAAGGAGAAGGTAGGTCGGTACAATAATGGCTTGAGATTCAATATTCAAGATGAGGTTGGTATGTTGAATGTTTCTTTGGTTGAGGATGCTTATCAATATGCTTTGAGAGTAGAAGAAAACCTAAAGAGGAAGAATCAAGGTAGTTCCCAAGGGAAGGAGAAGCAAGACTAGTCAACAAAGGCTAAATCGATTGCAAAAGATGAACCAAAACCTATTGATCATAAGAGAAGGATAGGTAGAGGCGAGTTTAAGGGTACCTGTTTCAAATGTCATGAAGAAATACATAGATCTTATGAGTGTTCGTAGAAGAATGATGATAGAAGAGCTATTGTTGCAAATGAGGTCGAAGACAATGAACCTAAGAAATGAGAGAGTTTGCTATCTCGGCGAGTGCTAGTTGGTTAGATGACACTAAAATCTTGTCAAAGGAGTAATTTGTACTATTCGGTCTAGACATAGATAATTGTCAAAGGATAATGTAGCTCGGTACATTAATGGTTTGAGATTCAATATTCAGGATGAGGTTGGTATGTTGAATATTTCTTTAGTTGAGGATGCTTTGAGAATGAAGAGGTCAGTAGAAGCAAACTAACCATTGGCAGCCGAGTTGAGTTGGTAGATTTTGAAAGGGTTAGCGATCAATGTGGACAAAAAACCTGTGGAACACTGAGGATGGAGGTGAAGAAGCAAAAGAAGAGCAAGGGAAAGAGTGTACAAATTGAAGACTTGAAGAACATGTATGCGAATAACCAGTTTGAGATTTATGTGTTTGATCCCAGAAGATGTTCTTCCAGCTACTAAGAATATCTTTTCGCAATTGGGGAGTGTGATGCAGGAGCATCCTGGAGTATTTGGCTATCCTGCATGATTAAGGGATTTTAGTGAAGTTGAGTGGACCTATTTGGGTCTTGGTTATTTTTTTTTTGTAATGTATTTAATAAGTATTGTAAGCCTTTAAATGCATTTGGTATTTAATTTCCTATTGGAGGTTGACTTGTGGCTTTTCAAGTAGTTAATGTAAGGAATATTTAATTTGTAGCTTACTGGGCCGACTTGTGGCTTAGATTGGTTTAAGAAGAGGTTGTGGTGAAGTCTTTAATCATTATTCATCCATCTTGGAGAAGAGGAGGTGGTAGAGGAGCAAATTTTGAGAAGGGCTAGTAGCTGCGGTTTCAGAAACAAGGAGATTGCTTGGTGCGCTTATGAGTACCAATTGGATCTTCCTTGGAGGTTTCTACCAGAGTGTGGATCTGGACTAGCTAGGGTTTGGATTGGATCTTGAGGGATCTTATAGAACTATTACTTGCTTTGTATCTGGCCGTAACTAGGAAGGCCTTACATCTTGACACATTGCATGTAATTAGTTATATATATGAATAAATTATTGTGACTTTGTCTTTAAATCTTGCATTGTTGTTTATCTTCCATTGTCTAGTTATTTGTTGGGGGCTAGGACATTTCCTTTGGGGATTCTCCTACTTTGCACTACATCATTTCTTCAATAATGTAAGAAGATTTCTTACATTTTCCTTTGTAGTCTTTGTTACCTCGGTTGTCTCTCCTTCCTCCATATTTGATTTTTTTCCTTTCCTCCTTATCATCTTTGTCAGGACATCTTGTTGCAATATGAAAACATATAATAGAAAGTTTAGCTTTATATTTTCCTTTTCCGCTTGGTAGCCTCCTTCCAATAATGCTTCTAACTCATGAGGGTCATCGTTTCATTCACTATCATTGTCTACATATTTTCTCTTTTTTCTTTCTTTTAGATCCATCAAGGGTTATTTGAGACTTGAAAGCACAATCAATACTGGTAGGTGAATAATTATCAAAATTTTAAACTCAAATGCAGTGAGTCTACCTATTAGACTATCCAAGGACATATCATTACCAAGGGTACACCTCAGTTCTTGAATTGCACAAGCTTTGATTGGATAGATAGGAAGTAAAGTCCTCAATACCTTACTTATTATAGTTTCATTAGATATAATTCCACCAACACCTGTAATAGAATTCACAACATCCTCGATTAGACCACAATATTGTGCAATAGTCTCCCCTTCTTTCATTCCCATGTCATCAAACTTTCCTCTCAAGCTTTCAACTTTAGCCCTAACACATTTTTGTCTCCTCCATAAATTTGTGCCAACTTGTCACACATTGTCTTTGCAGTAGTGCAATCCTTCACATCATCAAATTCAACATAACTCAGTGTAGATGCTCATTTGATTATGTTCCTGCTTCTCCATCATGTTCTCAATAGTCATGGGTCTAGGAACTTTAATGTATTCATTTTCTAGGTAGAATGTTACAAAATCTCCAATTCCAGATAGATGCAATTTCATCAAACGTTGTCATGCTGAAAGTTCTCCTTGTTCAACTTAGGCATTTCTCTCTTGTATATCTTGATCTTAGGTTTGATTCCCTTTAGAAATTCTTACAAGAACCAAATGCTCTGATACCAATTGTTATAATATTTAATAACTGGAGGGCAGCATGGGGGTGAATCAATTATCCCTAGGTCTAGATGTACCAAATCAACTATTACTAACTTCAAACAACTTTAGCAATCTCATTAAACAACTTGATCTATATAACATCTTATCAAGAACTTAACATTCTTTTCATTACTTAATTCTATGTTCTGTATATGTGCCGACTAATAGTAAAATATACAACTATAAAAATTGGCATGCATAACATAAAATTCACCCATAACTTACACTAGGATTTAACATGGAAACCCAATTTGAGAAAAACTATGAGTAACATGTTACCAACTTTTCACTCTTCTAAAGTGAGCTTAGATAAGAGCCAACCTTCTTAAAGGATTTAATCACTTTATTAGGAGTGGTCTGGTTAGAGGACTTTAGATCATTCCATTAGGATGCCTTTTTGACTAAAGGATTTACAAATATCTGTTAGGTCAACCTTGACTAAAGGATTTTGACTACCATAATGGGTAGAATGTAACAAAAAATTTGGTCTATAAAGATATAACTCAATTTGCAGAATCAGATTTATATTCAACTGATGTTGCTTCATTGACCACCTCCATTAAGTTTTCCATCTCCAATCTTCTTGGGAACCCCTCAAGCAATCACACTTCACAAATCTTCTCACTTTTCCTTTGCTACTCTATTCTTCACAAGTTCTTCACAAAAATTGCCAATAAATAGTGAACCAACCTTATAAATCATCTCTTATGCCTCCTTAAATAGGTAGCTTTGACCATTTTCCACTTAAAGATCATCGTAGATCTTAGAGTTAGGTTAGATCCATTAAATCTATCCATCATTTTGTTCTTCCTCTTATTTCTTGACACATCTAGAAACTTCTCATTAGTTACTTGCCTTTGATCGCATAACAAAATCAATTCTTGCATTTTCCAACTCATCAATCCTTATCATCCATGCATTTTGACTATCTCTACATTTTAACTGTCATCCTCAAAACTCAATTCTTTAACATACTGTTATTTGTTGATACTCTATTATTGTTGTGTTCTTCTACTCTGTCATCAATGGATTGCTCTGTTGTCACTATTCTCTTCAATGCTATACTTTCACTTGATCACTCAGTCATAACTGACACTTGGCTAATACTATTTGCCTAGCTCTCTCTTAAGTTAATCTTCTGCTTCATTAACCTAGTGAAACTATCAGTCAATCAAGCTTACTATTTTACTCAATTACTTATCTTCTCTTCTAACCGTCAAATCAACTGTCTTCTCCACTTCATATAATGATTAAACAATACACATCTTGTCAAAGACTAACTGATCAAGTTCCCATTGTAGTTCCATCATACTTAATCCTTATTACTCTTCAACTTCACTAGTTCATCTAGTTATCTCTCTTTTCAAATCCTCTTCATCAATCAATTGATATGGCACTCAAAACAAATAGTAAATGTCCTACCAGTAAGGTTTGACATTAATGACAACATAAAAATTGTTCCAATTGTAGTTTCCAACAAAGCTACCATTTTTTAGGGTAACTATAAGTGAGTTTTTTTTTATCTAGATATGTTGTATTGGGCATTTACCATTTTAAATTCCTAATGAGAAGAGTATGATGGTTCCATCCCATGGAAATATATAGTTTTGATTGAAGCTCCCGATATTGGTTATGATCCAACCACCTTTAGAATGTGTTGGAGTTGTCGAAGTGGCCAATGTAGAAGAGTATCTTTGACTAATAGGTTTTAAATCAGCACTATATGTTTATATTTTCTTTGCAAAGAAAATAGACACATTTTCTCTTGAGAACTAAATTAAATCTTAGTTATCTTATTTTCTTGTTTTTTTGATGTAACGTACAAAAGCAAAAGCTGTATTAGTTGATTAATATTTGTAACTAATAGATGATAAAGAAGGGAATGATATTAGTATGAGAAATGTGGAAGTTTTGTATACCTGAATTAGCAATTTTGAAAATAATAGTAGGTGATCTTAATGCAGGAGCATCCAACGGTGTAAGAGCAATCCTATATCACCCAAAAATATTCTTACTGTTATTTTATGTTAAATGTGTTTGTATTTATAGATACCCATTTTGGCCAAGTGGAGATTCGAACTCTCATATTCCAATTATTACTTTTTTGAGTTACTATTTTTAAGCACATCAAGATACATGCCAGTGTAAAAAAAATGCTATTTTGTAATAGTGCCATAATTATGATGAGATAGAGGGTTTACACTAGAGGGAATGTTTTAATTGTAATTTCAAACACTCTAGAAAAATAATTAGGTCAAAAGGCTTCATGGTTTGAAAGTTATTGCACCTTTAAGTTATCTAGAGACTCCTCAAAATGCTTCAAAGCCTAGTTTGAGCCACTAAATGGCCTTGTATGGTCCTGAAAAATGGGAAGGAGCGGGGTGGGGGGGGGGGGAAGGGGAATTTGTCCCTATAAATATAAAGAACTCATGGAGATTTTCATAAGTGTAAATGATTCATCAATCAGAGTCCTAGATCAAAAGTTCTATCTCTCAAAAGTTGGATTACCATTTTTGGTATCTTTTAAGTTTGTACCAACTTCTAATGTGACTTATAGAACTTTCTATTTTTGTGGTGGTCACAAAATGACACAATATAAAATGTATTCTTAACCCTAAACCTAATTTAGGTTACCTAAGGTAAATTCTTGTGATGTAAAGGTAGTTTTTGTCGAGTTTGGGAGAAGGTATTGGGAGAAGAGTTTTTTTCTCTAGAATTTGATAATGTTGTAAGCCTATAGGGCATGTAGTTGAGTCTATTTTTTCTATCATGAATGTAGTAGAATATCATAACTGATAATAAAAGTCTCCTTTCGTTTTGTGTTCATTTTGTCTTAGGTTGTGCCCTCATCAAGTGGTATCAGAGCGAAAATTCCTGGGCATGTAGACATATCACTAACTATGAGGAAGTTTGCAGAAGGAATGTATGGTTGTGGGTTCTTAAAGAGTGAGAAGATTCCTCCATGAAGATAACAATATGGTAGAAGCGTTGAATTCATTTCCCTTGAGGTAGGATCCCTCCAGAGATAAGTTTAGGCATTGCAAGAGGAGATCTGTAGAGGAATGAAACTTACACAAGGGATGAAAGCAAGGAGGAAAATGAAGAAGGAAATTTTGTATAGGAAGGAGAGGAAGGAAAATTCCTAGAATGAGAGAAGGAAAATCTTTTCAAGGTCATTTCCAAGCTAGGAAAAAGACCTAAAATTGGGGTCTCCATGTTTTTAGGAAATCTAAATTAGATAAATTAATCAAATGGATCAATGAGTTGGAGGAATATTTTAAGTATGAGGATATTGAGGACCCTAATATGGTTAAGTTTGCAAAGAACATATTGAAGGGTCATGCAAAAATCTCATGTAGGAGATTCAGTTAGAGAGGTGTAGACACCCTAAAATTGAAAAAGACCTAAAACAATGTAAACTTCGATCAACCAACAAAAATTAAGAACAAAATTAGATAATGGAGGAAAATTGACTTTCAAATCAATAGTAACATCAAGTCATTAATCAATCAATCACCTATCAAATCAAGAAAGACCTAAATCACTTTTAAAAGAGGAAAAACAATTCATAAAATCATAAAATGAAATTAAAAAAAGGAAAAAGGAAAAGACAAAAGTTGAAAATAAATGAAACATTTAATAAATCAATAAAATTTATTTATCCTCACAAAAGTGAAAATTCTCCTTTTTATAATTAAAAGAATTGAAAAATCCTCTTTTATCCTCACAAACTAAGTTTCTTGGACTCTTCCGCTTGGTTCCTTATGAGATATTTATAGATTCACCATTACACTTTAGTCAAAAGTAAAATCTCAATCCTTACCCAACTCCCTTTTGAAATCCTATAAATATGAGAGAAATTCAAGAGCAAAAGGACCCAAGTTTGATGCATCTACATTATAGGCACATTTAGAGTTATCAACTATTTTGCTATTATTATTATAGTGAATTCATGTCATTTTGATATCTTTTAGCATCCATTTGGTATCATTTAATATCATTTAGGCTTGTACATGCACATAATTCTAGTATTCTAGTGTTATTATTATCTTAAAATCTGCATTCTCACATAGATCTGCATTCATAGCATACTCCCATTCTAGAACTGTCACTAAGATACTGGTCTGAGAGCAATTTTAGTTGTTGTAGTTAGGTAAACAAGGGATGTTTGTGGAGTCTTTGTTTAATAGTGATTTCTTGGGTCTAGATTAGCTCATTGTTATTTTGATTGCACTCTGCATTAAGGTCTCCTGAATATGTGATTCCACCATGTACAAATTGGTGCCAAAAATTCTAAAAACATCCAAAAATTCCCAAAACATCCAAATATTTCTAAAAATACCAAAAACATCCAAATATTTCAAAAAATACGACAAACATCCAAAACATATAAAAAATAGAAATGACAAGGATTTTTAAACGTTTTCAATCCGATGGTTCATTGACATGAGCGCCAATCACCCTTTTTCTTGCCATAAAAATGACACTTTTTATTCTATTACGATGACAACAAAAATATTACATTCAAAACAACATCTGGTGGATCATTTATTCCACCCTCATTTAGGGAGGCGGTAGGATAGGATGTCCTACTAGGAGCATTTCCTCGAACCCACTTTGAGAAGATGAGGTCCCTAGCGTCAATCCCGCTTGCAACCAAATAACATCCATGGTATCGAGAACCTCCCACGATGCAATTGCATGTTCAATAGTTGCATAAATTATTTCTCCACAAATTGGGACTCCCATCACTTCTCATTGGGGATTGACTGATAATAAAGCCCCATATAATAGGTGGCTTCCTGATGTACTTTCACAGTTTGTTGCATATCCAAAAACACATTATCCACCAACTTATTTACACCCGACATAGTGATTGCTCATTGAACCATGTCTCACTCCTATTGCATCTGATCGATCACCATTCTCTAGTGCTCCACATTTGTTTTCACTTCATTCCAATGTTGTTGCAATTGCCTCACCTTTGAGTCACTAGCCACTAACCATTTTTGAAACTGCATTGACACAGTGTTTGTTTTTGCCACCTCTTCTCTAAAGGATTCTAACTGTGCCTGCAATAACACCAATTCATTTTGTATGATTTTCAAACCTTCTTGGGCCATCCTTAGTGACTCCTGCAACCTTTGTGCTCATGCTCGCTCAACCTAGATCCCCACATCATTTCCCTCTTCTCATGACTATTCTACTCCTAGTTCTGCTTCCAACGATCACACTTGAGCACGTTCTAAATTCACCACCACTTGGAGCCATCTCACTTCCATTTGCACTCCATCCTCATGATATTTCTCCTTTAAACCCAATAAAAATGTGACTTCTTGTTCTGCATTTTCCGCTCAGATTCTCTCTACGACCAACATTTTCCATAAATCCTCCACTACTCAAGCCACCCTTCTCCTCTTTCATTGACCTTTGTACTAGGATTCCAAGGCTAATCAAATGGCTCAGTGCATTCATCACCTCACCCATACTGACATCCTCTGCCACTTTTTGAGCATTCCCACAATCTTCTTCAGAGAGTTCATCTCCCCTAACTTCGTCACTACTTCTAACATATTTTTTGTCACCATAGGAGGACTACTCTTTGCATGCATCATCAAATCATCGTCTAATACCACCTACAAAGCCTACTGCACTACATTCCTTGATAACATCATCAATGCTGACACAAGAGTTTCTTCCACCCTAACTCCTAAGCCCCTAAGTTATGTTTGCACTAGCTCTGCATGACTTGACTTGCCCTGCTCATGAACTAATGCTTGTAGCTCAAGTTGATACACCATTTCAATAGACGTCCACCAGATGCACTTGTACCTTCATCCTTGGCTCACCCATCATCCCTAGCTAACATCACACTCATGTTGCAACTAATCTGGTGATCCTAACATGGTTTCAATCGCAAACTTAGTTGGCCTTTCAAACAAACTAAAAAATTGCGCTATCTCTTTCATTGTGCTTCCTTTCATATGCACATTCCTTATCTATTTATGGACGTCATTCACCCTGCCTTACACTTCACTCACCTTGCCATGGGTTCACTCTATATAACTTGTCGCACTAGTACCACATACACATGCCACTCGGCTCTAACATTCAGACGCCCTAATCCCCCTCAAAACATATTCTCCAATTAAATCATCATGCATTCCACTATAGAATTTCCATTGACACATCCCATGACTTGTTACCCAAATCCTACAATGGTTTCACCCATAGAGAATTGAACAAACTTGACACTATTGCACACAACTATCAACACTATTGGCATGCAAATAATAGTTTTTCTACTTTTATGAGCTTCTAGTACATCGATGATGTATTTGACTAGAGGTACTGGGATGAAGCCATGATGTTTTATTTGCCTTTGGTTTTTCACTGTTTTGCTCCAATGATCCTCTGATTTTATGCATTATTGGTGTCCACTTGTAAGTTCCTCCTCTTGTTTGGAAGGCCATGTATACCTTGACCAGTTTTGCGTGATATCTTAAATGAGGTTCTTTTCCTGGCATGTGTTTCTTTGCATGCTTGTTTTCATTTACTGCAACTATAACTTTTGTTCTTAATAGTTGTCACATCCTTCATGTACATTGTGTTTGTTCATGATTCTTAGTGTGATACAGTATTCATATCACCATAGTCGAACTAGTGGTGGTTGTACTATGTCACTTTTTATTTAGACGCTTCATGATGACATTTAATTTTCGTGTCTTTACAAAAAGTGATAGTTAGTTACATTCATCTAGTTTGCATTTCATCTTGGGTACCTTAAAAATAAACGGTTGGTACATAAATCAAGATTACACAAGCAAGCCTACACAACATCATACAACAAATTGACAACACAATTCAGGTCCTCCCATCAAAAGGCAGACAATGACATCAATATCATTGTGCACTTTCAACACTCAACTATTATGGACTTTGTCTCATCGCACTTCGTTATCCCATAATATCCATTCCACCTATTGCATTGTGTGACCTTCAAATCTCAAAAAATTATGGTCACTATTTCCTCTTATCACATTTCATTTCCTCATTAGGCGACATCTCTCATATCATCCATTGCATTACATGAATCTCAAACAATCTCAGTCACTATTCCCTCCTACCTCACTTCTTTTTCTCTCATTATTCATCACATTCTATGTATTCACTATTTCACCCTTCTCATTGGGGCCTTGAGGTTCCTTTGTGGCTGTTGAATCTCAAATGTTGAGTTACATATCTTCATGTAATTTCAACCCTAGCATCATTTTTTATGATATCTCTCATTGCATCCTCATTTCATCTCTTTCAATTCCTCCTATACATTTCTTATTCCTTTCTTATTTTTCCCATATTCATTTTCATTTTATATAATTTTATATTTCACTACATTAGTACATTTTTATTTTTCATTTTCACTTTCTCCTTTTATTATTCATTTCATAGATATATTTCATTTCATCACATTTCATTTGTACATTTCATTTCATCACATTTCCCTCATACATTTCATTTCTAACATTTCATTTATGCATTTCATTTCATCACATTTCTTTCATATTACATCACATTTCATTTGTATATTTCATTTCATCACATTTCATTTTATCACATTTCATTTATACATTACATTTCATTTTACATCTTATTCATACATTTCATTTCTACACTCATTATCCACATATCATGTTCTTACATTTAAACCGCTATACACTACATTAATCATATGCATCACTACATTGCTCATCCACATTACATCAACACCTATGACTATAATATAAATAAAGATCACATACATCCATCCAAAACATCATATATATAAAACCCATGATGCAACAAGTGCACAAGTCCAAACATCAAAAAAATCGCATACTCATATATCAAAAAGATCGAATCATCAACATCAAAAGGTCATAATTATAAATGACATACATGATAAGCCAATAAAATGCAATACAAAATGATACACAAATTAACCTCGTGTCTCACCACCTGCATCATTTGTATGTGTCTGATCCAAAGGTCACTGCCCACTAGGGGTACTCCTCCCATCTTAAGGAGCCTTCTCTATCACATTTTTCACTGGTGTCATAGGAATAGCAGTGGCCATCTGAATCATAGTAGCCCCATTTTTCCTCAATGGTAGTGATGGCGGTGGTGGCCTTGGTGCCATCGAAACTATAAATGCATGCAAAGTACTGATCAAGGTAATTTGTGTCCCCATCACTCCCATCTATACCTTCATGGCACTAATTCGAGTCTCCACCCCCAATGACCCACTTGATCTATCTAGTGGTAGCTGCACCTATGGCTATATCTACGACTGCTCCTATGCCTGTAAACCCTATGCACCCATGATCGGGACCTGTATACTTGGCCTTTGTTGTTTGATAAATTACACATCATCTGGTAATCTAGCCCTAGTCTGCTCAGTCCTACCATGACCCATATCATATGCTTGCCAACTCGACCCTGCATTGCTACTCGTGCCTCCTCTCATTGTCACCTCATCTTAGCCACATTCCTCTCTAGGTCTCTCTTCTCCAAAATGTCCTGACCTCTGCATTGGGCCCCATACAACAGTCCTCCATTGTGGCAACACTATTGCCCAACCTTGACCTTCATTTTTCCCCTACCCTAGCTTTGCCTTTGGCTCTACCTCTGGCTCATAATCTTGACCTACCTCTTTCTCGTTTGCCCTCATCATCATTATCCTCCCCTCCACTCAACTCCTCCTCAATGTCAGGTATCGATTCTAACAGATCTATGTATCTTAAGAATGTTGCTCTCTGAACCACTGTACATAATCCCCCTCCATCCTTTCATCTGCCTCTCCATCCGTCAAAGCCCATATCTGAGGTGTCGTTATCATTTGCATGAATGCATCATGACATGCCTCATACTTCAATGTCAGCCCCCATACTGGCCTCTTTGACTGCACCCAAGCATAGTGTGCTAATCCTAGTGAAATGCCCTATTTTCGACTAAACTATTTAATCACCCTCCTAAAAAAAAATCTCTCTATCACTATGGGCACCCGACCTAGTAGATATCATGGTGAAAATATGTACACCATGTCATTATCATCCTCGACCCATGGCTCTGTAAACCTATATGGCCTCCATACGACCTCATCAAGGTCATCCAACATATGTTGCCAATACTCTATCTTGCCCAAATGGGGCTGAATGACCATGCTTGAATATGTATATATATAAGGCCTATCATGTGGCCATTTCCAAACACATATCGATCGAGTAATGGGAAGATGCTCCCATATCCATATTTGTAATAATACCACCCCTGCGTACAATGAAGTCACCTTTGAATACACCACCTGATGCAAGTCATGATAGAGATGGGCTAGTATGCAGCTCCCCCATGAAAATCTCCATATCCTATCGATCATATCCTGAGTAATACAACCCCATCGCATAGGACATCCATGTCCTCACCTATTTGGTAGAATAAATCCCCCTATCAATCCAACTAACACTATAGGAAATGACTCATAATGTAGCATCTGAAACTAGGACACACTATTATCCCTGATACTGTTATCCCCAAATATATCCTTGAACGGTGTCCCATCAGCAACCTAATCATAATAAACCAGATCCCCCATAGTAGGTATCTTGAAAATCTCGTAAACATCCTCTAGGGTGAAAATCATCTCCCCAAGTGGCATATGGAAGGTGTTGTGGTCTAAGTGCCACTGCTTGGCCATAGCTATCAATAAACCTGTATTCACTTAGAACTGAGGCATTTGTAATAGATACATAAAGCCACATCTGTTGATCACCTATTGCTCCACTGTAGACAATCTACCTATCAACTCCAAGGGCCTTGGGTACAATCCCCAAAGCATGAGTTTCCACTAGCATACCCTTTTCATCAAACAATCAAACAATGACATCGATTTTATCACGAATGATCCTCCTACATCTATCAAATATCAACATTTAGCTATTCAACTAATGGTTCTATCTTGGACTAGTTATTTGTCCTACTTTGTATCCTGAGATGGATATGTTAGTTTTCCCTACTTTGTATCCTAAGGGGGGCATTGTTTTCTACCTATCCAAAATCAACTAATTGATTTTACACATCACTTTGTGACCATAGATTCACTATTGTTTGATTCGTTATGTGTGCAAGTATCTAGGTTGCTCCCAAATTCATCATTGTCACATCAAGATCCTATCCTACACTCTAACCAATCCTTTGCACAATCAAACTCATTTATCTAGTCATTCTATTATTAGACAAACCCTAATCTAGGCCGATGTGTTATCTAAGGCATCAGACGTGCTACAAGATTACTTTGCACTATTTTATCTATCATATGCGCTAATTTATCAAACATTTGTGCTACAAACAAAAAATGCACTATTAAATTCACTAAACACACTATCAAATTGATTGGATGCGCTATGGAATTCATCACACATGCTATCCAAAGAATCAAATTCACTATAATTAGCAAAGGTGTTATGAAAACTGACAAATGTGTTATAACACCTACATGCACCTTGACATTTTTCACCATTTTGACCCATTAAACCCTAAT
The DNA here is from genome assembly GCA_028749045.1 of Cupressus sempervirens. Taxonomy (NCBI): domain Eukaryota; kingdom Viridiplantae; phylum Streptophyta; class Pinopsida; order Cupressales; family Cupressaceae; genus Cupressus; species Cupressus sempervirens. Next base: position 101,255,279 of record CM053786.1, read on the forward strand.
TCTTAGATGTGCTATTCCACATTGCATGTGCACTAAAAAAAATCTCATATGTGTTACATGACTTAAAAGCCGTACTAAAATGTGCATATGCGCTACTATTGAGCCCTGTGCACTATTTCACTAGGTCACTAGGGTTTCAAATGCACTATTTCACCTTGCAGATGTGCTACTATAGATTGCAGATGCGCTAAAATGTATTGAATGCATTAAAAGAAACATCAAATGCACTAAAACGTTGAAATTATACATTTACGGAGAAAACATGTGCAAAAATTAAAAAATCCATGCAAAAACTCAAAAATCTTAAACAACAGTGGATCTTGATGACTCACTAGGGAATCGTAGTCGATCAAACGCTCATATTTGTGACCTCTCTATCAAATCTATGCTCTTGCAATGGGACAACCATCCTTGCTAGCTCAGAGATCCAAAGCACAAAAAGTAAAAGGGGAGTGTAAACATGACAAGGGCAAAAGGTCTTTTGACCTATTTAACCGTCCTTTAGGGCATTTGTATGACATTTTTAACCCTATCCATCCAAATTAATTTTTTTGACCTATTTTCTCGAACTCAATATCATTCCAAAACACCTTGATCACCTCCATCTACCCCACTTTACTATCAATTGTTCTTATCAACACTTTTAGAAATAAAATTGGAATATTCATTTTTTTTGGCACATCAATTTTTCCAATTTTATTTTTGAGGGGTTAGTATACCCATATGAAACTGGGGCATCAAAAAATTTCAAATATAAAAAATGTTCTACCCCAATCAAATTTCAACATCAAATCAAATTGGGGCATCTAAGCTAACTATCTTAAAAAAAGGATTTTAAAACATCACAAAATCGAATTGATATCAAATTATCAGCAATCAAACATCTTTTGATCACACACTCAAACAACAAAATTGGCTAAAAATCAAAAAATAAGACAGTCTTTGAACTAATATGCTTCACATATTAGCTCAAAGAGGGGCATTTGTAGAGACCCTAAAATTGGCAAAGACTTAAAACAATGCAAAATTTGATCAAACAACACAAATTAAGGACAAAATTAGATAATAGAGGAAAACAATAGACTTTTAAGTTAATGGTAACATCAAGTCATTAGTCAATCAATCACCTATCAAATCAAGAAAGACCTAAATCACTTTTAAAAGAGGAAAAATAATTGATAAAATCATAAAATGAAACTAAAAAAATAGGAAAAATGAAAAGAAAAAAGTTGAAAATAAATGGAACATTTAATAAATCAATAAAAACCATTTATGCTCACAAAAGTGAAAATCCTCCTTTTTACATTTCAAAGAATTGAAAAATCCTCTTTTATCCTCACAAACTAGGTCTATTTGACTCTTCCTATTAGTGCCTTATGAGATATTTACAGTTTCACAATTACCCTCCAGTCAAAAGTAAAATCCTAATCCTTACCCTAACCCCCTTCTAAAATCCAATAAATAGGTGGAAAATTCAAGAGCAAAAGGACCCAAGTTTGATGCATTTACATTATAGACACATTTAGAGTTGTATGCGTGAAAATGCGGCCTATGCTAACACACACACTTCAACACGGTCCTTATTTGCGGATTCATTGCAGAATGAACATTGAATTGTTCATCCGAAATTTGCCCTGCAAAGCGACCTGTTGCCTTCTATCTAAAGGGATTTTGCCTGTTAATATCCTCAGAATCAAGGTATAGGCAACCAGACCCTCTAAGAACGAAGGATTTGACAATGGAATTAAGCTAAGAATGAGTATACAGAGTAATCTAAGAGATGAAAGATGCAATGTAATCTAAGAACAAATGAAGCAAACTAGATTAAGCATATGCATGATTAAACTAAAATGATATTAAACTAAAACATGAGAATGTATGCAAGAAATGTAAGTAAATATGAGCATGAATTTCAACAGCAATTCGATAGCAAATTAATTCATCCTCCTCAAATGAAGAGATGAGGGTCTCTTAAATAGAGTTTCCTGGAATCCATCAATGGTTGAGATCGATTCAGATCAACGGTTAGGATTGAAGATGAGTTTTAGTCATAAAGGGAGATTCCCAAATTAAAGGGAGTTAACAGACTTAATTTGAGATAAATAAGGAGTTAACTATTTTAATTTGAGTGGAAAAAGGAGTTAACTGTATTAACTCATTTTTGATCAATAGTGAACTGGAAATTCCCCTTTTTGAATTGAAGAGAGATTTTGTTGAGATATTTAATTTAATAAAATGAAATATGATCTCATAATTACTTTTTCTATTTAATTAAATAATCTTTAATTAATTAGAGACACTTTTATTTAATTAAATAACTTTATTTAATTAATTAGGAATGTCTTCCCATTTAATTAAATAACTTTGTTTAATTATTTAGACGTAAGTACTCCATTTAATTAAATAATTTATTTTAATTAATTAAGATAGGCGTATTTATTAAATTAAATAAATTTAATTCCATAGTACATTAGCCTTAGTATATAATTTAATTTAATTAAAGTATAAATACTTAATAATTAAATTAAATATTAATCAAGTAGGTTTAATGTAACTAATATGAGTACGTACTATAAGAATTAAATAAGAAATATGATGAATGCAGATTAGGGTTTTTCTGCATCTGACAGTTAAGTCAAGTAACGAATAGCAGAATGAGAATTGCCTATTAGAATAGGACTTTGAAATTATCAGAAATAGACTAGAATTGGTAAAATGGCAATGAGCCAATTTTGGGGTATTACAAGAGTTATCAACTATTTTGGCATTGTTATTATAGTGAATTAATGTCATTTTGATATCTTTTGAGCATTCATTTTTTATCATTAATATTATTTAGGCTTGCACATGCACATAATTTTAGTATTTTAGTGTTATTATTATCATAAAATTTGCATTCTCACATAGATCTTGCATATATTTTGATAGATATGCATTCATAAAATACTCTCATTTTAGAATTGTCACTAAGTTGTTGGTCTAAGAGTAATTTTAGCGGTTGTAATTAGGGAAACATGGGATGTTCTTGTAGTCCTTGTTTAACAGTGATTTCTTAGGTCTAGATTAGCTCATTGTTATTTCGATTCCAGTTTGCATTAAGGTTACATGAATATGTGATTCCACAATGTACAAGAGGAATAGAAGAGGAAAGAAAATAATCAAAAGGTTGATGTCAATCTCAGATTGGTTTTGACATATGAATGACAATATAATTAAGTCATTTACTTTGTTCATGCTGAACGAATAATGCATGTTGAGCATAAGTTGTTAGATAGTATATGCCAAGCGAAAAATATTTAGAATGAGTTGAGTAATTAGTAAGCGCCGAGTCACTCAAGTGCCGAGCATATGGTATGTGCCGAGCTATTCAGATGTTGAGTGATCAGTGGATGTCAAGTCATTCAAAGGCCGAATTACAACATTGAAGTTGCAATTGATGCTGAGCATTAGGGGCTTCAAGTGTTGAGTTACATAGTTTTGTCATAATTGTTTGTAATGGCACAAACATCTATGTAAGTCATTTTTGGGCTAATTTAAAGATTTTTTTATGATCTTAGATGATAAGGATGAATCTTAATTGTGAATCCCTATGCATTACATGCATCCAATCAGAAAAAGGGAAGGATTAAGCGACAATATGGGTGAATCACAATCATTGATTCATACCTAACCCTAAGTCACCTAGGTCTTCTTAAGGAGGACAAACCCTAAATTTTTTATGAATTCTTAAGGATAATTGAAGAGAGTTTGCATGCACAGATAGAGCATTCATGGTGACTAAGGTGTTATGCTTTGAGTTACATTGTAGAATCAGTTAGAGTAGAACAAAGGAAAGGAATCAAAAGACATCACAAATACATCTGATCAGAAAGGATCGAGTACACATCAGGATAGAGGTGATCTGACAACAATCAACATAGTGCTAATTGAATGATCATTGCTGAAACATTCTAATAGGTGAATCAGTTAAATCTCTTAACAGAGTAGTCTTGATAGGCTATTGTAAATCCCTTAATAAGGTGCTTACTTCATTGTAAGTTAAAGTTCTTTTACTAGGCACAGTTCTAATAGGGTGTTGAAATCCTTTAACAAGGTAAGATATAACAATCTTGTAAGCCTTTAATAGGGACTACCTTTCACAGGGTAGATAATATTTCATAATCAAACATTGTAACCTTCATTGGATACACTTTATTACTACAGTAGTGAAGATTTGTGGGTGTCATCCCCACCCCAATTTTACTTTCTCCTTGGAGGGTTTTTGAGTAACAAAATATCTTGTGTCGAACATGTGTTGAATATTTTACTTTCATGCTATGGATGTATATGCTTAATTTGGTATTTCAATTTATATGCGTAGATTATGAGATGAATGTGTGGTGGATGATTTTGAGGTTGAGAGTTTTAAGTGTTGATTAACCCCCAACTCCTCCCCACCCCCCCTCTTAGAGTTTACTTCTCTATTTTATTTCCAACAGTTGGTATCAGAGCTGAGTTCTTTGGATAGTAAATATTTGTAGCTTTGAGGAAAGATCTTGGAGATTGGAATCTACAAGTTGGGAAAGACTATTGAGAACTAGAAAATTGAAATACAACTTGCCCTACATTAGCTAAATGAAGCAAGAAATGAGTTAAACATATCGCTAAAAAGAAGGAAGGAAATAGCTATTGAAGAGAATGACACACAATACCAAGAAATTGACACTACTAAATTGTTTGCAGATGGAAACACCAATGAATTTGATGCAAAAATTGTAGATCTAAAGGAAAAGAATAGAACTCTAACTGAAAAGGTCAAAAATCTTAAGAGAGAACAAGAAGTCTAGTTAGTATTACTATGTGAGGTGACTGAGCAAAAAAAGAAAGCTAAAGAGGACAAAGTCATGATTGAAGATGACAAAAGGATTTTGACAAATAGACTAGAAGAGAAAACATCAGAGGTAAGTAAGATTGCTAACATGCAATTGGAAACTTCGAGTCAAATGATGATTGCAAATCATGAACTAAATACAAAGGATATTGAGATCACAATACTAAAGTTGCAGAATGAACAACTGAGAAATGATCTAAAAAGAGAAAAAGAGTTTGTTGAAAGTTTCAACAAACCTAGTGAAGCTATCAAGTACTTTCAACAATTGATGAGATCCCCTAGATCCAATAGTGATACTTCTGGATTGGCTCACACTAATACTGAAGAAGGAGAATCATCCAAAAGTGGTGAAGAAATAACTAATAAAGATAAGAACTCCAAACTTGTCATAATTGTGGTAAGATAGGTCATACTGCTAATGTTTGCAGGAGCAAGACTACAAATTAGAATTCTAAGCAAAATTTCATGGGTCATTGCCAAAAATACAACAAACATGGACATGAGGCACATGAATGGAGAACCAAGACCATAAGCATACAAAGATTTGAAGGATACTTCTATAACTATCAGAAGTATGGACATAGAACATATGAGTGTAGATCCAAGCCTAAATGGTCATCAAATAAGTAGACAAAGGTAAAGCATAATGGAAACTCTTATAATTAGTATTATAATACTAGGTATAGTTGTTATTGTCAAGAATATGGACATGTTGCTGAAAATTTCATAAGAACACACTTCAAAAGTGACTACAAAAGATGGTTGACTCAAACCATATGTTTTAGTTGTTTGAAGACTGGTCACATAAGTAGGAATTGTCCAACAAGGTCAAAGGTATCGAGCAATGAGTTCAACAAAAGAAAATGAAAGGAAAATGTCAAAAATGAGATTAACAAGACATGGAAGAGAAAGGAAGATTACAACATATCAAGTTCAGATGGGATAACTTCACCCAATGGGTCAGGTGATCACATCACCTCCAATTAATAAATCAAGAGGTATGTGTGGGGCTGATATTTAAAAGATATACTATACATCAGTTCCAAGGATTTAGTTATGAAAAGATTATATTTTCATGAAGATAGATGCACAATGTTGTTAAGAATCTAGAAGAAATCTTTAAGTTTTTTTAGTTTTCATGTTACTACTGAGTGAAGTGTTAGTTGATGTCGAGCTACCACAAAATGATAGTGTTGATCGAGCTTGTAGTGGTTGTTGAATGTAAAAGGAAACTTCATGGAAGTCGAGTGAGTCAAAATCTCTATTAAAGCAGAGCTTATAGCTATGTAAGCACCAAGTATTAAATGCAAGTTTTTAAGATCTATATGATCAATTTCTACTCATTTGACATCATTGAAATTTGAAGGAGAGCATGAAGAGCAAAAGGTGAATTGAAGAGATCATTCCAAGCATTTTTCTAGTAGGATTCAACAATTAGTCTACACCATCACAACTGATTTTAAAAGGTATTTATCGTTTGCTAAGCTACACAGTTTGAATTTTCACAAACCCTAGTTTTGAATATGCAATTGATAAGCAATGAGATCAGACAACCAAACTTTAGAGTCATTCTTGATATTGCTCACAAGCAAGATCCATTTGGTGCATTGTCAATGATACCACCTCGAGTTTTGATGACTCAAGACAAAAGATGTTGCTACACATGCAAGATGGGTAGCATAGGAGACATAGAGATTAGGTAAACCTATGGGAAATTATGTGAAAACAGAGCACTAAAAGATGAATTCAAAATTGTAGAGAGAAAAGGGTTGGCCTATGCCCTAGACTTTCCCAACATTTTCAAGACTAAATGGATAAAGATAGTTATGAGTAGAATTCATGATAATTCTATATGGTTAGATAATGGACCGGTGAAAATCACAAACAAAATTATACATACAATAAAATGATATCCAACATTTGACTGACCTAGGAGGTCATTGAGAAGAATATAGGGGCAGTGTGGAACAAAAAAAGCATGACAATTGATACTATCTTAGAACCCCTAATTTCTTTTGTAGTAAGGATTATAACACATGAATTCTATCAATCTAGTAGGCTGAAAAATGTACCATGTATTGCTATTGACATGGGCTATAAGATAGTTAAGAAGGATCATACCTATGACCTTTTTGAGTTGTAGATGCAATAAGTGTCAGAAAATTTGGGAGCAACAAGGAAGACCAAAAGTGCACAATTTTAATTTGGTTCAATACTTGTATGTATATTCTTTTATGTACAGAATACATTCCCTACATTTGGTAAAGTTTCCTAGAAAACAAACATATCTATTACAGTGTAGATAGGTGAATTTAATTAAGCAACTTGGAAACAATTTTGAGTCAGTTATGACTAGGTACTTTGAAGATTTCAAGCAATCAATGAAGAAAAGACTAAGGATACCAATTTCACTAGTTGATAAATATTTCAATGATATTTTCCTTCTAGTTAACACTAATTTTACATATGTTCTAACTATTGTTCCAAGGGTAAGGTGGTTAAGACCACTAGGCTATGAGATAAATGTTGATAAAGCCTTGCCACAATAACAACACTACTTGTAGAAGATGTAGATGCTAAGGATACTACCTTTGGAAACTATGAAGTGGCTAAATCTAAGACAACAATGGATTTGAAGGTTGCCTCTATCATAAGAAAGAAAAGCAAGATTGTCAAGAAGCTTAAAGAGGTGAAGGAGTGGATGAAGAAGAAGAAGAAGAAGAAATACATGTTCAAGAACTAGTGGCCTTAAGGTTAAGGAAAAGATCAAGAAGAAGAAGTAGAAATTGAAGAAGCGAGTGAAGCATGTCAAAAAAATAAGAGGAAAGCTAAGACCCCAACAGTTAGCAAACCAAGGAGGGTTGCAAAACCTAAGCCTACAATTCACTCTACTAGAGCAAGCACAAGAACTACTATAGAAAAGGCTCAAGAAGCAGATAAGCCAAAAGAGAAGAGGGCTAGATCAGATAGTAAAGAAGAGGAGCTTGAGAAGAGACCAAAGAGAAAGTACATAGCTCTAGCTGAAAATGATTAAGAGAGGAAAAAATCTGATGACAATAGCCAATTCAAAGTGGTAATTCATTGTCCTTCCTTAGATTTAGACAATATATGTGAGAACATAAGGAATAATGTTGATTTATGTCGTCTCACACATATTGAGTTTGATAAACTTGGAAAAGTTGAGATGTACCAAGTAGAGGATTCAATATATGCCATGATGGAAACATTCAAACAAACTCCAATTGAGATTGCCAACTCTTTACCAAAGGAATTATCTGATAGAGTTGAGCAAAAGTGGCAATATAGTCTCAATATAGAAAGAAAAATCAAAGAGACTACACTTGCACAAGTGATGCCAGAATTGGATAGGGAAAAAATTGCTTAGGCAATAAAGAAACACACTAGAAAATTTGCACCAAAATATAGGGCATTCAACATATTGCAAAATAATGTTAAGGATGTTGTACAAAAGACCACTTTGATTTGGAAATCATTATATGGTTTGACAACACCCAAGGAAATAATGCATGCACCTATTTAGGTAAGTGAGGACAAAGATGAACAACAACAGGTAACTATGGTGATCACAAATGACACTAAGACACTTGCACAAGAGGAAGGCACTGAAACACATAAAGATACATAGGCACCGACTGAGGATGAGCAGCAGAAAGAACAAAATGTACAAGATACACTAGTGCCGAGTACTAGTCCACAACATGAGGTGAATACAGAAAGTGATACTGTAAAGATCAAGGATGTTTCTGATACTATAACTAAAAACATCAATCCCCTTACAGAGGAAGACTTGAAGAAGATAGTGGTAGAATCCACTACTTAGGCTAAAATTTATGAAAATCCTATATTGGTGAGTGTTGATGAGATTGAGAAGGAAACCAAGGTATCTACACGGCAGGAAGTACAGAAACAAGTGACATCTACAGCCCCTCCTCAATTTCCCTTGATACAACCTACATTACCTCTTGTCATATATCAACGAAAGGAGACACCAACATCTATTAGTACATTGGCAAAAAGTTCTCTAGTCTTAGTCAATGTAAAGGAAAATAAAAATGACGAGGATGAGACAATTGGAGAGCATAAAGATGAAACAAAAAAGAATGAAGGAACACAAGTTCCAATAGGTCAAGTTGATACTCCTACACCTACAACACAAGATCAAGGTACAACTATGCATGTAGAGAAAGCCAAGGATAAGATTGCAGAGATAGATTTGACTACCAAACTTGAGGAGCAACTAGAAATACAAACACTGGTGAATTTTCCAACATCTGCTACTCCTCCAAGTTAAGCTCTTCATAGGCCAAGTATAGAAGCTATACTCCTACAATTATCAAGGCAAAATCCAAGCATATCTAAGGTAGATGAAGTTACATCATTTTTTGATGTGAACTTGGATGAAGTGATTGAGTTGCCCAAGTTTGATTTTGCAAACATCACTATTGAACATATGATCATACTCCAGGATGCTCTTGAAAAGAAGAACCAATAACTGCTCAGACAACAACATAGGTAGAAGCAAGCTTTGATAGATATCAAGGACATCTTTCTTGATGCATTTAGCCTGCCAGCACCAAAATAAACAAAACCAATCATTAAGCAGCTAACCATCTTAGTGGAGAAGATAAATGACACAAGCCTAGATTCAAATGTTAAATTACTTGAATAGTTTGAAAGAAACTTTTGAAACAAGGTTGATGAAATGATATCAAGTTTTATTGCACTATCACAGGTTGAGTTAGCAACCAAAATTGATAGTGTGAAGAAGGTACTGGAGAACATTTTCTCTTTGTACACCAAATTGTGCAATCCAACACTCTTAACACAAGAAATTAGGAGCCACATACTGAGTTTGGAGAGTCATATATAGTCATCTGGTATAACTCTGCCAAAATCTCTAGCCTAGAGTGAGAAACATTTCAAGAATCTCCTGAACTCCCAAAGTCAGTTAGCAGTGTTACATACAAATGAAGCAAACATCAAGGCTAAATGGATCAACATTCAATCTATTATAACTCCACATATGGAGATATTGCACAAGGCACTAGCCTTTGTTGAAATACTCATGAAGAAAGATCTGCATCTTTTTACTCATGAAGGCTTAGTTCACCTTACTGCCAAGCTAGCCATCTAGATCAAATCACTGGAGGTCACTTGTGATAATTGGGATGTTTCTTTGAAAATTATGCTTGAGGTCTACAATTTGTTTTTGAACAAATAGACACTAAGTGTATAACCCTTTGCCATAAGTGTCAAAATGGGGGAGAAATTAGAGATAATGGGAGAAATAAGAAGTATGGGGGAGATCATTTTTTTGAGAAAGGGGGAGTAAATGATAGAAAAAAAGTACACAGATCAGCCAATACAAATCTACTCAGCAGGAGGAATGATTTTAGTTCAGATATAGAACAACACAATCAACTCAGGAGGAGTTATTGAATTTTGAGGTATGACTGATGAGTCATAAGATTTTGCAAAATTTTGAAGTTTTGAAATTTTGTATGTGAGTGAATGTTATATGAGTTATGCTTGAAAGGCTAAAGGTTATTGATACATGACCAAGTATTTTTCCACTCATGTCAAAGGGGGGGATTGTTAATCTCATATTGGTTGACATATGAGTGACAATATACTTAAGTCAATGATAGAAACAAAGTACATAGATCAACCAATACAATTCTGCTCACCAAGAGGAATGATTTTGGTTTAGATACAGAGCAACACAATCAACTCAAGGGGAGTTATTGAATTTTGAGGTATGACTGATGAGTCATAAGCTTTTGCAAAATTTTGAAGTTTTGAAATTTTGTAAGTGGATATTATTTGAGTTATGCTTGAATGGCTAAAGGTTATTCATACATGACCAAGTATTTTCCACTCATGTCAAAGGAGGAGATTGTTAATCTCAGATTGGTTGACATATGAGTGATAATATACTTAAGTCATTTACTTAGTTCATGCCAAACAAATAATACATGTCGAGCATAACTTGTCAGATAGTATATGCCAAGCGACAAATATTTAGAATGAGATGAGTAACTAGTTAGTGTCAAGTCACTCAAGTGCCGAACAGATGGTATGTGCTGAGCTATTCAGATGTCAAGTGATTAGTAGATGTCTAGTCATTCAAAGGCCAAGTTACAACATTGAAGTTGTAGTTGATGCTGAGCATCAGGGACTTCAAGTGTCGAGTTACACAATTTTGACATAGTTGTTTGTAATGGCACAAACTTCTATGTAAACCATTTTTGGGCTGATTTAAGGATTGTTTTACGATCTTAGATGATAAGGATGAATCTTGATTGTGAATCCCTATGCATTGCATGCATCCAATTAGAAAAAGGGAAGGATTAAGTGGAAATATTGCTGAATCACAATCATTGATTCATACCTAACCCTAAGTCAACTAGGTCTTCTTAATGAGGACAAACCCTAAAAAAATTATGAATGCTTAAGGAGAATTGAAGAGAATTTTCATGCGCAAAAAGAGCATTCATGGTGACTAAGGTGTTATGATTTGAGTTACATTGCAAAATCAGTTAGAGGAGAACATAGGAAATGAATTAGAAGAAAACAAAGATACATTTGATCAGAAAGGATCAAGTACACATCAGGATAGAGGTGATTTGACATCAAGCAACAGAGTGCTAACTAGAGGATCATTGCTAAGACATTCAAATAGGTGAATCAGTTAAATCTCTTAACAGAGTAGTCTTGATAGGTTGTTGTAAATCCTTTAACAGGGTGCTTACTTCATTGTAAGTTAAAGTCATTTTACTAGGCACAATTCTAACATGGTGTTGAAATCCTTTAATAGGGTAAGATCTAACAATCTTGTAAGCCTTTAACATGGCAAAACTTTCAAATGGTAGATCATGTTTCATGATCAACCATTGTAATCTTTATTATATTCACTTCATTACTGCAGTAGTGAAGATTTGTGGGTGTCATCCCCACCCCAATTTTACCTTCTCCTTGGAGTGTTTTTGGGTAACCAAATATCTTGTGTCATACATGTGTTGAATGTTTTACTTTTATGCTATGGATGTATACGCTTAAATTGGTATTTTAGTTTATATGCATAGATTGTGAGATGAATGAGTGGTGAATGATATTGAGGTTGAAAGTTTTAAGTGTTGATTCTCCCCCACCCCTCCTCTCAGAGTTTACTTCCCTATTGTATTTTCAACAAGTCAAATCATATGGATGAAAAACTAAAGAAATATTTCATTCCATTAGACTATGAGCTTGATTTGTTCAAAAAGATGTAAGGGTTAAAGCAAGCCGAAAAATCTATCTAGCAATATCTAAAGGAGTTTTATTGATTTCTTATTAGGATAAGAAATGCAAAAGGTAACAAGGAGAAGGTCATCTGCTATCTTAATGGGTTAAGAACTAGTATTCAGAAGGAGTTAAGTCCAGTTGGAATGACTAGAATTGAAGAGACATGCTAGTTTGCCTTACGAGTTGAGAAGATAAAAAAAAAGGTTGATGGAACCTCATTTTTATTATAACAAGGAGACATGTAAGGCTCATTTGCAACATTATCACTATCATTCTCAATTGTTATATTTTCCCTTTCAAGCTCTACATTTTCATTTTCAATTAATACATTTTCATTTTCATCATTCACAACATTAAATTGATTCATATAATCAAATTCAATATCATCTTCACTTGAAACTATTGTTACAGGCTTGACCTCATTGACATTTAACATACCTTGTCTTTGTCTATGATGACTTTCCTTATCTTTTGCACTATATTCTTCAACTCTTTCATTTTTCACCTTCCTCTTCTATTTAGACTTTTGCCTACTATTGCTCCCCATAGTGTCAGCAATTTTAGGACACCTAATCAATTAATTTGACCACTTTTTAAAAGTTAGGGCCCCAATTTTTGTATTTTGC